>CM061533.1:41813981-42320755 GCA_030545055.2 Neoaliturus tenellus | reverse complement strand
AATTTGGAAAAAGCTAATTCTTATCACTCTTTACTACGACCCCAGCGAGTCCAACCATCCGCACCTTTGTAGAGATAGTCTTTCGCATCAAGTGTTTTGATCGCTTTTTGGTTTCTCATAGGTACAGAGAGCTTAATTACCCATTTGTAGCCGTTACACCCTATTATAATTCTATTGCTCTTTTCTGTTCTACTTACAAAAAAGTACCTTAAACCTTCTCGCAATCTCTTCAACTTAGTAGCGGGGTAGGACTTGCTGGAAATCACAGTCGGTTGTGGCACAGAAATATGTTTTACAAGATGTACACGGCAATACTTTTCATTAAAAACACATTTCCTACCACAGACCGATCCTTTTTTAGAACCCCTAAGCAGCTTCTCAGTGCATTTACGAGGATTTTTAAATGCCCTGCGACGCTCTGCTTTTAATAATTGAAAACGCTCTGAAGGAGCAATTTTGAAAAAAGACTTTTTAACTTTAGAACTAGGAATGATAGGATTAATGGACTTTGGTTCAGGAATTGGTGTTATTAGTGGTGGTAATGAGGTGAAATTATGAATAGATTCTAGAATTGAAGGAGTATCAGAACGAACAGGAAGCTCCATCTGTGGTGACGTTGTAGGTGTAGGTTGGGGTTGTAGTGGTGGAGTTGCCGTAGGGTGTGTTGGTGATGGAGGTGGAGAAAAAATACTCCCAAGAACCGCCATGGCTTGGAGAAGAATATTTCCCGGAGCAGTTGTAGCAGATGTAGATGGTGGTGTATCCATCTGCCGCAGCATCGACTCCGGGACGTTCTTCAACTTCAGTCTCTTTGCCGGTTTCTTGTTAGCAGCTGGTATGTTCATAGTAGGAGCAGGCACAGAAGTGGCAGCAGGAGCAGCAGGCGTAGTGATAGTAGTAGCAGAAGTTGTTGATAGAGACATGGTTCTGAAGTGGCAGCGTTAGCGGCTGGAATCAGAATAAACAGACATGTTAGCTAGCCCCGCTTATATAGGGATGCTAAGTGAAAGTGACCTCGGGGGGGGGGGGGGGGGTTAATTACTTTAATTTAGGTCAAGGTCACCAAAAAATAATAATGATCCAAAGTGATGGAGGCGGCCACGGCCGTCTCCACCACTCTGTATTCCTCAAACACTCCCAATCCCAACCCCATAGTTACGTCTTGCAAGGGATCCCAATTTTTTGCCCGCACGCACGTGGCGATCCAGTTTGGTGGGCTGTGATACGGGCGGTCGGCCTCGGGCCTGGGCACTGGACCTGACCATTCCAATTGTACAATAGGGAATCTGGAACAGTTAATGCAAAACGCAACTCTAACCTCCCACCCTTAATCTAAACCCACCCAAATATAATTATTTCCTAACAAAAAATTAAAAATTTAAAAAAAATAAAAATATGCGCTGCCTATGGCACAACACGCATGTCCCACCCATATTTAATGAAGTTCAACAGAACTTCTATAATTTAAATTTAAATTTAATCTACCCTCCTAACAGCTAGCTGTGAAAGGTTATTAGTACACACACACACACACACACACATGCACACAAATACACAATAATTACATCAACACTCGACATTAAATGCATAAACACATTTTTTAAACATTAGCAATAATATAACACACCTTAATACTAACATCGCAATGCGCAAATTAAAACTTAAAAATAACACAACTTAAAACTAAAAAATAAATAACATTTTATACACACACACAGTCACACACAACAAATATTAATATTAGAACCCTAACAGCAAGAATAACTCAAATATATATCGGCCGCCTATATATTTAAGTTACCCTTTGAGTTCGTCCCGAAGCTTCGCGTCCGGAGTTTCGGTACGAACTGATTCTAAAATTCTCAACAGAATATTCGTAAACTTTCAAGATGGTGGGGGGAACTCGTAGGGGTTTGAGGGGCTTACAACGTTCGAAGTACAACTTCAATAGGAAATTTCCAAGCAACACTGTTTCATACACGTAGCGGCGATTATTACGAGTAGGTCATCGATAATTTAAGTGTAGTGTTGCGGCTTTCAATAATGTTGGCCAACATTTAATTATAATCTCCACCTAATCGAACCACAATTTTCCTTATAGCATTACACCATAGTTGTTCACTGCTATTAATTTAATAACAGTAGGAAATTATGTGTTCCCTTTCGCCGCTCAACTATGATTCTTATCTATTGCCAACAGCAGACCTAAATTACCGTTACTCTATCAGTTTAATTTATCTTAAGTATATGTTGTATTATCTTAACCACAATAGTTACCGTTTGGTAACACCAAATTAGTATTACACAAGCTTAACTACTATTACCATTTCAACATAAAATAAAAGTGAAAGAAGGGGGGGGGGGTTAATTACCTATTTGGGGGGGGGGGTTAATTACCTATTTGGGGGGGGGGGGGGTCACTTTCATAATAATTACCACCTGCTGTTATAAATACCGTTACACGAGCAGCTGCGCCTCTTTTCACTCGCGGGACCCACAGCTGACACAACACCTCGGTAAGTCGCTACCGTCTAATAATATTATATATGCTTTCTTTTAACTTACTCCAATTAGGTCTACTTGTTTTTAACACCCCATGCATAACTTAGTTTTCAACTATTTCTTTTTTATTTACTATAAACACATATTACTCTCCCATTACCAATTTTTTTATTACTGCATAAATTAACGTCACATCAATATTTTTTTTGTTATTATTTAATATTTATATTCACCTGCTGCTAATTATTCATATTCACATCTGCTTTTTTTTAAACTCTTAATTATATTTAATCCTTTTAAACATTTATAGTATTACATTACTGTTAGTCTTATCCATGGTGTTAACTTACCATTTTTCACATTAATAACACATATAATTATTGCTGAACTATAATGTTTGTACAAATACTAGTTCTTACCGCATCAACTTATTAACAGATTGTTGTTTGCACTTGTGCAGCTCATAGCCAATTCATACAGAGTAACAAATTCCTTTTTTTTCAACTAGATGTTATCTTAATATTTTTAACAAAATAGTTTTAAAGTATTTCCCTCTCCCTTTAATACAAACTATCGCAACTCTACCGAACAAATAACCGGGGTGACCGCAATCCCACCCTTTTTATCCCATCGGCTGAGGGGGGAGGGTAGAGGAGGGGTTGTTCGTGACTCACAAATTGCTTAAATACGGGGTCGGTACCGCGAGCGTCTCATTTATTCGCCGGGTTTCGTAGGGTAAACTTCGGTCTTTACTTTTCTAACAATTTTCTAATTTACATTTCTTACTCTAAAACATGTGTTCGCGGTTAATATGCTAATCACTCTCTATATATTCAAACACATTTACAGACACTAACCATTTATCAGTTTGTTTTTTTTTTTTTTTACGCAGTGCACATTTAGTCACCACTATTACAATGGCTTCCCACACTTTACAGCTGAAACTTTTACGCACCAAACATATTTTACAAAAACAGTCTAACTACACAGTTTCAAGACCTCGTAATACATTCGCTAAACTTAAGAAACAGTTCAGCTTTCACCCCTTGTATTTTACAAGATCCAACCTTCGCAACAGTTATTCTACTGACACTATTTTGCAAACAGTCTTAACTGATATGCTGAAATATCAACATTACAATCTTGTCACACCTATTGATGATGTTATCCAGTTATTCTTATTCACTATATTACCGGGTTTATATAACCGTTCTTCATCACACACATCTCTCATTCTACTCTATCAACTCACAATATAACCATCTAGCAGCTCTTATTTCTTCAAATTATGGACACACGGCAGGGTGCACCCATACAATCTCCAATAGTGACATCCACTACTAACGATAACAATGGTGGTGTTCCCACACAAAATTCGCCTACATACACTACCTCCACCGACTCCCGACCCGTGCAGAGCAATGAAATCAACAGTACGGCTGCAAACGATGTAGAAGCCATCCTACGATCACTGGTAGGCTTTGATGAATGAATAAATTTATTTCCCGGAGCCCCACCCGTCCCCAGACTCCCCACCTTTTTTAAAACCCCCTCCAAATGACCTTGACACACTTACCAACCCCTCCCCAAACCCCCCAAAAAACCCCCAAATCAACAACACACACCTGCCAGTTACAACCGCTGACCTTGACCTGCGCCAGAACCGGCAAATCCCTTCTACTAACATAATTCAAGTTTAATGTGAATTCGATGCAAAATTTTCGAGAAAAAGTGTTTCAAAGACATTAATATTGTTCTTATAGGACTAAAAATCAAGATGGCGGAGGTACTGCAGACTCTTAAGTCCGATAAGGGTGGGACTGGTTTCAAATGAAAGATAACGACTGTTTAAATCGATTTTGGAATGTTTATATTTTGAATCCATACTAAGCTATAATGGTTCAAGGTTTATCAACTTTAGACCATCATAGCTTAATATGGATTCAATATATATAAAAAAAAAATCATAAAGCGAATATAATAGCCCAAGTCTTTATCATTCATAAAATTCCTCTCACCTTTATCGGACTTAAAATAAAGGCGCAAAATTGAAGCATTTGAAGCACTGCAGGATGATTTTTTGATCCGCAAGGCCCCCTATACTGACAGCTTCTATCCTCAACCACTGAAACTGCTGGACGCGCAGGCTGTGAAAGTAGACAGCCAATGAATATCATGTATTAATTAAAATGTCTACTTTCCGTGGCCGAATCTATTCAATCAACATAATATACCTGTGTCTGGGGCCTCACACTTGCTGAAATGTAGCAACATTTCTGTACCTACAGAGTTTACACCGATTACTAGCTATTGTTTCTCGCCTTCAGTATAGTTGTGACCAGTGCGAAACATATTCAGGCAGTTGTGCGAATTTTTCATTTATACTATAACATTACTTTCGTTACATGCCGAGCTCTCATTGGTCTAGTATACCTGTATTACAATGTTTAACTTGTACGTATAAGACCTCATTATGCAATGGGTTATATTTGGTTTAATAATGTATCTTTTCATGATTATACTTGTAATATGATTATTGAAACAGTTATATATAAAATTAACATATTTATATGATTAAGAACGTTTCTTGTAAGCTTGCTAATAACATTTTGTAAAACGAAAAAACAGGGAAGTTGAGTGAAGAAATCAAAAAGAAATTTCAGGGGCGTCTGTTTTCTTTTTCCTTGCCTTTGTAGCTTCATTATAATGTGGTAAACGTTATCAGTAAGATTATAGTAACTTAACACATTATTTTGATTGAACAGTAAGAATTTCTGTCCAATAAAGGTGGATACGATGAACCCCTATTGACAACGAAAGAGGCAGACGTACTGTATTTTCGATTCTCCTGCCTATTATAGCGGATGGAGTGCGGCGGTATGTGAGACGGTCCCACAAGTCATTTTCGCTTTTCATTCCCTCCCCCCACCCCCCATAACGTGGCGCTCCCTTCATCTATAGAATGTGAAGGATAAACAAAGGAGCTTTCTGCTTTTGATTACTAAACAAAGTACGACACTCCTTGTTTTCCAATCTGTTGCTTTGGGGTTTATTAACCCAGCTTCTGATGCACTTCAGTTTCAATTTCATTGATCCCTTATTAGTCATACTATACTTAATTGAAGTTAATTAATGTTTAAGTTAAAATAAAGTGCAATATAAGGATCTACTAAGCTACAAGTAAAACATATCCGCAGTATAAAGTTGTAATTGTATGTAAATCAAATTCATATAGTACTCTTAATGGTAACTTAGTAATTAGTTTTAACAATTTTTAATGTTGGGAAAATGTAAATTCAACTACAATTTAATTTAATTTAATAGTATTGTTAACACAATCAGGGCCGCCGAGAGAATTTTTGTGGCCCGGGGCAGAGTTCCTGTGTGCCCCCCCCCCTCCACCAAACTGTTCATCCCTGCCCGTCGCCGTCTGTGTTCAAACCAGATGCAATATAGGTTACTCATTTTTATTTATATTTCTTAAAATATTTATTTTGTTATAATTTGAAATTATAATTTAAAATTAAGCAAATTTTGTATCTATGCACACAATTTGCTTTCTTTTCTTAAGTGATTCATAAATATTTTATTTGTATTGGCCTATTTTAAGATATAGATAGGACACATGTACTTAGGTTTACCGTATTCCTACATGAAATAATTTGATCAAAATTGCACTTTGGCTGGGTTTTAGAGTGCTTATTGGAGAGCTACCACGTGGTTTTAAACCTAACTTAAGTATTTTTAAATGGCTAAGCTTACAGGAAAAATTATAAAAGTGCATTTTATTTTAAAATTGTTAATTAATTAAATTTTTTGTTTACTAAACACTTTTTGAACTTATAATTAGTTGCTTTTGCTTTATAATTAATTTATAAAATTGAAAGAATTATGCAAGGTCCTATTAACTTGATACTAACCCTCAACTTCATTCCTAAGCCATTAGATAGTTCAGTGTTGTTTCTTAATTAAAACTAAGTACCGTTCACAAAAACTAACCAACTCGCAAACGTTTCTTTCTTGCCTTCAATATGGCAAATTTATTTATGACATTATTAAAAGACACTTTTATCTTATATATCTCTTTTATCTTATATACTTGGACTAACAAACGCAGACACAACAATATTAGTCGAAGCCGTGAAGGATCTGATGCAAAATATAATATTTTTGCAATGGTATAGCTGTCAAATACCGGCACAGCACGAGGCGGCGGGCGCGGCGCCGCGGCGTCTGTTCACCGACACAGAGCTTAAAACCACGGAGACTCATAATACAGGCCTGATATATAAGGCCATTTTATATATAGATTTATACTGATATATACAGGTCATTTAATAGGCCTGTATATAAAGTCAGGCTATACTTTGTTACTTTGTAAGATTTTTATATGTCTTCAAAAACACATGGTGTTACTATATAGTCTATGTAGAAATTACATTTTGCTACCATAGATAGAAAAAAAAAAAAAAAAACCACCTGATGATGAGGTTCCCTGTCTCTTGAGGCCCGGGGCAAACTGCCCCCCCTGCCCCCCCCCCTCTCGGCGGCCCTGAACACAACTAACAATAACATGAATATTTTAAAAGTGTTTAATGGGCAATGATATGCAAGATTTAACAATACACTCAAATTATAATTTCGTTATTAGTTCTGATTGATTGACTGATTGAAGTTAGCTTGGACCACATCATATACTACAGTAACAATTTAACCACTCTTATATATAGCTACATAAACATATTACAATTGTAAAAAATATTACAATTGCCTAAAGGTGGGCTATTTTCAAAGAAAATGATTAATGGAATAAAATAAAATTTTGCCAATCGTGATTTTACTCTTTAGTATAACATCTAATACTGTAAACTTACTTCAAACAAAAACTATATCAAACTTCAAACTCGTCAAAGGTTTACGTTAGTTTTAACTAAAAGTTTATTTTTACCAACTAAAGTAAGCTACACCACGATGACTTGATTCTGATAACCTTTAGACTGAGTGATAATTACTCAAGAATGATAATTACTGTGAACTTCCTGGAGGATCATTAAGGATAACTACCGCATAAAATAGCATGAATGGGTTGTGAAGTTCTAGCTATTTTAAGATCGTTCAGTTTGTCTCTCTTATTAAGACTACTCTAATAGTCTATTAACTTTATAATAGTTTTCTTTATGGCACTTGAAAACTCTACTTTTGATAGCATGTGAATATGAAATCATCCTTTATCAATTTTAAGACGTTTATTATTGATTAATTTTGTCACAGCAAGAAAGGTGAATAAATATTATTAAAACATACATACAGTGCGACGCACGAGCGATGAACTGTTTTTTCAAATAACAATCAGCCAATTTTAAAATCAATACACCTTTATATACCTAAAATCAAAGCTCATTATTTTCTATTTTAGTGAACAAAGCTCATTCCCTGCTATTTCAGTTTAGTGTGGGAAATAAGGTCGCCAATGTGATGTCCATCATTTCGAATGCAGGACTCTTCTCAAAATCCTTCATCACAAGAACTAACATTTCTGCAAGAGTGGCAGGAATTTCTTGAGTGATTCGTCTAATTTCGTGTTCTTGGTGCTATGAACACAGGTCTTAAAGTTCCCCCTTAGGAGTTCACCGATCCCTGAAAACATGCCTCGTAATTCTCCTGTTTCGGACGGTGTTTTTGGATGTTTATTGGCCAAATACATGTTTCCTTGTAGATTAAGGTCAGTACTAGGTCCCTCGTATTTGATAAATAATTGAAAATAAATTGTATTAGTAGAAAAAATCTTAAAAGTAAGGAAAATTGAGTTACTTTTGCAACAATCTAATATTTTCACATTTTTTTTTTAAACTTAAAGGTATGAGAGACCTAATATAACAATACAACTAAAACCATTACTTAGTTTAAGAAAAATCGGTAGAAAAAAGCGTCCGAAACAGGGGAATAAAATACCATATTTTGTCCTAAATCCCTATGGTTAACACAGCCGATTACGCTACTAGCCCAAAGGTGAAAATGACTCTTAAGGTATCTTCTTAAGCTACTACCCCCACAGAAAAAAATCTTCGATGTTTCCTCTATACAGATAATTGCATCCTCGTGTTGGCAAAGTTCCTTGGCCTCCCGTCTTATCAGTGTGTAACTTTTTTCTGTTAATTTTTGTACGGGTTACCTTAAGCCCTGTGTTTATAAGCACAAAAAACTGAATTAGGACGATTTGAATCATTCAAGAAATTTTTGCTAATCCTGCAGAGAGTCCGTGTGATGAATGATTTTGAAAAAAAGACTTCGAGTCCTGCTTTCGAAATAATGGACTTCACGTTAGCGACCTAATTTCGGATACAATAAACTGAAATGGCAGGTCATGAACCTTATTAGCAATGAGCAAATAATGAACTTTGATTTTAGGTATTAATTTTAATATTTTCTGGAAAATATTTAATAAAAAACCGTCCATCTCCCATGTGTCACTTTGTAGAACTCAACTAAAACGATAATTTGTTGGAACATTTTATGAAGAAGTATTAACCAAAGAGATTTATCAAAAAATAGGTATTTCATATTTTAGCAGATATGTTGCATGTTCAACCTTAAAACTAACTATGTTAACTACCATTTCCCAACATAATTAAAAACCAATTTCACTGTTACCGATAAAAAAAATATCTACGTGGTTTTTAAATATTTCAATTTTGAAAATATTACATTGTAGTACGAAACTTTTTATATAAATTTGGGATCTTTTTACTGTCATTTTTATATTCAAGTCACAGCAAGGATGATATATCTTCCTGGTAGAGGTCATGAAAAAGAAAGTTTATGTTATAATGTCACGTAAAAATGCAATTTTGTCCTGCTCGCTTTCAGTTTCCCTCGACACGCATACCGAGGAGCAATGTTTCATAGGCTTTCCAAATTAATTCGAAAACTTTTAAAGTTTAGAGCTGATTTAAACACGCAAATTTCACTAAGAATATGGGGCATCGCTCAGCTCATTGAGGGTATAATTTTATTGATTTAGAACAATAAAGTTACCATCCATATAAAAAGTATTCGTAGTCAAATAGGAGGATTACTCTGATTGCTGTGTAAACCCTAACACAAAGTGAGAGAACATAATACCTAATGCTTAAAGAAATTAAACACAAAACATATTGTTGCTTATTAACTAGAATCAAATGTTCTGCTAATTCAATTAACTATGTAAAACAATATTGTGACGAATTTAGTTGCCAAAAACATGAATTGAATAATTGATTTAATTTATTAGGAAAGTGAAAGCATAAATACGCAGTATTAATCCTAATATCAATATCAGCCGATTTGTAATTTGTTACTTATTAGTTAGCATATTAAAACTTTTTGTAATGTAAAAAGCGGTGAAACTTTTCTGCAACTATGACTTTGACTATAATATCTATAAAGCCTTACGACAAATAAAAATTTAATAATATTATTATATACAGTGACCAAAATATTTACTAATTTCTTTCACTCACAACTGAGGTATTTAAGTGATACCATAAACATTTCAAGTGCAACGATTTTTTTATAAATCCTCGTGTATAAACATAATCTAAAAAGCGTGTATAATAAGTACTTTTAATAATTTAGACTCACAGCAATTTGATGCCAGTCTTAATTTTTAATGTTAGTTAAGTCATTTTAACGTAAACGAGTTAAGAGTCATCTTCACCTTTGGGCCAGTAGCCCATTGTTGCGCAGTCGGCAATGTTAACCATACGGCTTTTATGCAAAACATGGTCCCCTGTTTTGGACGCTGTTCAACCGATTTCCTTTAAACATGCTGTGTTTATTTAAATATTTATATTATGTCCCTTCATACCTCAAAATTTTTAAAACTTAAAAGTATTACTAAGGAGTATGGTTAACATTGCCGACTGCGCAACAATGGTCTACCAGCCCAAAGGTGAAGATGACTCTTAATAAAAACTTGATAAACACTTTGACTGCCAACCATGATTCAGAGATTTACTCTTTCTTTTCATTCATCAGTCAGATGAGATAAACTAACTTAATCAGTTTAATTTACTTTTCATCAGTATCGTCATAGGAAAAAACAAAACATACTAAACATTAATATGTCACACTGATTCACAAATGAGGGCTGAATACTTAATATTGCACCAGAATGAAGTGTTCTAAAATGATAAAGAAAATAATTTGATAATCAATCACTTTTTAAATTCGCCCCACATTCCACTTGATCTGGACTAAAATTATTTTTGAAATATGTTATAACTGAAACATTTATTGTTCCTGTGTCCTTCTAACATTTTGTACCTATTACAATAGGTGTCGCAATAGAATGATTCAGTCAATTACAGTTCTTCATTAGATTTCCATTGGAACTTTGAAAGCCTATAGGGCCTAAAAGTGCTGATGTAAATTATATTGGGTTTCTGTTTATCTACATGACACAACCTTTCTACCTGCTTGAATTTTTCATAAGACGCATACAAGCTGAGCAAAAAGACGAAAAGAAACATGCATGCCTATAATATATAGATTATTTTATTGTATTTTTTCAGTGTTTCCTCCTTGGTTTTCTACTGCCCCCTCCCCCACCAACGTCTGTGCCGATGCCGTCGCCCTCTCCACACCCTGCCCTGACCGGTGTCACCTTATCGTCGTGTCGTTCCCGTCACTGTCCCGTCGTGCATCCGGGTGCAGCGTCCCTCCTCAGCCTCACTTTCTCCTGCCCTTGAAAAACAACCTCCTCCCCCCCCCCCCCCCCCCCGGCACAGATCACGTTGAAAGGGAAACTCGCGCAGGTGGATCACGAGCCAAGGTCTCCTCCCAGCTGGGTGGGATGATTGAAATTTATATTTGATGACTCGTGATCCCCAGTGAGGATATTTATTTGTGATGTGTGGGGAACCGGAGAACAAATTTTTACTAGATATTTGGTGACGGATAATTTAAATTTATATTAAGTTTTAGCCACAAATTAGCTTGGGAAAGGTCAAATTTTTGATGTGTTTTTTGGATAGGAATTTAGGGAGCACTGAATACGGTTTTTGAAGTGCTGTTAGTGTTATTTAATATTTACTTTAGTATGTATAATATTGATTTAGTAGGCCTACATGTTTGCATAAATAAATACGGGGAATTTTTAAGAATCTTCGGTAGTGTTGCATTTAACTGTTAAAATGTGGGAAAAGGCCTCCCATGGTGTAACAGTAATGGTTTGTTTATTTGAAAAAATTGGGTTTTATTTTTTAATCAGCATTATCAAATTCTAAAACAGAAAGCTATACATAATTAAAAAAATATTAAAACAACAATAAGAGTTATTTTATTGTTGAACCCATATTTCCTAACAATACGGCATTGCACTGTTTAATACGATAAAGAACAAAAATTACTCACCTAGTGTCACGTCATGTTCCATTTTCGTATGGATATGCATTGTGTTAATATTTTCACTGTAGACTACAATGTACAGAATTTGAGAGACCTAAATGGTTTACTCCTTGCATTATGCTTGCTCAAAAGGTTAATGGAGCATAATCTTTCATTCAAGTGACTGATGAAAGTTCCGAGATTACAAGGAAAGCCGCCACCCGGGGCTGATCAAAGCCCAGTTCACGGCGAATTAAAAACTGATTGCCCAAACTGGCGCTCCAAACTGCCCCCACTGCTTCCTCTTCGCAACCACGGTCTTCTCTACGGCACCGGCTACCCATCGGCGACACCTGATGGCCTACAGCTGCAAATGTGAAACTTGAAGCCGATAATGGCATGTCTCAATACGCCGACTGGTCCAGAACTGTGTCACTGGACGAGTGTGGACCGGTAACATCTGACGAGCAAACGTTCTACAGGTCTCCTATACAGTGTTAGGTATACTTAAATCCGACGAGATATAAACTACATAGGATGCTACAAAGGTAGGGAAGTTTGTTCCTTTAATCACTGCCACCATTTTACCCACAATTCCCTCCGTTTCCTTGGCAACCGGTCCTTTGTGTAACCTTTGTCTACCTGCTGTCATTTTTCCCACACCTGTAAGTCTTTTTTATGGAAACCAATCTCAATAGTGTACTCAAAGACAATGAAATCAAGGTGTGGGATGATTGCCAATGAAATGTGGGTATTTGTGGGTAAAATGGCACCGATCAAGAAGGAACACAAAATTAACATGTGTTTATCACTTTATATGCAGTTAAACCTTATTGCTTAAGACGAATTGTTTACTTTTATGTTTAGTAATATCTGTAGAATAATTTTATAAGTAGACACTGCTTTGAACGAAAATAGATTCATTTCACTTTTAAGACTGTATGAAAATGCTTGTTAAATATTAATTTAGTGTTTTTGTCAGGTTTACTGAAGGTGTAAGTGTTTTCAATGCCGCCTCAGGAGGTGATTTCCAATTGATAAAATATTTTTTATCTATGGACCACGATATGTTTTCAAAGATATTGTTTGAGAGAGCTCATTAACTAAATTTTTCTTTTGATTTTAAGCGCAACAAATGTAGGTTGTAGGATATGGAGGTATGCTAAAAATTTGTGGAAATAATTCAAAAGAAGATCCCCAATCGTTGTGGTTAAAGCTTGGTTAAAATCCAATTTCAGTTTGTTAAACCGCTTTTGACTTCATATCCTGCTGTAAATTTGTTGAGGAGCAAAGCAATTCAAATTGCGGTTAGTTATTAAGCACCCACATATATTCTGTGGTAGCAATTAAAAAGATGGTTTAAATTATAAAAACACCAAAAGAAAAGAAACTTTATATTTTACTCTACTGAATTTATTTATTTAACCGGTTTATCGTTTTTAGATAGGCGAAAAATTTCGCTTCGCCACTGCCCTTCCTTGGGGAAAGCTTCAATCCGGAAACCTGTTTAAAAGTCAATGACCTCTGGACAATTTTTCACCAAAGACTACAACTGTCAAAATGCCAAAACAATAGTAGCCTGAGCTAGCCCAAGGTTGCCACTCAGAAATGTAAATCTGAACCACTTTCTTTGCACCTTTAAAGGTCAACGCAGCTGGTCCACTCTTCCACTCTCACTCTCGGGTTTGGCCGCTTCTTTCTTCTTCTTTAATTGGCTGGTATTCTCTTTAAATGTTTTTATAAAACGATATCTGTACACAGGAAAAGTACTTTCCGTAGCAGTTAAAATCAAATTAGTCAATTAAAGAAAGTAAAACATATAAAATAAGAGTGGAAATATGTTGAAATATGTTCAACATATAATTGAAATATGTACTTAGAAATATGTTCTAAACAAGGTATTCGGTTCGTCAAGTGCTTACTTTGCCGGAAACAAGTTAATAAACAAGAGTAATCGTTCAGAGTGGAAAGATTTATGCGATTTTCTGGAGAGCGGGAGGAGGGCTGAACCACTGTTGTAATGGATGAGGCCTTAAATATTTACCAGACTTTTAACGTGGATTTATGATAACGTGCCTAATCCTTCTTATCGATCGGAATTTCTTTCAAAGATTATAAAATAAATTTAAACTCTGGGATTACTTTTCAACGCTTGGACTATCTATTACTTCTCCATTTCTGATATAAATGTTATTCGTATTTTTTTTTTTAAGTTTATACAATATAAATTCAACTAACTTATCTAGGATTTTGAGTAAATTTTAAAGTATTATACAAAGTATTCAATCATTAATTGTGCTAGACAGAACAGACAGATTTATGTTTTACTGGGAGGGCAGGTTTCTCGTAGCTAGCTCAGACCTAATCCCAAGCTTAAACCAAAATTGTCAATATGTTTAACATAGAATTAAACAAAGTTTAAGTTAATCTTGTTTGGAGAAACCGGCCCCTTAATTGGCTAACTGCAAATTTAATAAAAATTATAACAAGTAGACGGTTGCAAAGTCATTGAAATTTTTATTTGTATTATTCCATGTGGACTATACATGTTACATAGATAAACAAAATAGCAATAAATGGGATGCAATTTTATACCATTAACAAGCGTTGCTCGATATCGAGCAATTTATTTTTATACAATATAAAAGTTACATTTAGTTCTAAATCAATGACGTCTGACCAATCCAATATCGTGAATATCATAGTGATCTAAAAAAAAAAAAAAAAAACTACAGCTGTACGTTAACAGCTGCTTAAAATGCTCAAACCAATCTCAGTGTCATTCTAATGGGAAAATTTCAAATTTAATTTGTGGATAATGCCCTTATTTTAACTCCGATTTTCATAAATTTTTGGCGGAAACAACTACAGACCAAACTCTATCTAATGACACCAAAAACTTCAAAATCGGTTGAGAATTAATTGTAGGAGGAGTTCTACACAAAATAAACCTTAACTTTTTAGGTAGGTTTTGTTAAAATCATTCAAAAACCGAAGATGATGGATTAATAAAATGCAAATGATGCCCATCTGATATTTTGGGGAGTATAGGCCAACATAGCATTAGTGTACGATGTTTGAAAATCAGTTTTGAAATTTGAATGATGGTTGAGAACATAAAATGATTACCCACAATGAGATGACAACCCATTTTATGATCTACATCACCATTCAAATTGCATAACTGATTTTCAAACATCGTATTAGGACCATATCCTTGAATACCTGATTTTGAATAATTTTCATTTAATCAAACTGTGAATCCCGGTTGTTGTCTCTGATGTTTCGACAGTACTTAAACATCAATAACGGTATTAAATTACCTCTTTTTTGCTATTTAGTTTATATATGGTTTCCTTAGAATAACAATAGTAAAATTTTCAATAATTTAAGTAACCTTCCAATCACCCTGTATGGGTGTGATATGATAAACCGTTCAGGTTCCGGTGTTAAAATCTTATCATCAATATAGTTTTCCTATCACCAGCCAGCAATTCTTTTCTATATTTTTAAAGATTGTTCATTACATGCTTCTTTACTATTTAGCTACACAATTAATGGGACTGACACATTAGCTGGTCTTAGTATTAATCACTAAAGTAAAGAATAGTACGCAGAGTGCTGATTTATTTGATATTGTTCCACTTTTGAAACGAAAGCTTTACTTTCTATGTTTTGTGTTAACACGCAGATTATTTTCACCGTGCTCCGTAACACTTCAGATGCTATTTCGAGTAATTTAGTTAATAGGATTATTATATTAGGATGTAATTAACTTTTTCACAAGACACTTAATATCATGAGAAAATTATCCGACCAATTTTCCAAAATGGCAATTAAGTACTTTTCTATTATTCGATGTCGATCAAATACAATATACTGCAATAATAAAAAGATCAGTAATAACAATGTATACAAGTAATAATGTTATTAAAATTGTTTAAAAACCGTAAACAACTACTTTAATAAAAGTCATAAATATATTAATGTATTTTCCTTCTACTCACCTAAATTAAAGTAAAAAATTACCAATTTCAATTTAAAAATAATTTTTACAAGCAAGTTTGGGACCGCGCCAAGGTCTGATGGCGACGAAGTCTGACGGCGACAAAACCTACCACTTTTTTCGTCCGGTTTTGACGGGCACGTCAGGCGTCAAGCCTCGACGGTTTTTAAAAACGTCAGGGCTTGTCGCCTCACGCACCCGTCAAAACCTGACGGATTTAAAAACGTCCTATTTTGACGCCTGACGTACCCGCCAAAACCTGACGGATTTAAAACGTCCTACTTTGACGCCTGACGCACCCGTCAAAACCTGACGATTCTCTCTCACCCCTCTTTATGCACCTGACTGTACAGTTTAACTCGTCTAACCTCTTAGGCCACGCCCCTACTAGGCCAAACCTCCATTATTATTTATGACAACTCACACACCCGTCGAATAAGGAATCATTCCTTTCGCCTCCCGTTTACTCCCAATTTTTTAAATTGCTGTCTTCCTAGGCCACTATCCCCACACCTAATTTGTTACCCTATTTGTTTATGCCACAATATTAATAAATGTGTATAATTATATATATTTAAATATGTTAAGCAATCGTGTTCCGGCGGAGCAGTTCTTCAGTATGATGAAGTATGATGTTCTATCGTATGGTGTGTTTAATCAGACCAAGTGAATTTTATTCTCTTAAGTCTCTTTTATTCTCTTGTTTATTAGCTAAGTTCCCCGTAGGGAATACACTATTACGGTAGTACTAATAGTAAGGCCTAAGTCCTTGACCATGTTTTTTTCGATTTGAGGGCGTAGAAGCAAAAAACACCGTTCGTTCTTATTCTGATTTTCCGCATTTGTCATGTTTATAAACAGATCATTCTTTGTGCATTGTTGCTCTTGCTATGCAAAACTTTTACGATTCTTGAAACCTATTGCATCAAGTATAAGTGTGATTAAATTTATGCGTAATTTAATGTAAATATAACACAAAGAAATATTTTATTTTGTTTGTTCGTATTAATTATTTTTACATATGCCTTCCCCTATTATTTACATATAAAACCAAATATTTTGTTGATTAAACTAGAACAGCTATTGAAAATTCGCTAAGTACGCAAGTCAGTACAATGGTTAACTATTTGATAAAAAGTCAAAACATTATGATGTTTGCAAAGAAAACATATTGCAATGCAGCATTTATAGTTATGTATTTTAGCGAATTTCTTTATTATGAATTCGGTGTGTTATTTTAAGACCTATAGTTTCTCAATTTGCATTTACTTATAGGAATTTCGGTAAATTTACACAATAATTTAACCAACGCCAGCATATTGTATGGATAAACCAAAATGCCATATTTTCAACATGTTGTTCAACAAATTTATACCATAGAGCAGCTCATTTTGTCATGCTTTTAGAAAATCTCCAGTTTTTTTTTTTTTTTTTTTTTTTTACTCTATGCTTTCCGCATGATCATGCAATCCGATTAGCCTTGTTTTCGAACTAAACCTGAGGAACGCTAACCAACACGCGTTGGTATTTTGGTGCGCTAAAATGACAAGTGCAAAAAAACTTATTTATTCGTTTGCCTAGCCCACTCGCCTTTCATTCAGACTGTTTCAATGTAGGAATATGGGTGCTGCACTCTGATGTATATTACTTGTTAAACCAAATGTTGAATCTGTAACACGTGAATTCTAATTATTTGGTTATTATAGGTGACTAGCTGTTGCCCGTCACGGCTTCGCCCGTGATTGAATTTATTTTATAGGTAATACAATCGTTTTGAAGAGCAACGAAATATACTTCCTTGAGAATGACATTGGAACAATGAAGTAGTGTGAGTGGAGCTCTGAAGGAATTTCGCAAAACCTGTTCTTAGAGAGAAAAGGTTTCTTAAATAGAAAAGGCCCTAACCTATGAGCAAATAGGAACGACCATGTCAAATTTCAACCCCGTAGGCTCTACAGTCATATTGAAGACATGTGGGTCGGAGCCCTAAAGAACATTAAACAGTACTTTTGTAAAACTGTTTCTTAGTGAACACCTATTAGCAAACCGGAACCTTTACGTTAAATTTCAACCCGTAGGATCTATAGTAGATTTGAGAATTTGTGGGGAGGAGCCCTAAAAAAATTTGCAAAATTGTTTCTTATTGATCACCTATGAACAAAAAGGAACGTCCATGTCAAATTTAAAACACGTTGGCCCTTGATTAATTTTGAAGTCAGGTGAGGTGGAGCCCTAAAGAACTACAAAAACTATATTTACAAAACCATTTCGTAGTGAGCACCTGTTAGCAAAACGGAACATCCACGTTAAATTTATACCCCCTAGAATCCATCATGGTAATATTGAGGTTCTATGGGGTGGAGCCCTAAACGAAATTTTTCAAAATTATTTCTTAGTAAGTAACTATGAGCAAAGAGGAACGTCCGATTCAAATTTAAACCCCGGAGGCCCAACAGTAATTTTGAAGTCCTGTGGGGTGGAGCCCTAAAGAACTTGGAAAACTGTATTTGAAAAACTGTTTCTTAGTGAGCGAGCACCCGTGAGCAAAGAGAAACGTCCATGTTAAATATCGACCCCGGAGGCCCAAAAGTAATTTTGAAGTCCTGTGGGGCGGAGCCCTAAAGAACTTCGAAAACTGTGTTTGCAAAACCGTTTTCTTAGCACCCATGAGCAAAGAGAAACGTCCATGTCAAATAACGACCCCGGAAGCCCTAAAGTAATTTAAAGTCCTGTAGGGCGGAGTCCTAAAGAACTTCGAAAACTGTATTTGAAAACCGTTTTTTAGTGAGCACCCATGAGCAAAGAGAAACGTCCATGTCAAATATCGACCCCGGAGGCCCATAAGTAATTCTGAAGTCATGTGGGGCGGAGCCCTAAAAGGGATGTTTAAAGCACTTTTTTGAGCACCTAAGAAAAAAAAGATCACTCCAAATCTCAACCGTGCAGGTTTCCTTATTCGTATTTAAAATTGGCCATGCGGATAGCGTTATATTAAAATTTCGAAGGCCTGTGGGGCGGAGCCCTGAAGGAATTTTGTTAAATCATTTCTTAGTGAGCACCTAAGAGGCAAGACGAACCTGTGTTTAATGTTTCAAGTAAATACGTTTGGTAGTTCCTGAGATTTCATGATGAGTCAGTCAGTAATCACTCCCCGTCAGGTTTAGCTTGGTCGCTAAGCTCACTCGCTGCAACTCTTATTACCAATCTCCCCTCAATAATTTGAATCAGAACAGCTGTTTACAAAATTAATATTCCTTAATGTAATCATATGTTCCAATACAAAAATGTTGCTTCCATAAGAATAACATGGTAACTTTGAAGACGTGTAGGGCGGAGCCCTGAAGGAATTTTCAAAAACCGTTTCTTAGTGGATGCCTACACCCTAAAAGGAACGTCCATACAAAATTTCAAGGTTCTAGGTCTAGTAGTTTAGGCTGTGCGTTGATACGTTAGTCAGTGGTATTTGACAAATATATAGTAGATTTCATAATTTTTACTAGTCTTTTGTTTTTCAGTTCAATTGCAAAGCTACAAATTGGTTAGTCGTTTAATAATTTTACCAATTAATACAAAAATATAAATAAAGTCAGATCCCATGAGGGAATTTGAGATTAAACAGAATAAGATTAGAATAACAGAAGATATTGAGGGAATTTTCATTGTGACGGGAAATAAAATTCTGTCTTTCGACCGAACATTTATTTTGAACGGTGTACAGGTGATTACAGTGTAAATAACCCAAAAATTACATATTCACCATGTGATTCAACAAATGTTACCAGAGTGCAGCACCTTTGCCCGGCGAGTGAGCGAACGAGGGCCGTCTTGAAAAATAACAATGCATAGCTTTTTAACTCGGCATCTCACCGGATGTCATTGCAGAGAAATTATAGGGCGATGTTTTGTAAAAATAATACTATTTTGACTACTCAATTTTAACTTTATTAAATAAATTTCTAAAACCCAAGACCTCATCGCATAACTAAAAATTGGAGCCATTACTTTGAAACATAAAATGTTAAAATTAGTTAAGTATTGATAGAGCTGTGTTCACAAAAAACGGCTTAATGAATTAATAGTATTTTAAATAAATTGGCTATACTGTACAACACAGTTTTAGTAACACCGTAATATAAGCCTGACAAAGTAGCTCGGACTGGTTGAGCGGTTCTTACAACCAATGGCTACCTTCTATTGTACGGTACATAATCCACAAACTCCAAAACGCCCACCATTGGACAGACGGCAGGCCAATAGGCCACGTGAAGTTCGTAATTTATGAGGGGCAGTACAGTCTTTTCAAAAATTAAAAACATCGCGAGTTGTCGCCTCACGCACCCGTCAAAACAGGACGAATTAAAATCGTCAGAGTTTGACGCCTAACGCACCCGTCAAAACCTGACGAATTTAAAAACGTCCTGATTTGACGCCTGACGCACCCGTCAAAACCTGACGAATTTAAATCGTCCTGTTTTGTCGCCCCCCGACTTTTTATTCGTCAGACTTTGACGTCCCGTGACTTTTAAAAGTGTCAGGGTTCGTCGCCGTCAGACCTTGACGGCGTCCCGCAAGTTTTAATATAATATTTAAGATTTTATCTTATAGGTATACCTTTAAAATATGTTTTTATTTAAATTCATTATATGACGTAACAAATAAATGTACTTGTAAGTGGAAAATCACACTATGAGGTTAGGTTACTACCGTTGATTTAATGTTAGAATTACGTTTATTTTTAATGTATTGCGTATACCTACATATTAGCCTTTGAGAAGGGAGGAAGATCAATAAGAAATATTCATTCTGTTTGTTTACAGAGTAAGCACGTGTTTGAGAATGCTATTCACTTTTGTCCCGCTCCTTTAGTTTAAGTCGGGGCAATTGAACTGTAGACGCACTCTGCGTACTCTCAAACTAAGGCCAGGCCCCATGCATACTACGTTGATGCTTAAATCTAGTCAATGAACACAATGCATTAATATATTAAATATTACTATCAGAAGGTCTAAAATTATAATTTTTCAGATAGACTGCACCTAATAATAAAATAATAAACAGAAAATTGAGGTTACAACACAACGCTCTAATTATAAAATCCTATACTATAATATGAGCAATGTCTGTAGGGATGTGTGTTCCACGAACTCGAAATCTAGCGGGTGGATTTTGCTTAAACTTTCCATTTAAGAGTGTTTTGACCCAAAAATAAGTTTAGATACAGCCTCAATCCAAGAAAAAATCTAATTTGGTCTAAATTAAAGTTTAAAAATCGTAATTTTTAACATTAGTCTTATGGGTTGCTATTTTGGTAACAAAATAACAACGAAATATATACAAAAATAAACTTTATTTTAATCAGTCTTTTTAAAACAGCTGTTAACTGTAAAGAAATATAGTTGGTTGTTGGTGGAAATCTAATAGCTGTATTACCAAGACACTATAACAAAATTGATAAATTATTAATCAATTATTTTAATTAAGTTATTAAAAACGTAACGAGTTAGCTTTGGGAGTACAGTATTGCGTGTTTCACGAGCGCCTTCACGCCAACCGATGCAAAATGATTGCAGCACGTAAACGTCGCACATGGTTTGAAGGCGTCCCGGAAAGTCCCGATATTTTTCTAAAAGGCTACGGACAAAATTATAGGATTTGCTGTATTATATACATTTTATTATGTATTATAAACTTAACATTTATAAACTATTTATTAAATTTATTATTGAATATATTTTTGATTAGTTTCTTGAACATTTTATTCAATGTTATAACTTTTATATACCGTTAAAATTGTGATTTATACAGTATAATATCACATAGTATAAGACTAACATGAGGAAAGCCTTTTATTTTCAAAAATTTACCTCTCTAAGTTCAAATATTTATATTGATTATTATTGTTGTTGTCACACCATTGTTGTGGTCATATTATTGGTTGTTATATCTTTTGTTATTATGTTTGTCTTGTTTTCATAGAAGGTTATATTGTAAGCATTACATTATCCATCTGAATTGCATGTTACTCTTTAAAAATGGCGTATGCCGTGTACAATAAACAATAAATAAAAATACATAAATTGCTCTTAAAAAACTAACATAATATTGCTTTAACAATGAGTTATTTTACAAATTATGATTTGTGACATTCCATAATTTTCATGTTGTCTTTGGATGGTTCTCACAATATTCCTTTGTTATGTAGTATTTTACTCTATTTACTATACTTTGTAAAAATTGTAATTGACATATGTACAGCAATTTGGTAAATATTAACACTCTGATGTTTATTAAACAATGAAAAAGGAACCTGAAAAACTTTAATATAATGGAGAATCCAGCAAAATAATGTAGGTAGCAACATAATATATGATGATTTAACCTCGAATACTGTAATAATCCAAATTAAAACTCCACAGATCAGTTGCAATGTATTTCAAATACCTTCAGG
The DNA here is from genome assembly GCA_030545055.2 of Neoaliturus tenellus. Classification (NCBI taxonomy): domain Eukaryota; kingdom Metazoa; phylum Arthropoda; class Insecta; order Hemiptera; family Cicadellidae; genus Neoaliturus; species Neoaliturus tenellus. Next base: position 42,298,433 of record CM061533.1, on the reverse strand, counting down.
GCTTAATAAATGAAATGATTACTGTAACATTAATCCTGGGCATAGAGTCCCGATAGCATCGTGTTGTATTCAAACACTGCATGTACTCCACTGTTTGGTGATCTACCACAATGAACGATTCAATATGGGCTCCACGCCGAGTATTGGGAGATCTCACTTCGCCTCAGCGACGCTGTCAGATAAAACATATTGAAGCATCACAGCCTTCTTCAAATGCATGTCTTTGCGTAGTTCTTATTTATAGCATTTTAATATTATGAATATTTTTAAAAACTCAAAGATGTAATGTACAAAGTTACTAAGCGAACATAGTTGGATATCATTGTTGACTTTAAAATATTAATGATTTTATTATATAGTAAAACAAGTAAAACTTTTATTGTTTACTCACCGTTATTTGTTTTACCAAGATTAACAAATTATTACTTATAAACTCCTCATGGATGACCGATTTACTTTAGATACTGTAGGTCTACCTTTAATGACAATTATTACTACGATAAAAATTAAGTTAATTTATTATGATTATTTTTTCTTTTTGGTATATCTACGCCATTGAAATTGTTTTTTATTTTGATCCAAACCCCAGTCTAGTTACTATCTAACATCAACCAGTGGTTAGAAAGCATAATTAATTAATAGCTAAATGACAAATGGCAACTTTGTCGGGAATCGATCAATTAAAAAGCTACTAACTTTTATCAGGATCGAACCGGCAACCTTTTAATTCAAAGGGGAGCACTATAGCCACTCAGCTACCCAGCCAGTTGCCTTTATTCACTCAAACAATGTTCCTTATTTTATGATATTCCTGGCTTTTTTTCGTGGCTTCGCTCGCGTTATTCGCCGTCAGATTGAGCTCGTTCGCTACGCTCATTCGCTGTCACGCTCACCCTATAATTAAAATATCAGTGGAATACCTTAAATTGGAATTTTTCATTGAATTTTTTGCTTAACAACAAATAAATAAAACAGATTAGGGATTTCTAACAACCAATTTTTTTTACTTTCGTACAAATTTTGTAAAGTGTATCTCATATTACTTCTGATACCTCCAAGAATATGTGTACAAAGTAGGGAAAGTATGTTATAAAGTAGGGATATTTTTATACTGTGAAAAAATTTAATTCCTCACTTTCTCTAGGTTTTATATTTACTGATTATAGATCGTAAAACATAATGCTATCTATGATGTAATTTTTACTTTCTCCCCCTATACCATAGTATATGGAGAAAGTATTGTTTTCGTAAAAATTTTCGCATTAGTTTATTGATATATATATCCATTTTGGAGCTCCCTATCCCCCTATAAATGTATATATTGAGAAAGTATTGGTTTCGTCAACATTTTAAAATTTGAGTCGTTGGTAAATTTATCCGTTTTGGTGCCCTCTGAGCCCAAAAAAGATGGTTTCAGAGTGATGTCTGTGTGTGTGTGTGTGTGTGTGTGTGTGTGTGTGTGTGTGTGTGTGTGTGTGTGTGTGTGTGTGTGTGTGTGTGTGTGTGTGTGTGTGTGTCAGGTTGTAAACAGAGCTAGAGAACGCCCTAATGGTCCGATTTTAATGAAATTTGGTACATAGGTCCAAATCTACTATAATTCCAGGCGTTTTTTTCATTTTTTGAATTTTTAATTTTTAAGGGTAGTTTACCCCCCAAAACCCCCCAAAAACGTGGAAAATCAAAATTTCTCAAAAATGGCTCTAACGATTTTGATTAAAATTTTGTGGTTTATTAAGATTAAAATGCTGAATAAAATGACACCACCCGCATCTCCGGGAAAATGCGCGTTCAAAAGTTATAGAGCAAAATGTGTTTAAAAAAGTCAATTTTTGGATGCAAAAACTCGTGCTGCTCACCTGATGGCTATGCGACTGAGCCATCAAGACATTAATGTTTTGAGGCTTTAAACACCTTTTCATATTCTTGGGAGAAAGTATGTGTCAGTTATCTGATACCGTTTATTAGTCTTATCATTATAATTGCTTTAATATTAAATTTATTTCTGAGAGGGAATGAATGTGAAAGTAATACAACCACGGGAGAAGAGTAATATTATTGTTTCTGCCAGTGTTTGAAGTTCTCGCGATTCGCCTGTGGTTATTAAAAGACGCCGCCATCGCGGTGAAAGAAGTTTTGCTTGGATGGATCTCATCTCCACTGAATGATGGCCCGTGATCAGCAACTCTGGTGGAAATATTGTTTGAGAGAAAACTTATTGCTGTGAGCTGTTTAGAAAAACTGAAATATAATACTTATAATTTAGGTAAATGAAAGAAATTTATAATATATTTATATTTTATTAAACATAATGTGATATTGTTTTAAATTAATTGAAAACATTTACAAAAAGTACAAAAACATTCCAAAAAAGATATGACCCCACTTAACGAAATTCCGAACTTTAAAAAATAAAGTATCTTAGTATCTGCATTTATGCTTTAACATTTATGGAAGGTATAAAGTCAATCTCGTAAGACTCGGATGGCCTTCATTCAACCCTTATTCTTTCACCATAAATTTTAATAATATTAATCCTTTACCTTATTTATTTTCATTAATTTGTTATTGACATGAAATTGTTGTGGATAGATCTGTTGTATTTTACAATAATATTTAAAAGATTGTATACTACATATTTTATAAGTCCTCACTGGAGTTTTAAATTACATTATCTCTTTGTTAATGTGTCGTACACTTAATATAGTTCATAAAATTTTAGGTTAGGGCAATACCGAAGAAGTGTAAAATAATTTTGATGCAATCGAACGTTTTAGGATAAATGATAATCCAAAATTAATGTATTTTACAATTGAAAATGTCCTGGTGTTTTTAAAATGTTACAACGCCTTCTCATTATCTTTTAATTTCTTTTTTTTTTCTTTTGACCTAAAAGAAAGTTCACCATGTAAGAAATTGGGATTTACTTTTAAGTACGTTGAAGAGTTAATGCAAACATTTGATGTAACATTTTTATTAATTGACAAATGCTGGTCAACTAAATAAATAAATAAAATAGTCCACACGTAAATAAATTATGTTAGTGAGTATAGATTTGATCGAGGCAGTAGGAAAATACTGTGAAAGCTACGTTCTAAGGTTCATATCAGTCCTATGCAACCACTTCATCTGATCGAGGTTGTATTTCACTGTCATTCGGATCTTTAAAAGGGAAGAATGCTGACTTTTTACTTATATTGCAGTAAAATAAAAAAAATAAAAACTATCATTTATTCAGTTTTATAAAATTACGCCAATTTAGTTATTAATAAATCCTTCTCGAATAAAATAAACATATAATAAAAACGAAGGTTACAGTAGTAACCTACTCAAAATTTAGGATTCGATTTTTTTATAAATCCCATAGTAATGGGATTTATAAAAAAATCGAATCCTAAATTTTGAGTAGTATATTTTTTTATTTTTTATTTTTATAGAAAACTGTGTTCAAAACAAACACTGTATTTAAGTGAAACTAATATTAACAACGTTTACCTTATAAATTCTGATGCAACTAAAAGTCTTTAACTACAGAACAAATATGACGACGGAAAAATACAGTTTAGGCTTTCATTCCTATTTCACAATCATAATTACTTTATAAAAATAATATATCCTGTAAAACTATTACTTGTTATATTCAAAACAACAAATTCTTTATTGATGGAATATTAATATGATGAGATGTATGGTAGTTTAGAACGCCGAAAAGCCTCCCTTCCTCTAGGGGTTGAAAGCCCCCGAAGATAACAATGATATCCGCGGGGCCGGAAATAAGGTGAGCCTCGAGGCCGCGGCTGCTTCCGGCGGAAATGGGCTCGCTGCTACTCCTGTAATTATTCATCCTTCCTGTTAACGATATTAGTTCAAATGTGTTAAGTTATTCAAAGCGTTAGAAATGTAGTAACTTTAACATGTAATTTTTAAAATACTGGACGCTTTCTTTGCGATAAAGGATTGAATGATCACATTTTCTGTATTAACCTACTTTTCTAGACACAGCATTTTTACTAATATTAAAAAAATACATTAACAAAAATACAACTAAAAATTTTTTAATAAGGTTAATCGAAAAGTTAAGTTGGTGATAATTTATTTTATACACGTTTGTAAACAAATGGTATATACGTTCTTAATGTCGATCGATAAAACTGCACTTTCATAAACAAAAGGAAAGTTGTGGAATTATTACATGATTACACTCATTAATTTTGTTAGTGAGAGCAAAAATTATTGGTTGGCTATAAGTAACATTAAATTAAACGTTACTTTTAAATTTTAGTGGTAATTAGTAACCGGTTATCCAAGTTTTCAACATTCGTATAAAAAATTAATGATATTGTATTGGGGTGTATAGTAAAGAATAAGCTTTTCCATGTAATTTAAAAAGAAATAATTTGAGTATATAAAAAATAGAGATGCATTGTAGTAAATGTATTGTTTTTATTAGGAATTTTTCTCTCACAAAATAAAAACCCAGGATGTGAATGTACATTGAAATGTAGTGAACGGATATTAGATAAAAGTTTGAGCTTTAACATTATGCAAATCAACTTATTCTGTCATGATTAAAAAAATCGGATTACGGATAGAAATATTATATCCAAATTAAATAAGACATGGTTGATATCGTGTTGGCTGAACGGTTCATTATCCTTTTCAAGTCGAGACTACCCACTATTGTAGTATTGCGATAACATATGTGGAGGTGCGGGCTTACAAGAGAAGATTATTTATGGATCTGCTAGCGAGACTCTCAGGCTCCTACGACAAGCAGTTGTATTTGTATTTATGGACTTACCTTCGAACACCACAGTCATATATCATCACCCTTTGTACTTCGTCGATATTCTTTTCTATTGCATTATGTCTGAATAACTTTATTAAAGTGTTTAACAGGTAAACTCGATATATCCGGGAATTGTTATGATTTATTGTTACAATTTCAAATCTTTTAAAGTTGTTTAGGGCCTATATAGGGTAAACTCTATTCGTTATTCTTGTGATTTAACAATAATATTGTTCTAATACAACTTATAATTTTTTTTGTGTGGATGTAGATAGTTGTACCATATTGTTAGGAAGTACTAATTATCACATCATGTACTATGTGTATGTATTTTGTTGCTTCTAATTAGCCTTGCAGTTTGAGCATGTATTTTCATTTACATTAGCTTCTTTTCATTGAATGTTATTTACTATGGAGACTTTAATGCAAAATGATTTTAGAACTTGCTACAGTCCTTTATTGTTTTTAGTGTTGGAATGTGGAAAGTCGCCTGCAGAATAATTACGGTTGTTTAAATGGTTGTTTAAACATTATTGTATATTTTAAAAATGGTTTTGCTGATAAAATGTGAAAAAAATATAAAATGATGTTTTCTATACTACCAAGCATATGTCTCATATACTGACATTAGGTATCAAAACTCTATTTGCTGAAGAATTATTTTAATGGAATATACTTTTCACTATTAGTATGATAGTGATGAACTGTGATTCATTTATTTGTCACTATTCCGTCTACAGGTATTTTTCTATTATTGTAGGCCTATACCAAGACCTCACTACACTTCAGGCCGGAGTCACCCCCTCCACTTGGGGCCTCTACGTCACAGCAGTGGATCGGCTCGAGCGGTGCAAATGCATGGGCTTAAATGGGTTTTCCACGACGCGCACTCAAATAATCGAAGCTGCTTGCTTCATTTAAAAATTAAAATACAAGTATCTTATATCACTGTAATCTGCATTAAATGGTGATCACTATGGTGTATCACTTGACTGAGATACTTCTCCCTACACTAAGCTACAGTCTATTAATTCAGGCGATATGCAGTTTTTATTACAGAAATCCTTTTCTCTTTTGTCTTATTTAGTAAGCAAGTTGAAATATTGTTATGTAATGCAATAGAACCTTTTTAATGCAATCAGTGCAGGCCCTAACCATTATAAAACAAAGTAAAATTACATTTATTACAAATTAAACAATTTTATTTCCTAGCAGTTATTATGAATTTAATTAATTCATCTTATTGACCTAATTCCATTAATAAATAACTAATTTTAAGTCCAACCTTTAGGATACGTTTATGAAAACAGAATCTATTTGACCCTAGGTAATTAATTAATTAATTACGAATAATCCTTGTGATTACTTACTTATTATTTACCAACGAAAAACAAAATATGACAACTTAAATAACAAATCCGAATTTATGAATTTGCGATACAAAAAAAAAAGGAAATGTCTATACGAATGAAAAGTTTTATTGTTTAAAAATATTGTTAGATTTATTAGATCATAATGAAAACTTATTTCAATTAATTGGATTATAAAATATTTCATATATTTCAAAAAAACTAAATTATCAGCAACGCATTTCATAAAACGCTGTCAGTGTCCGCAAGTAATTAATGTGTGACCCATTGTTCGAAAAACTTCATTATCTCTCCGAACTTCCTGTGGTGTACTCTTATCAAGGCATATTTTCCTTTTAAACAGATTATTTTGGTACCAACTACAACTAAATTCAAGCTTTTTATTAGATTTAGTTGCTGTCTGGTCCTTGCACGATGCTGTCGTCGTTGTCGAATATGTCGGCGAATTCAATGAAATAAATACAGTTATTATCAAATCCGTTTGTGTACATTTATTTTTCTTTTAGACTTCCGTGAATATTATGATACTAATTGTAATACTTAAGTGTATATTGTAATTCTAATCAAAATGTAATTAATACTATAAGACATATTAGGAAAATGTGTATCATCAATAAAAATTAGTATACTAATTAATATATTAATATAATAATTTACTATGTTAATTATTATTTTATTAAATAAGCTTATGTGTGATTTTCCGTCACAATAAAACAAATGTTTTATTAAAATAACTGTTGTGAAGTAATAATGTTATAAAATAAAAATGTTACACCAATCAAACAAAATACTCAAACTTTGGATTTCACCGACGAATAAAAAAGTAAGTCGACATGAAAATCAATTATAAGTTATACTTTTGTATTCCTTAATTAATGCAGATTACAATGATATAACCTACTTATATATAAGCTTTAAAGTGTGAGTGGTGGTAAAGGATTAATGAGCGCGCGTCACTGAAATCCCATATAAACGCATGTATTGCCGCGGCTCTGAGCGATCCACTGCTGTGACGTCGCCGCGGCATGACTCCGGCCTGGAGTATAGTGGGGTCTTGCCTATACACCCTAGGCCCTTTAGGAAAAGTCGTTCAAACCGATAAAAATATTTGGCCATTCGGGAATCAAATCAGTGTACTTTTTTACTTTCTCCCTCTATACCATTGTATATGGAGAAAGTATTGTTTCGTCAAAATTTTCGAATTTGAGTTGTTGGTGGATTTATCCATTTTGGTTCCCCCTGAGCCCAAAAAAGTGGTTTTCGGAGTGATGCCTGTCTGTGTGTGTGTGTGTGTGTGTGTGTGTGTGTGTGTGTGTGTGTGTGTGTGTGTGTGTGTGTGTGTGTGTGTGTGTGTGTGTGTGTGTGTGTATGTGTGTGTGTGTGTGTGTGTGTGTGTGTGTGTGTATGTGTGCCATTAGCTGTGGGGACATCTTCCTGAAAATGGCCAGACTATGTGGACATTTAAAATTATGTGGACATCAGCCATGTCCCCATAATTTTATGTGCTTTTGAATTAGCTGTGTGGACCTGAGGGGTTCAACTGGTGCTGCCACCTATGTTGTTTGAGTGACCATCTTTCCAGCTTCACAGGCATCTTCTATAATAGCCAATCCACATTTAAAGCAATGCTCACAATCAGTTGTGACTAGTTTGAACATTGCCCAAAATATTATATCTAACTATATTAATTTATATTATTATTTATAATAGTATAAAATTTATTTTATTGTATTAAATTTATCAACATAATTTTAATCTTTAAAAATATTTATTTATTTTTTGCGAATTCCTCTGTATCGAATACGCTATTACGGTGGAAGTCACGGTAAGACCTGAGCCCGGGACCATGTTACTTTTCGTTTTGATTTACCCAGAAGCAAAAAAAATTTGTTCTTATTCGTGTGTGTATATATATATATATATATATATATATATATATATATATATATATAAGTTATCGTTTTTACGGACACGTTTAAATAAATATTATATATATATATTAATATTTATTTATACGTGTCCTTGAAAACGATAGGCCTAACTTTTGAATGAAACCTCCTATTTTGATAAAATTTGGTACAGGGATGTAAGGCAGCATTTACTTGATCGAGTTCACAAACCAGAATGGTCGGACAATGTTAACGGGGTTTTATGGGGTTTCTCAAGGGTAAAAAATGGGTGTTTTTTTTTTGACCACAATTTTTAAAATTCAAAAAATTTAACCATTTAAAAGAGCCCAAAAAACCAACAATTTAGTATTTTTACTTGGCTTCAATGGTTATACATACAAGGAAAATCAACAAAACCATCTATCTTTCTTAATTATTGACATAGCTTGATAAAATTTGGTATGTAAATTCACTTAGTAAGATTTAACTTATTTTTGCTTACAAAAAACATATGGCACCAAACCAAAGTGCTCACCCCTATGTGGTGTTCATGGGAAAATAAAAATATCAAAATTCTGTAAGATTTTCGCTTAGTGTACGCAGGTCTGCTGCCACTGTGGTATTTATTTATATATATATATATATATATATATATATATATATATATATAACTTTACTTTTTATCGAATTTCCCTATAGGGAATACGCTATTACGGTAGCAGTTATGGTAAGACCTAAGCCCGGGACCATGAAAATTTTTGTTTTGAGTCCCATAGAAGCCAAAAACACTGTTCATTCAAATTGATATACATGTGTATATATATGTGTGTGCGTGTGTATCCGTGAACACGATAACTTTTGAAAGGAACCTCCGGATTTTATTACATTTGGTACAGGAGTATAAGCCAGCATCTACTTGAATGAGTTTGAGAACCAGAATAATCGCACCATGGGAACGGGGTTTTATGGGATTTAAAATGGGTCAAAATGGGTTTTTGACATTTTATACCTTAATTTTTAAAATCCAACAATTTTAATACATTATAAAAGCTCAAAAATGTAAACAATTTAGTATTTTGCATTACTAACTTGGCCTAAATGGTTATGGAGGAAATCCAATAAAATATGTTTTCCATGTTATTCTTATGGGAAATAAAGAAAACCTTCTATCTTTTTTATTTATTGACATATCTAGGTCAAATATTTAATATGTATATTAATTAGGAAGAGTTTAACCTAAATTTGCTTTCAAGGACCAAATGGCAGCAAACCTAAGTACTCACCCTCATGGGGTTTATGGGGTAGTTGAAAAGTAAACCATTGCTTGATAAAATTTAGTGTGTACATTTACTAGGTACGGTTTAAATTTTATTTACTAACAAAACCCATATGGCGACAAACCTAATTACTCAACCCCAGTTTTAATACCTTTATTGAAATGGTGACCTAACTAAATAGTTAGTTTAAGTCAAGTATGAATGAGAGATGAGTGTAGGACGATTGTGGCACGATCTTGTAGTCTTGTTACTGACTAAGGCCGACAGGACTGTCAATTGATAGCCCAACAGCCAATGGTATCTAGGGACCTACAGTTTAACGTGGCATCCGAACCACAATTTCGACCTCATATATACAAATTGGTCTAATTATGAGGATGGTCTATATGGAGGAACTAGTATTCACTAGTGCGGATGACATTAATCCCCACCAGGAAATATCGCATCCACAAGCCATCACTTATAACTATCCACAATTCATGACCTCCAAGTAGCTGGATTACAGGACGACGCCATGCACCGTCCCAGTCTGCGTGGTATTTTTTTATGGGGAAATAGAAAAAATACTGAAACTCCGTTGGAAATTCGCTGAGTACACATGTCTGCTGCTACTTCTGCTGCTGCTATGTCTGGGGTATTTAGTTTTCCAATAAGTTTATAAGTTATACAAAATTAACTAATTTAGTTCCCTTATTTAAATAAAAATATTCTATCAAACCAAATTTATTAGTAAAATTTTATGGAATACGCCTGTCTAGAAAGGCTGATGTCTTATTGTAGGCCTTTGTTGTTGTATTTGGAGGGGGAAAATATTGCTGTGACTGCATGATCTTAATAATTTATTTATTAATGGTAGGTACTTTAAATTTTGTGAATTTTTAATTATAGGCCCATCGGATATTTGAATGATTAACTGAACAATATAATAAATTTATTCTGGAGAATATAAATATTATGAATTGAATTGTAAATAAACGGTATCAGATAACTGACACATACTTTCTCCCAGCAATATAAAAAATGTGTTAAAAGCTTTAAACATTAATGTCTTGATGACTCAGTCAGGATAGCTACCAGCTGAGCAGCGCGAGTTTGACCCTACGCGCGTCTGTGACTTTTAACAACATACCACAAAACGAAAAATTGAATTTTCTCCGCAACCACTTGACGTAGAGCAATAATTTAAAATACTGAATTATTTAGTTTTATATGCTTTATTTAATGGTGATATGTAAAATTTATTTAAAAATAACAGCTATTTTGAAAATCCAAAAAATGTATTTTTTAAACATTTTTTACCGTATAACTTTTGAACGCGCATTTTCTCAGAGATGCGGGTGGTGTCATTTTATTCAGCGTTTTGATCTTAATAAACCATAAAATTTTAATCAAAATCGTTAGAGCCGTTTTTGAGAAATTTAGATTTTTCACGTTTTTTTAGGGTTTTGGGGGGTAAACCAACCTTAAAAATAAAAAATTCAAAAAATTGAGAAAAACAATAAATAAATACATAAGACAAATAAATAAGTTACAACAAAAATATCACAGCTGGTTTCAGTTCATGGTGGTAGAGTCAGGTACGTAACGTAGAAGTCCTAGGGAGCGGAGCGTATCCCCACCGGCCCGTCCCAGGTTCCTCCATGCGGTGGTGCTGGCGTGGAAGTTGTCCTTCAGGGACCCTGTGAAACAGGTGCACTCTACCAGACTCCATAATATACCAGTACTGTTTCAATTTATTACAAGGGTTTTTGTGTTCCTTTAAAGAAGTACAGGCAGTGACAAGAGTAAAAAAAATAATAATAAATCAACAAGGTTTTCCACTGTACAATTTCTCCCATAAGTGCACTTTTTTTTTAAATGACAATAATTATTTGCAAGTGTTAATTTCATGTCCATTTTGACTTTCCATACCTACTTGAAGCATTTGATTTAACAACCAGCAGTGGTTAATGTGACAAAAAACACAAGATGTAATCCGGCATTAAAAACAATAGCCTACAGTACAAATAAATTTTCCAATTTTGGACAATATAAAAATATTTGGTCTTTTTAATAGGCCTAACCTACTTTTTCTTCAATAACTAGGTGCTAGTGACTTACTGTATCAATTTTGTTACATTATAGAGCATATAACAGTTGTCATAACAGAAAACAGGTCTACTCGAAAATTTTTGGCTTGACAGTACATTGCAGTTTTAAATTGCTAACAGTTTCTATAAATATTGACAGAATTTGATGGAAATGCTTTCAAAAGTTGTGGCAGAGGTTGAGGTTGCTTAATAAAATCATTTGAATGCCTAAAAAATATTTAGAGACGTTGTGGATTCAAAGTTACCCGTCACTCAACTGGTGAACCAAAATTTTTTCATATTTAAGAAGGACTATTTTCACTTTGGGGCAACAGAAAAAACTCAGAAGTTCAGAAAAGTTACATGGCGATAGAAACAATGAAATAAAACTTAATTTAGCCCACAGGGCCAAACAGGTGACTAGAAAAAAATCAAAACAGCGAAACTTGCCGGTAAGGTTTGGTGCTTTCAGTAAAACTTTTTTTTCTCTGGATTTATTTGACAGAAATGTCTTAGCCTAGTTGGGGACAAAGAAATTTAACTGCAGCAACCCTAGAAAACAAAAACATTGGGCTCAGAGGCCACAAACATGAGCTGCGACAGAATTAGGCTACACCTGGGCCTAACTTGCGCTGAACCGAACACGGGTTTTCACAGTTAAATTACACATTAATGGGGACAGAACTTTTACATGACACATTAAAACTACACTTAAACTACATTATTAACAACAATAAAAAAAAAACACTCTTTGGTTCAGCCAAAGGCCTTAGGCCTAAAGTGAAAAAAACTAAAAATGATATGTATATATATATTAACATATATAAATTTTAATCACTATTATTTTTGGTCTCTGGGCACCTCAAAACGAATAAGTTACATGGTCCCGGGCTTATTTCTTACCATCAGACCTGCGGTAATAGCTTCCTCCCTATGGGAAATTTGCTTAAATTACGCCAACAAATATAATACCGCAGTTCACATGATAAAAACATGATTATGGGGACTAGACACACAATACACAAGTGCACAAGAGTGAGACATCATTGTGGGGACTCAAATATATCGGTGTGCACAAATGCATATTATGTGGACGCATACACTCAAGAATACACAATTCATGTGATGGTTTACTAATTGTGTGGACTTAAACACAATTTCATGTGAAATGCAATTAGCAATGAGGACGTCCACACAATTTAGTTTCCCCGTTTTTTGATAATAACTTTGGACATAGCGAGTGTATTCCAAAGACGTTTAAAATATTGGAATCCTAGACTAGTAAACCACAAATGCGTAGCACATTCAGCCATGTCCCCACAATTGAGCTCCCTGTTCACGTCCACACAGCTAATTGAAGACGTGTATGTGTGTGTGTGTGTGTGTGTGTTTCAGGATGTAAACAGAGCTAGAAAATGCCCTAATGGTCCGATTTTAATTAAATTTCGTACATAGGTCCAAATCCACGATAATTCCAGGATTTTTTTTCATTTTTTTGAATTTTTGATTTTTAAGGGTATTTTACCCCCCAAAACCCTCAAAAATCGTCAAAAATCAAAATTTCTCAAAAACGGCTCTAACGGTTTTGATTAAAATTTTGTGGTTTATTAAGCTTAAAATGGTGAATAAAATGACACCACCCGCATCTCCGGGAAAATCCGCGTTCAAAAGTTATGGAGTACAAAGTGTTTCAAAAATCAATTTTTTGGATTTTCAAAATAGCTGTTGTCTTGAAATAAATTTTACTTATCACCATTAAATCAAGCTCAAAAAACTAAATAATCCAGTATTTTAAATTATTGCTCTACGTCAAGTGGTTGCGGAGAAAATTCAATTTTTCGTTTAGCGGTAAACGCAGTATGTTGTTAAAAGTCACAGACGCGCGTAGGGTCAAACGAGCGCTGCTCAGCCGGTAGCTATCCGACTGAGTCATCAAGACATTAATGTTTGAAGCTTTTAACATCTTTTTTATATTGTTGGGAGAAAGTATGTGTCAGTTAACTGATACCGTTTATTTTCAAAGACAGTGTATTAGACAATAGTCTGACCATAATGTATGTCGTTCAACCCATAGAAAAAAGAAGGGCTTCAGTAAAAATGTTCTAAACTAGAAACTACAAATTTCATATCGATCTGTAAGCATGTTTTTAAATTGCATGCAACAATGATTTTAATTTAATCACTTTAATATACCACTACATTATTCAACGAAGTAACGATATTTATTAGATAGATCCTCTACATCAACATATTTTTAGTTTTGAAAATTGGAAAAGAATCCATATTATGTAGATTTTTATGTATAATGAGCTCATATGAACAGATGAGGAAACATTTAAGTATAATTTGAGAACTAGATAGCCGCAGCGTGCATGGGACAACATTGGTCAGTTGTGCGGGTTGTGGTAGACCTGCACCGGAAACTGTTGGACCCACGTAACCTGCTTCCGGTAGTGGACTTGCTCTGCAATAACCACAGGCATTTCCTCTTTGCTTGATTGAAACCGAATCGTTCGACTGACATTTTAAGTGATAGAAAGTACCCAATCACAGAAGATGCGTAGTTAACGAAATTCAAATGAAATCTGGCAATTTTTCTCAGGCATAAAAAACACAACTCCTTTCACTTCATTTCACTTTTTTTCATTCAAAAGTACTGTAAAAAGTAGCATGTAGGTACTATAGTGCTGAAATTATTTTCATTTCTTATTTATCAACCTGATATTTTACACAGTTTTCGCTGAAAAGTTTTTCAGCATTTTAATATCAAAGATTTATTATGCACAATTAAATAAGGAGAAATACAAACAGACATTGATTTTCCAATGTAATTCGTAGGGAACAGTTAGTGTTTTGTGTTGCTTAACTTATATTCTTAATAAGTAATTTGTTTGGTTTCGTCATGAATTTTTAACTAAAAACACCTTGATCGCAATAATTACACTAAAATTATATGTGGAAATAAAACAAAATAAGGATTCTAAATAATGGGTAGGTGTGCCTTATATGTGGAAGATTTAGTTTATGTGAAATTCTTATCGAAGTTTAGAAAATACAGGTATCAATAAATTAAATTCAAACTGAACAAGGATGAAACAATAAAGTTCTTTTAGTATTTTAACAAATAATCATGTATAAGACCTAAATATTTATGCAATTATGAGGAAAAATAATTTGTTCATTGGAAACAGTTTAGTAGCCTATAAAAAAGGATAGTTAATTTGATTGTCATTGAATAGTTTTCACTTATCCTTTTAATGGAAAGTAATCCTAATTATTTCGTAATCGTGTCTATACACAATGAAATAAAATAGAGTACCATAGAAGAAAAACAAATACTATTTAAAATGAAAACATTTTTGTCTTATCATCATCTGATCACCGAGTGACGAGGGGCTACTTTTGTTTAAGTTCTCCATTCTCCATTGAGAATAGATGCCTTTACTGCAAAAAGTGAATAGTATAGAGTTATCAAGAAACCGCTTTATATTCACAAACGTAATTCTGTATAACTCAATAGGGAACAAAAGTAATTTTGAAGGTTATTTTATGTACACTGCAGAGAGTCTATGTGTTATATGCATCCCACGTAAAAAATGTTAGTAACTATAAAATAATGAAGATGATTTTGTAATGAAAACAATAATTTTGTCATTGACAAAGCCATACGTGTCTAAAAAATACAGTGTAAATAAATGAAATATTCTATTGAAAACAATATAAAGATTAAATATCATTATCTTCTCTTCTTTTTTCCCGGAATTGGAAAAGTAACCATTCAGTTTTGATTTCGCAATCTCCTCACTCCGATTGGACTTTTGATCTTGGCTGATCCATTTCTCATATTGAGGACACTCCTGGATAAGTATTAAGAAATGGTAATGCAAAAAAACTATAGTTATGATAGGGAATTAGCTATAAAAATGACTATCATTACATCTAATTCTACCATCAGTTAACCTTAAGGAATGGTATAGGTAAATATTACTGAAAAATACGTAATTTTATAACTATCGTTTTCAATACTCATCGAGGAAAATGTGAGTATATCTATACACTAACAAGATTTTTCATCAGGTTTGATTTGACAAAAATGCCATTTTTGTTTAAAGAATATTATCTAAAATCCATTTAGTTAAAAAATATCAACGATACACAAATATTTGTTAAAACTCATGTGGTATCAATTCTGACTCTTTTAAAAACAAACATAAATAAAAAAAACCTGTCGCAGCAGACCTGCGTACATACCGAATTTCCAATGGCTGTTATTGTTTAAAAACTAAATTTGTTTTTAAAGTGAGTAATACAATAAAGTTATGTAAAAAGTATTAATATTACTTTATAAATGTAGTATTTCATTATATAATGTAGGTATTCACATTAATTATGAACATGAGTTAGTTATACGTAATCACATAAATTACAGATATAATTAGTTTTTAAACCCAGTAAGAAATGTGCATAGCAAGAGGTACAATGCACAAAAAATGATCTGTTCATAAATCCCAAAATGTAAACATTAATATGACAATTGTAGAAAGTCAGATAATCAGCTTATTAGGCCTACCTTCAGACACCTCTTTCTATTCTCCCATTAAACAGTTATTTTCCAATAAAACGCCATGGGATTTAGTAGGAACACTATTTTGTTGCCATAGTGGTTTTTAGCAAATATTAGTTACTAGTAGTGTGTTTTGGCCACTTTTAAAACCGGCCACGTGCCCACCGAGCCACGTGACGTGGCAGCTGGCGCCAGCTGCCATGTCACATAGCTTCCGGTGGGGGTTAGAGGGTATATATGAGATGCTGTAGTTATATTTTATGTCATATAGGTTGGGGTGGAGATGGCGATAGTGTTGGCGTTAGGGTGAAGTGAATTTGCGCATAAAATTAAAATTAAAAGTTAGTTCAAAATTGAAATTCGTCGGTGTTAACGAAACTCTAACAGTTGAAGAAAAATTAAGAGTTAGTTCAAAATTGAAATTCAAACTTATAACTGAGATGTGGAAAATATGTCAAGGTCATCCAGAGTAAGTTTTAAAAAATTCTATCCAACTATCACCAGAAATAGTTTTAAGTTGAAGTAGTTGGTGATAGCGGGATAATTGATTCGTGCCATGGGAGAGGTGTTTCTCGTTTGAAAGTTGGCGATCGAATGAGAAGTGCCGCCTAGGGAGAGAGCTTATAAAATGGCAACCTTCCCCCCACCACCCCTTCCCCCACTCCTTTAGACCAATAACCGGTCGCCGACTCTATGTGGTGAAACTGAACCAGACATGGCGGCCGCCATGGATAATTCTAACCTCAAACCTTAGTTTTGCATTGGTGAGCATGCGCCATCCCCACTCCTTTACCTTTCTTTTATATTTTTAAAACCGAACAGATGTCCGGGCAGCTGCCCCTATGGGCAGATGTTTGGGCAGGTGTTGGGGGCAGAGATGTTGAAATATTGGGGTGGAGATGGCGATAGCATTGGTGGTTGGTTGAACTGAATTTGCGAATAAAGTAACTAGGGTTGAACTAAAAGTGCACATAAATTAAAAGTTAGTTGAAAACTGAAATTTGACGGTGTTAACAAAACTCTTAATAGTTGAACAAAACTAAAAGTTAGTTTAAAACTGAAATTCAAATTTATAAATGGGATCTGGAAAGTATGTCAAGGTCATCCAGAGTAAGTTTTAAAAAAGCCTACCCAACTACCACCAGACATAGTTCTAAGTTGAACTAGTTGGTGATAGTAGGATAGGTTGAAGTAACTTTTGAATTTTATTAGTGAACATACAATTAATGTGCAACAGCAGAGTTTAAACAAGTTGAACTTTTGTGATGAATTACAGAGTTGTTAATGCAAACACCGACGACGATGAGAAGGTAAACGCAGAGTCCCCAGATGATGTATTTGAAAAGCTTGAACAAATGTAAAATTTCGAGTTGGTTTTCCCGTTCCATTTCCAATCGTTTGATTTCTAATTTCAATTTATCCTCTTCCATTCTAGTTACGAAGGGAACTTCATCCATCATATCCATCATGATTGTGTTAGTGTTTGAAATTTTAAAACAAGTGATGTTGATAGTTCAGAAGTTGAAGATGGAATGAGAAGTGAAAGCGAGAAATGTTAGTTAAATAAAGAAGTGGTGGGGGGAAAGATGAATTACAAAGAAGTGGTGGGGGAAAGACATTGCTCTTCATTATTACCATCAGTAGTGTCAGATGGTGCAGGAGTTAGATTTAGTAAACTGTCTTCGTCCGAACTTTCAACCTTATCACAAATAGGACAATCGTATGTTATTTCCAAATTCATTTTGATGGTTGTAAAATTATCTACAAGTTCTTGTAAAATATTAAAAATGTCTTGTAACTCTTCTTTAGAGTTTATTTCAAAACTAGAATTCATTCGGGCCAAAGGAGAGTTGTTCATCGTTGAAGAGTCGGGGATGGAATGAGGATCGGCACATAGGGAGGGGGCTTATATAATGGCGACCTTGAGCAGGCGTCTAGGGAGGGGGGCTGTCTAGGGAGGGGGCTTTTATATGGGGAACCTTGAGCTTATGATTGAATAAAATGTTTAGTTCTTCTTCTTCGTCTTTTAATTCAATTATTTGAACCGAAGTAGTTGTTTCATCCTCTTCACTCGATGAAGAAAACAATTCACCAGGATTTAAATATTGAACTACAATTCTGAACCATCTTAGAGGATATTCGTCAATGATAGAAAGTAAGTTTTGAAACAATTCTTCCATCTCCTCCCTGTCAGTTATTATATGTTCAAACTTGATAAATTTGTTTTCCATGTTGTTAGAGTGTTGGAAGTGGAATGATTTAATATTATATAAAAATTAGAACTAGTGGTGGGGGAAATCTCAAGGTCATCCAAATGAAGTTTTAAAAAAGAGTGTAAAACTGAAATTACACATTTGATGGTTCTACAGGATCGGAATACCAATCTGATCTGTATTTACATCTTTTTATCATATGTGTACAAAAATCATCTTGATGAGAATTGGTGCGTTGACAATGAGCAAGATCTAGAGGGTGAAATTTGAAACATCTTTGAGGACAACATGTATGAAAATATCTTGATTTGTAAAATTTGAAAGTTCGCAATTCCGGTGGTGGTAGTTGTTTTGTTTTGCATTTGCAATAAGATCCGAAGAATTCACATTTAGTACAAGCTAACCCATCCACCATCATTGGTCCTAAATCTGTACACTGTTGTTCACAACAGTAACGAGGTTTGTACTTGTATTTTTGCTCTTCCATGTTGATGCTGCGGAGTCCAGTGAAAGAATAAGAGTGTATAGTGTTGAATAGCGAGTTTTATGTACTATGAAAAGTGGTGGGGGTAATTTCAAGGTCATCCAAATGGAGTTTTAAAAAATTATACCTTACTAATGTAAGGAATGTTGATACTTAAGAAGTTTGTTTCTCTTTGTTTTCTTCAGACTTTTTCTCTCTCTCCGCCTTAGCCATAGCAACAAGTTCTTCTGTTGATAATGGATGTACTTCAGGAAATTTTAAAATTAATTTAGCTTGATATCCTTCTTTAGTTAATACATCTAAATCTTGGGTCATTTGTTCAACGGTGTTGTAGTCTTTTCCATAGATTTTTCCATCAAGTTGAATCATCATTCTGTACAACATTTTCTTAAATAGGTCTTGTCGTGGTGAGAGCTGAGAAGCAAATGCTTATTTATACAAGTATCACATCCTTTTTATTAACTCACATTGATCATGTGATTCTTTAGTTGTAGTTTTGTCTGTCAAAAGTTATTCAACATTGGTAATACTTTTGGAACTTGATGTTATGTTGACCAGTTGGCGATGAAGAAGTTGTAGGTTGTGTAGAAATAAATATTTCATCATCGCAATATTTTGTTTTAGTGAACATCCTTGTATTAGTAGCACTAACATCAACAGTTAAGTGATAACCACCGGTAAGTAAAACTCGCATTTCGTTGGTTAAATCTTCGAGTTGTTCAAAAGTTGTAATGGTGTTGGTATCATAAGATGCACACTTGACTTTGAGAGACATCTTTTAGTTTTTATATTAAGCGATAGAGTGAGCGAGATGTGTACGGTACGAAAGGTAGTCGTAGACTGATGAATTTTACAAGTAGATTTTCGCTTTTATAATCACACAAAAGTGGGTCAAGGTCATCCCGTGGAATTTTTAAAAAAAGCAACATATTGTAATGTACAAAGACATCACAATATGTTGCTTCTTTTATTTTTTTTTGTTTTTTCTTTATATCATATTTATTGAAAAACAATTACAAACAAATAGTTACAATGTTATGTACAAACTAATCAGTAGTATGTGTTACATGAATAGTTAGTTCAGTTGAGTTGTTTCCACTTGGTCCGTGCGAAACCAAATAGAGTGCGCCGGGTTGAACTACACGAAGATCTTCATTTTGAAGAAGTTGTACAAAGCGTCTTGGTAGGAAGATCTGAAATTTTGGTTCATCACCAACTGTATATGGAGCCTCGCTCAATGTGCAATTAATAGCATCACCTACTGAAGTTTCCATTTTCTTAATCGTATGAATGATGTAGTGTTTTTCTTCTTTTAGTTCAGAACATTTCTTTGTAGGTAGAATTGATGATTTAGAATGAGCGTTGAACTGATCAACTAAACTTTGAAGTAAGTTCTGTGATGCCATCTTGATGTTGTTGTTAATCTTCTTGTTAATAAGAATGTCCGTCGGAGATGTTGTCTCTTCGGAGGTTAGAGTAATACTCATGCTGCGTCATGGTAGCGCTCTCGCTTTTATAATCGACACTACCCCCACTACTGACACTACACCCACCACTTTGTTGAAGGAAATTGTTCAAGCGGTAGGCATTCTTTAAAGCGCACTGCGACCTTCGATGTTTAAAACTTTTTTATGAAATACAAAGTTCGTTGAAGTAGCATTGGAAATCTTTATCAATTATTGCATTAATCACTTCGTTGCTTGTAAATGATTGTATCCAATTTGCTTTTTCCAATCCCCTTGTGTAGATAATTTTAAACTCTTTGCAATAATGATTCATAATGTGCGGCATCATGTTATAATTAATGAAACCTTCATCCCATCTTAAGTTGTGAAAATGTTTGTTCAACCATTTGTTTGTAACTTTCGCTTTAGTTGTTAGTCTATTAAATGGTACTGGAGGTTTGAACAAATAATGATAAACTACTGATGTGTTCATGTCCAAGATTACTAATTCTTTAATAATAAAATTACCATCATTTCCTCGGAAAGCTTGAAATTCAATTATACCTCTTTTAACTTCCATTATATGTGGCGCATTAGAAAACGAAACCCGTTTATTCATGATGAAGTCTTACTAACAACTGACTTAAAAATTGAATGAGCCGATGTTTATAACAGACAGGATTGTTCTTCTTCTTTCACTTCTTGTGCCACTTCATCAATATTAAAATTGGTGTGATAGTTGTTTAATTGTCTCCACATTTCAACTTCTTGAGGTATTCTATTAAAGATTGAAGTATCCACGGGACCGTATAAAATTGGAACAAAAGGTTTTTTGTCCAATATATCAATTAGATAGTCTTTAATTATTGCACTTGAAAATATTAGTTGTTTCAAATATCTGGTGACGGGACCGGTAGTACAACTTAAAGTGTAAAATTCTTCTTTAGTGAAATATAATTTAACATTATGTGTAGTTAAATCTCTGAAGCGAACAATTTGTCCTCCACGATGTTTTACTATATCAACTTCAATATTTGATTCCAATAAACTTAATCTTGTTCTTCTTCCAAATGTGTTGTTACTTAAATAGCACTCCAAAAGATGTAAATGTTTCATGAGAGATTCCCAAGTAGTTTCACTGAAAGTAACCATTTTGTTTCCATGATTTAAAATAACAATTGGTGAATAATCCATTGATTTTAAAATTCCAACTGATATACTTTTTGTCATGCATGAAGAAATTGGGTAGATAATCCGAAGAAATACTTCTGTTAAAATATTGGTTGTAATGTTAACTTCAACCTTCTTCCTTTTTACTTCTTTTTCAGCTTTTTCTTCTTCTCTCTTCTTATGTTTGTTGAATTTTAGGAACTCGTCCATTTCTCGTTCAACTTGTTTTTCTATATCTGAACTATTATCATCCATTAGAGGTGTATTTTCTTCTCCGTTAGTAGAATTCATCTTGCGAATGATGTTTCCCATACGACGGTTGAAGATAGAATGAAGTTTCTACTAATTATTTTCTCGCTTTTATATTTTTCGTAAAATCCTTGAAATTTATACAATTACATAATTGTTTGTTTTCAACTTGTCTTTCACAAATGAAATTCTAACCTCAAAAATTAAAGCAGATAATTCTAACCTCAAAAATTTGCAGTTGTTGTACAATTCTTCTTAAAGTACATTCTTCACAATTCCGGTCAGCGGTGTGTAAGTAACTATTTTATCATGTAGAATTAGACAGTATGCCGAAGTTCCATCCGCTACTGGTTCTTCAAATTCCATTTCAATTTTTATATCCACACTTGATGATTTTACCGATTCATTTTGTTTTGAACAATCGATTACAATTATTGGAGCCTTGGAATAATACTGGTCAGGTGATAATAGTGGTGTATTAGTCTTTCCATAATATGACGATTGAAATCTTGCATACATATCGTATAAAATCGAAAAACGTTTTTTGCTGAACATGACATTCAAATTGTCATAGGGAAAGAATTGAGAGTTTAGGAAAACTTTACAATTCTTTATTTTACAGTGATCAAATTGACCAGCATTTGCAGTGATAACATCTTTTCGCTTAGTTTGAAAACCGAGTATTATGTACCTTGCTCGTTCCAAGTAAGTTGATGTCTTGACGGTCCATGTTTGTCGTTCTGTCTGAGGTAGTGTAGGGTATTCATGAAATTCCCAACTTCGGAATGGCATCACAATATCACGGTCAGATTTTAACTTTCTCAATAATAGGATTCTATGTTCATCGGCCAATCTTACATGAGGTACTCTCCAAACAACTTTATCCAACTGTAGTTGCCATTCCAGTTTATCTTCCGTAGTTGCAGGGTCTGCAAGTATTAAGTCCTTATTAGTTGAAGATCTGAGTAATACTAATTCTTGTTTGACATTTATTATTACCCGTTTGTAATCTTCAGCGAATCCCAAAAGCAATCGTAAAGGTACATGAAAATCAAAGTGACCGTTGGAAGCTGGTGTTATAGTGTCTTTATCGGGGGCAACCCATCCGGCGGTGACTATTGAATTCTTCTCATGCGGTGTTAATGATGTTAATCCTTTCAATGTCGTTGTTAAACCAACCTTTTTGTTGAATCAACCGTCACCCCTGATATTTCATATCTTATTTCATCAAAAAGATATGCCATCGGGTTATTTATAAAAGGAACTGTTGAAGCAGTTTTTCCATCCAATTTTAATACCCGTCCTTCGATGTACAAGTAACTTTCACATGGTAACGTGTAAATATCTTGTTGTTGAATGGGAATCCTTATTTCATCGTTATTGTTTAATTTTGATGAAGTGTAAGGGTTGTGCGTGTGATATTCCTTCTCCCATAGTGTTTCGTCGAATGTTGGTCCTTGAGATATATCCAGGATATCCATCGCTGTTAAGTTTCAATCCAATCTTCTGTAGAAAACGAATGTTGTCCGATGTTAACTCTTCCAATGTCGAGGAGCTACTGAGCTCCCGACTCTTCTGTTGTGGTTTAAATGATAATCCCATGTTGACTTTTATGTTGCTGCTCTAATGTGTATCCGTATAGTAATTGTTTCTCCTCTAAAGTCAACACTATGACCGTCTTGATCCAATATGTTCAGTACGATGTCTGAAATGAAACTGGTGTTTAATGGTAGGTATATCAAGTTTTGTGGCTTCTCAACAATTTTAAAACCGGGAGCTACTGTTGGATAAAATGTATGTAAAATATGTTGATTAACTCCATCTCTATACGATCCGTGTATAATGTTGCACGTGACATCGATACTATTTACTTTCAATATTGTTACAGTTGAATCACCTGAATGAGTAGTTCCAGGAGTTAAGATTTTCTTTTTGGTATCTGTAAATCCAAGTAAACTGCCAATAGAGTTTTCCAAGCCAACATCAATATAATATTTGGAAGTTATTTCTGCTTTTAAAGTATTGTTGTTTCCTTTAACGGTGATATTGTCTTCTCCAAGTTGTTTCTGTAATAATTGGTTTATGTCATCAATTTCATATGCTCCAGTAGGAAATGTAATTATTTTCAATTCTGAGTATTTTCCTGAAGCATCCTTAGTTTCATAATAATGTAGTAAATTGTTCTTTCCTTCCGTAACATTGGGAATTGAGTTGTAGGTAGTCAAATCAAGTAATGCCGCTTCCCATAATCTTTCCTTGGATAGACGCAATGCTGGGAACAGCGTACTTTTCAATGTGGATGAATTTCCACTCAGTGACACTGTATACGATGACATCTTAAAGCTGACTGACACTCTTCGCTAGAAACTCCAAACATAAATGCCCACATATTTCAGTATTGTTAGGTTGTTCTCTTTTGTAATTGTAAAAAATGTTTTTGGAGTTTCGAAAATAATGTTGCAGTTCTTTTGGCGGTGGTAGATTGCCAAAACTGTCAAAGTAGTAAATGGTTTGTCCGAGTTTTTTATAGCATACCCAATGAGTGCCTGGACCATAGGTGGAATCCAAATTTACGATTCCAGTTTCATTTTTCCATATTTTAGTTGGTAATGCATCTTTCATAAAAACTCCTCGAAAGAATGGTATTTTCAAACATTTTACATAATCATTTAACTGATGATTTGTTAAGGCTTTATTTGGAATTATCAATTGATTCTTCTTATTTAGTACACACGGTATGGTCTTAGGTATAAACCTGCTCCGTTTTTTACCATTTGCCAAACAGAAGTCTTCTTTACACTTGCCTTATGAGTTCTACGACGTCCTTTTTTAATGTTTCCACCTCTTTTGGGAGCGCCTCTCTTTGCAGGTCTTCCTCTGCGACGTCTTCCACCACCTAACTTTGCTTTTGTCTTCATGGCTGTAGTTACTGCCCAAGCCGATGCTTTTTCTGCAATACTTGCGTCACTTGATTTTACTCTTTGCCAAGCTTTTTCCGCTAGAATTTTATCTGCTATTGATCTATTTGTTGAATCTTTATACATACTTTGAATATGCTATATCGTGTTCTTTGCAAGCTTGATCTAATTTATTAATTCCAGGATCTCCTCTTGCTAAACGTTTTGCCAACTTAGTTCCAGGTCCACAATATTGATAACCTCCAGGAATATGTAATTCGTATGGTAGAGCGTCTATCGCTCGATTTACAATAGCACCAACAGGTATCCGTTTAAGCAGGGATAACGCAGCTGAAGTTATAGGTTAACAAGAGAAGACGTGGTTAAGTTAAACCACGTCCTCTCTTGTTGCTGTCTTGATGATGACTGAGTGATACAGCCTTCATTATGTAGTCTTATATAAACTGGCGTGTTTACTCCACAAGATACTTTACATAAATGAATAAGTTATGTATAATTTTATATATTTAAACACTTAGTTATTCAAATTAATGATATACTGATTTATAATTCTATTTTTAATCCAAGCTTCCCGTTCATCGGGTTGAATTATCACATGACTCGTTGTACTAGCTATATGATTATGGGTATCAATAAGTAAATTGCCCACTATTCTTATTAAACAATCTAAATTTACAGCATCTTTTGGATGTTGAGGATCATGTAATTGCATAATACGTTTATCATTACATGTGTAAGCTGTTGAATCACTTTTTGATGTTTTTATGACTTGTCCAATAGTAGCAGCATCATTTGAATCTTCACCTGGTAAAATATTAATTATTTTCTTCATCTTTGCATCATATTGGGTCCCAAAGTGTTTATCCCAAGTTATTGTTTGTTTCATTGTAACACAATCATTTTCTTCGTAACCAGGATAAATATCTTTTATTCTTCTATTACGACCATTGTATGTACCTAATGCACCACCACTCGCAATTAATGTTTGTACCATTAGAGGTACATCTGAATCTTTTATACCAAATCTTCCATTTGTTATTGTTTTATGTCCTGCATCCCATTCATCATTATTTCCTTGCATTAAATTAAACTTTTCATTTCCATGTATAAATTTATCTCCCCGCTTTAAAACGGCATCTTCATGTTTTACAAAATTGGATGTTTCCTTTTTTAATTCTTTAGATAATTGTTCCATAGTAACAGCATCTTTTGGTTGAGAACCAAACTTTACATTTGTCAATGTTTTACCATGACAATCGATTTCATTAACATCTTGTAAAATACAGTTGTCCTTGATGTATTTTAGGTTTACAGCATCACCGTCTTCCTTTGGGTATCCAATGTCATTTATAATAAATTTATAAAAAGAATATCCATGTTTAGTTTTTTCCGGTATTATAGAATGTAAATATTCTTTATTAACTGAATCTTTATCATTTTTGGGATTTCCCACGTTGGTTATTCTATAATTTCCAGCATCATATGTTTGTCCATCTTTTAAGTTGTTACCCCATTGCAATTTTAAAGTATTTGAAAGTTCAGATGATAAGTACTCTTTAGTAATTGCATCAGAACCTTCAGTTGGTTTACCATCATTAATTAATCTATGTGATTTAACATCATAAGTATTCTTATGTAATTTCAATGATGTTGAAGTAGCTTCTTTTACTGTCTTTAAATTTGCTCCATCAGTATCTTCTTCTGGATCTTTAACTAATTTTAAACGTTTATTACTTATGTTATAGTCACCTTCAGGTGTTTGCGATAATCCGCTTCTTTTTCTGTCTTCTCCAACTTGCACTCCTAATGCGGAGTAGCGTCCGAACTTGTCGACGCTCATGTTAGAACTGACACATTATATGCCTGCAACTCTTATATATCCGCGGGAAATTATACAATTATGCCGCGATTCCTGAGTTCGTCAATCAGAGCTACCCATTCATTATTTAAACCTGTATGACCAGCTTCCATGGCTTCATGCAATAGTCTCATTCTATCAACCAATTTATTGATATCGTTGTAGTAAATCACATTCGTATTGTATAGATTTTTCATCAATCCTTTACCAGATGTTGAAGTATCTCCTTTACTCTTTTTACCATGTTGTTCAAGAAGTGATAAATCCATAAGTGATAAAGATTTTCTTTTCAGTGGTTGTCTCACCGCTGGTGCAGTACGTAATGTTGGCAATTTTCGTGGAGGAAACAACTTTTTTATAACGATGTTATATTTTGTTGCACGTGAACGATTAATCATTGCATCCTTTGAGTAGTTTCTTTTATGAGCGTTAGTATTTTGTAGAATCTCCTTAAAAACACTTAAATCTTTGGATGAATATCTTAGTGGTATGTTTTTAAAAATTAATTCATATAATCCTTTTGTTCCTTTATATCTATGCTCACCAATAATGATGTAATCGTCTTGTGTTATTTCAAGCTTTGAATCGCCGATCTTCAATTCATTCCCATCAATTCTTGCTCCGTATACATGTGATCTACTCAAATTTGGGTTTGATTTCATGTCATGTAGCATTTTCATTATATATTTTCTTCCAAGAGGTCCATGTTGTAATATATCGCTACTCAATTGAGTTAAATTTGGAATAGATTGTTCAGCTTCAGGTATTGGCTGTTCTTCCTTTTCAACAATTGGTTCTTCTTCTTCTTTTGTTTCTTCTTGCTCACTAGCACTTGTATATGAATCATCATCTTCTTCTTTTTTTAATGCTTGTACTTCTTGTTTAGAAACTGGTAGTAAAACATCTCCTTCATAACGAGGTTTACCAATAGTTTCTGATATCTGTTTTAAAGGTTCCGTAATAGGTTTAAATGTAGTCTCTAAAAATTCTTCTCTTTCACTTAAACCCATCCTCAATGCACGATTCTTCATCCTAATAGAATCACTCAGTGATTTTATTTCTTTCAATAGTTTTTCTTGATTCACCATGTTTACACTGTGAAGTTCAACATGTAACTAGATGTAGCATCGGTAGTTCAACGCATAAATACAAATTTATCCAACCCTATACGATATCTACCATTTTTAATATCTTCTTCCTTCATAATAACGAGAAAGCTATATTTCTCATTCCATGCTTTGCCACACATCTCTTTAAATTTTTCAAATGGCATATCTGCATTTACATGATCATTATATATATGCTTTAAATTTGTTTCATCTTGCTTGAAGATGATCAACATATTTGCATTGTCTCTTATAAGTTGTTTTGGAATTTTACTGTATGTTTGACCAATGTAAATGCTATCAATATTATGATGTCTTCCCATAGCAAAATAATTCCTTATTGTGTCATGATTTTCACAAGAAACATCGTCAAATATAAAAATAGAAAATGGTTTTGCTTCATTTGGTTGCATAATTGTTTCACTGGCATTAAACTTGTAAAAATTTACTTCAGGTACACTTGCAAGTACTTTATCCAATAATTGATATTTTGGTTGTTGCAATGATTTTGAAAAAATATATATATTGTTAAAACGCAATCCTTTAGGATTAGTTATAAGGTTAAAAACAACATTAGTTTTTCCACAATTTGAAGGACCAGTTATTAGACATCTTATCGTATTTGGTAGTAATTCACCATGTTTTCCATGATTTAACTTATCATTGTCAACTGTCAATTCATCAATGTTATTGATATTAAATCGATCTTTTTGTTGTACAATCTCCATCTTGTATAAAGGTTAAACACACAATGAGCTATTAAACAACTATACTAAGTCTTTTGAAGGAATCCAAGAGTCTTCACTTTTATCAAACCCTAACCACCGGACTTTAACCATATCCTTTTTCCTTTGTAAAATCTTCTCGACAAGATATACATCACCAACTGTTGATTTCAACAATTCGTGTCCGTAGAATCCACCTTGAAGTAATTCACCCTTGTTATCCTTTAATAAATAGGTTTCAGGTATAGTTGGTTGCACTTTATAAATTGTAAATACTTCATTAGTCCAATTTGGTAGATATCTTTTACTAAATACACCTTTGTATTTGCTTATACGAACTTTATCGTTGACCTTGAACTTCTTTGGTTGCAATTTTTCCAATTTCGGTGTTGTATTATTTTTAATGCGTTGTAATACAATTTTCGCATTAGCACTGTTTACCTGGATAGGTTTCATTCCAATGGTACGATGATATTTGTTGTTATACTGTTTTATAAGTTGTGGTAATATGTCATACCACACATATGATCCTCGTTTTGAAAATTGTTTATACATCGCACCTTTCAATGTTCTATTGAATCTTTCAATTATTGAAGCTTTAACTTCAGAATTTGTAGAATAATGATTTATTTGATATTTCTTCATCAAAGCTCTAAAGTCTTTATTAAAATATTCTTTTCCATCATCGGTCTGTAGATGTTTAATTTTAAATTTATTTCTTTGTATTGTGGTTTCCATAGCTTTTGTAACACTTTTACCAGTCTTATCCTTCAATGGTAAAGCGTCAGCTATTTTAGTAAAACAGTCTATAATTGTTAAAATATATTTAAATCCTTTGTTTAATTTACTGTGCGGTATCATTTCAATGAGATCAGCTTGATAAAGATCATTCATCCCTTTAATGATTGTACTTCTTCTTGGAAATCTTCTTCTTGCTGGTTTATGTAGTTCATTTACAATCTTGTCCTTCACACTTTCCATCTTCAGATGTTGCTTGTACACCGCATGTAAAAATACTGATCCATAGAATAGTTTATTCTCATTTATATAGTTTGAATATAGGTCAAGGCCATTTCATATTAGTGTAAAAAAGAGGGAACATGGCATTGGGCTTGCCATGTCCCCTCTTCTTTACGGAAAGGAAAAAGGAAGAAGGTAGAGGACGAAGAATAGGTTTACTGGTCGATAGGGTTTAGAGAGTAGTGGCCGAATGGTAAAGTATTAATTTTATCTTCTAAAATATGGCGCTTGTCATCTTTGTAGCTTAATGCCCACTTTGTTTGTTTGACACTAAATAGTTAATGATTATAACTTCTAATAGTGTTGAACGTTGCAGTTGTTTCAACATTTTCAAACAAACATCTTTTATAATGTTCAAACTGTACGTTCTTCTTCAGGAAAGAAGTTTTTATTCCTTTGGCCTTCTTCGTGACTTGATGTTCGTTCCTCTCGTTTATGTACAGTTGAAATGAATACAGTTTGGACATTAATGCTACAATTTCCATCATCGGCACACCATTTGTTTCATCTTTAAATTTTCCCAATACTTTCTTATTTCTGTCATAGTCGTAATTTGGATGATCCTTAGGATAATCGGAAAAGTCGAAATCATCTTTATATATAAAGGTGCGTAGATCTTCATACATGTCATTTGTTTTAATCCAGTAAATTAGTGCATCCGTGTCCATATATGCAATACCAATGTTCTCTCTTCCATAATAGTTAACCATCTTCTTATAATGAAACTCGTACATATGTGTTTTTGAAATATCCAAGATTGACATTCCAAGATACAAAGGACGATCCATTATAACTGACTTCTTGTTCATGGAAATAACAACTAGATTTTCATTAATAATTATAGATGAACCAAAGTTTGGTTGTTGCACCAATTTCTGTAATTTTACTGGATCAGTTACCAATTTGATATCCTTATGTTTCCTTTTGTTTTCCAAAGTCTTGCCAAATATTGCGTTATTCATTAATTTGAAAAAATCTTTTTGAAAACTTGATGTAGCGGTGGCTCTTTTTCTTGTGTTGTTGTCGATGTAAGGTTTTAACCAACAAGATTGAGAAAATTGTAGTACTCGATTAATTTTTGTAATTCTCAATCCTAAGTCTAAAGCTTGTTGTATCATCCAGTAGTGTCCAACATATCGAGACTTGTCTGTTAAAGTCATCATTAATTTTGGCCATCTTCCAGTAGGGGAAATTTCAGTCTTCGGAAGAAGTGGTAAATCATAATGTTGATCATGAAGATGTTCAGGATATTCAAAATTAACATAAAAAATGTAACCAGTTTCACCATGCTTCGGTATATCCATTATGTTTCCAATCGATTCTGGATCTATCCATTTAAAATTATCATATGGAAGGGGATTCGACATTGCCCATCCGTATAAGTTATTTGCATCAAAATAACCCAGGAATGTTGTTGGTTTTGATGCATCATAATCGGGCAGATACTTGTTGTTCGCCTTGAAATGTCGTGTAACGCTTTGCGTCAATCCCCCTCGAACTCCTGACTCTAACATCATAACCATATCTATATCAGTAAGAAGTTGTATTTTACAATTTGTTTCTTTCAACATAGCTTGCCATGCTAATCCAGGTGAAGTGTACGAATGAAGAGGGTCCAATCCATATGCCGCAAAACATGTATTTCTAAATTCTTCCATTATATCACATAGTAAAGTTACATCCAATTTAACATAAAAATCTGAATATTCTCCCAATGTTCTAAATCCTAAATCGTTCCATACTTTACATGCATGATCATAGTCCTCTTGAGATATGTCCATGTCATAAAGTTTACTTTTGAATTCTTCTTTAGCCGGAAGTGATGTTTCATTAAATCTTTCTAAACTGTCTATGTAATCATATGGAAACACACGTTTCCGAAGTACCAAATCCAGTTTGTCATTATTTACAATCTTCTTTGTTTCGATGAAATCTTGTTTCCTTAAATTTTCTGAAAGTTTGGACAAACTCGACGGCATAAATCTGTAGGAGTCCAAGAATCTTAGTTTCATGTTTCCAACTTCTTTGGAAAAACTTATGAACTTCTCTGAAGTTTCAGCTAACACATCAATTTTACCGTCGTCTCTTCCTAGTTCAGGTATTATAAAATGAGCATCGTACCCACTGAGGTTATGCAGAACCACAGGAATAAACAGTGGTAAACGATAGCTCAAGTTGCATTTATTACAAGCAGCACCCCTGTAATAACCTGTGAGGTGATCGTGATCTTTAACTTTATAATTCTCAATAGTAAAATCATTTTTGCATAAGAAACATCGAGTTGCATTTTCATGTTGAATTTCTTCTTCTTCTTCCTCCATCGGTTTGATTGGTACAATATTTGTATATAATCTTTGTGCATTTCCAGCTATTGAATATAAGTGATCAAGAAATATTTTTTCTACATTTTCACCACGATATACTAGAGGTTCTGAAGTTAATCCATATCTGTTTAAATGTTCTTCTGATAATGTTGATTTAACCATTAAACAAAAACTATTTGGTTTGTGCATTTGATATTTGACACTTTTTCTAGCTTCACAATTTTCATCTTCTATAGGAATTAGTGTTGATTCAAAGTCCGCATATACAACTATTGGGATACGGTATTGATGATGAACCTTTTGAAATGTAACAAATGCTCTGTTTTCCGAAGGTAAATTAATCTTTGCTTCATAATTATTGTTACATAGCCTTTTGTGCTCTTGTAACCATTCTCTTCCTTGTCTTCCTTCTCGTTGAAAATTAAAACATCTCTTGCAAATTATCTTTCTGTGTCGATCTTTAGAAAGTTGCTTGTTAACAAGAGAGTCGAATTTTTTTATGTACACATAGTGAGACACATCTCCTCGCGTTAGTAGTAGTAAATCCGTATGATCTGGTAGCTCTTCTTTTACAACACGTAAAGGATACACTTTGTTTGAACTATCTAATGCAAAAACATTGATAGATGTACCAGGATTTTTCTTCTCAAATTTTGATATATCTTTCAGTGATACAGGGTAAGTAATTCCTTGAAAATTGTACCTATGTCTTTGATTTTCATAGTGTTGGTTAGGTTTATCGAAATGATTTGGTACAAACTTAGATGTCATCGCATATCTAAAACATTCATTATCTTGATTTTTCACATTAATACATGATCTTGTATCCTTAATTCTTTTGGGCAAAGGAATGTAACTAGATCCCATTAGTCCATATCCATGTTTATGAACTCTTATATCTAATACTTCAATACTTGTAAGACTCCATCCGGATCCTCTTCCTTCGTGTTCCTGAATTTTTGTTAATATTTCTTCTATACAGTTTTCTACTATTGAATCAATGTTTGAACTTTCCATAATAGTTCGGTTTTTTGTTATGAATCCTCTTGGTGATAATTCTTCTTGTACATTTAACATAGCTTCTAGTAGTAAACCAAATTTAAGAAAGTTCAATCTTTTCAATTCTTCTTTTAAAGTTTTACTTACGATTGGTTTTGCTTCTCTAATAAATTCTTCTAGCTTCAAGTTTTCATTTTGAATCTTATGATGCATTACTACTTTACCGGGTAATGCAAATACTTGTAGATTCGGTAAAGTAGTTGAAGATGTTGCAGTTATTTCATCTTGTTCTTCTTGTTCTTCTTGTTGTTCTTGTTGTTCTTGTTCTTCTTCTTGTTCTTGTTCTTGTTTTTCTTCTGGGTTGTTGTGAATTAGTTCTTTATGACAGTCTAATAGAATTTCATCATGAAACGATTCCGAACATTTATCGCAACAATACATGTTGAGATGTTTACTCTTCGAAATTTCACCAAGAAATGAAATGGGCTCTCATGTTCCTCCTTTTATAACGGTTCTCCCACCACTATTTCATCTTCTTCACTATCCAAGGAAATCAAACATTTTGAACAAAAATATTAACCTTCTACAAACTAATTGTTCATTCGTGTTCTTTATTCCCATTGGAATTTTAGTATATACTTCTTTATATTCAAGCTTTAACGAACTTTCCCCCACCCAACTAATTGTAGTTACTTTTAGGTGGAAATGGCTACAGCACAGACACTTGGTTAAACTAAATTTATACATAAATTAACTAAAGTTGAACTAAAAATTCGCATAAATTAAAAGTTAGTTCAAAACTAAAATTCGACAGTATTAAAAAAACTCTAACAGTTGAACAAAAATAAACGTTAGTTCAAAACTGAAATTCAACAGTGTTAACCAAATTCTAACAGTCGAACAAATAGGTCAAGGTAATCCAATTTAACGCGAGAACGAGGAATAGAGCACTAAGTGGCATGTTAGTCCATTACCACAAAGTGATCTATTCCTCGCTCTCTATTCTACATCTACTTTTTTGGGTTTACTTATTTATATTAAAATGTTCAAATTTTACTATGTAGAATGTCCATTCTTGCTTTTCAATTCTTCGATTGTTTTTAGCAATTGTAACAAATATTCGTTAGTTTTCACCAAAGTCTTTATTTTGCTACATCCAATTTCAATAGAAGGTATTATGAGTTGTAATTTTATAAGTTCAATCTTTTCTTTCTTGCGAATTTCTCTCTTTATTATGTTGTTCCTTATTTTTGCTGAAGATTTAAACTCCATGTTGTTTCTGCTAAAGCCACAATAATAAAAGTCTCTTCAAACAACCTGCATTTATACACATTCCCCCACCATTTTATAATTCCCACTCCTTTCCCCCTTCTTTATAGAATTTGAAAGGGATAGGGTGTAGGGTGGGGGAAGGGTAATTTTGTTATTACACTAGTTGTGCAAGAAAATAGCCGCCAGTGTCCACACCTTGTTCATAGAACTCCATCATAGATTGTGCCCACTGCAACATGCGGTCTCTATCATTTGGTGTGACAAGGAAAGAATGACTATCACCATACAATATAAAAGAGTCAATTCGTACATAACATCCTGAGTCCAACCATTTATTAGCTTCAGCCATAAACTTTTCTATTGTATCAAATGGAAATTGTGGATCAATTGCTATAACTTTACGTTCTTCACTAAGTTCAACAGTATAATCATCATCGTCCTCATCATCTTCACTTTCACTGTTGTTACTTAAAGTGTCTTCAGATTGTTCAAAAACATCAGAAATTTCAGAAGAATTAAAATTTTCATTCAGATGAGGAGGCATTTTGAAGCAAGAAATATTGTAAACAGCAGAGACGAAACGACAGGAGCGGCGTGTAGAAGCAAAATGAAGGAGTAACCAACGCTCGCTCCGCTTTTATAATAGTATGCAAATGAGGGGTAAGAGCTGACCGTGACCAGACATCCACCCAAAGGAGTGGGGGGGAGTACTTTTCTTACTACTCGGATGGAAGTAGGTTAATAGGTCACAAGACTTAGAGTATTAAAAAATAATGGGGGAGAAACACAATGCTATAACGCATTGTGTTTCTCCCCCATTATTTTTTAAGCAACAATTTGGAAAAAAACTATGTGAATTTACTTTCTACGCCCCCACCTTGTAATACCATCCACTTTGTGTCTGAGGAGATAGTCTTTAGAGTCTAACTCATAAACAGATTTCTCTTTGCGCAAGGATTCAATTACTTTAATATTATATTTTTCGCCATTACAACTTGCCAAAATGTGTTCGTTGTCAATAACACTTTCAAAAAAATAAACACAACTTCTCTTAAGCCTATTTCCTTTCACACCAATAATTTTGGATTGGTATTCAATAGTGGGGGTTTCTGTCAGTTGTGGTTCAGAAAGGTGTTTTACGACATGTACATGGCAAAAACTTTCGTTTTTAACACATTTCCTACCACAAGCTGATCCTTTCTTAATTCCCCTAGTGAGCACTTCAGGGCAAGTAGTGGGACGGCTAAATGCCCTACGACGCTCTTCTTGTAATAATTGAAATTGCTCTGAAGGAGCAGGTTTGGGAGTAGGCTTAGTGGATTTAGTTTTATGATATGTGTGGTCTTCAGGCATAGTAAGTGGTGGGGTAGGAGGCAATGGTGATAGTGGGATGATGGGTGTACTAAGGCGATGAACAATAGTTTCAATTGAAGGGGTATTAAGACGGGGAACTGGCTTCTGCGGTGGCGGCATCATAGTTGATGGTGGTGCGGAGTCGTTTGAAGGCGAAGGTGAAGGTGGTGAAAAAATACTGCGAAGTCTAGAAGTGTTGGTTGGCGGAAGAATAGCTCCAGAAGTTGAAGGTTGGGATCCAAGTTGCTTCTTGTACCAGTCAGGAGGATTTTTCAGACGAAGAGTTTTCTTAGGTGCAGTAACAGCCGTAGTAGAAGTTGAAGTAGAAGTAGAAGTTAAAGTAGAAGTTGTAGTTGGCAGAGATGACATAGTTGTGGCTCCAAGTTTGCAGCGTAACGTCTGGAATCAGAATGAAATGTTAGCCGCAGTCGGTGCGTCTTTTATAACAATATGCAAATGAGAGGGGTAGCAGCTGGCCGAGACTGATTATTGACCTGGGAGGTGGGGGAAAAGGGGAAAGAGAAGGTATTTATTTAAAATAATTCGCATAACTTTTGACTAAAATAAAATAACCAAATTCTTCTTTTACCAAAATGTTTGTCTTACATAGACTTTTTCAATGATGTATCGCTTGTCCAAATCCGTCAATCCGTTATCAAGTTATAGCCATTTTAATTTTTCAGGTCATGACCGGTCGTTCACCCGGAGTAGTGGGGGAAGGAGTGGGGGTAGGAGTGGGAGAAGGGGGGGGGAATCGACTCCATTTTTTGGGGGGGGAGGGGGGGGGAATCGACTCCATTTTTCGGGGGGGGGAGGGGGGGGTCATTGACCCTTCCAAAAGTGGGTCAAGGTCATTCAAGATTTATAATGATCCAAGGTGATGGGAACAGTAATACTGTTCCCACCACCCTGTTTGCCTAACGGTTCCCACTCCCAACCCACTAGTTACGTTCTGCAAGGGAGGTCCCTGGGCCGTCCGCATCAAAGCGTAACTTCCCGTCCGCATCAAAGCGTAACCATTAATTTCAGGGAAACTGGAACAGTTAATGCAGAAACGCAACTCTAACCCCACCCAAACTAATCCCACCCATTATATTCCTAAACAAAATGCAAAAACCTAGTCCGCATTTTGCGGATGTCCCACCCCTTCTAAGTGAAGTTCAACCGAACTTCTGAATTTACATTTAATCTACCCCCTAACATCTAGCTGTAAGGCAAAACAACATTAATTAGTATTAGCAACACTTAAAACTAACAACACATCATTATTAAAAAACCAAATAATTCAACACAACCAAATACCATCATTATTCTTAAAATTAATACACCTTAATGCTAAAAACCTCTTAAAAATTAATACACCTTAATGCTAAACCAAACTTAAAACTAACATCGCAATGCGCAAATTATTTCTTAAATTAAATGCAACTTACAACTAAAACGCACACACACATACTACATTGCATTAAAAAACGCAACATAGTTTAAGAAGTTCAAATATATATAGGCCTACTATATATTTGAAACCTCTTGCTGAGTCGCCAACAACCTTTCGCTATGAAAGTTTGTTGACGACTAACGCTAAGATCAGGCTCGTATCGCTCCTCGGATTCTCCAGTAGTGGGGGAAGTTGTTTCACTCCAGTACAGTGTTCAATCCAGTCCAGTTCGCAGCAGTGTAAAAGGAAGGCGAAGGAGTGGGGAGCAGCATATGCACAGCAACGCAAAACCAAGGTTTGAGGTTAGAATTATCCATGTGCAGTAGCGCTAAAGTGAGTAATACAGGACTAGGCGCATGCGCAATAGCATAGTCACTATTCCGATCCGGAGAACTCGTTGCATGCGCAGCAGGTTTGAGGTTAGAATTATCCATGGCAGCTGCCATGTTTAGTTCAGTTTTACCACATAGAGTCGGCGACCAACGATGACCGGGTGACCGGTCATTGGCCTGAAGGAGTGGGGGAAGGAGTGGTGGGGGAAGGGGGGGGGTGCTCCATTTTTTCGGGGGGGGAGGGGGGAGGGGGGGTGAGGGGGGGGGGTCATTGACCTTTCCGGTCATTGCCCCAAAACCCCCTACTTCTCTTACCATTTGTCCGGCAGCTGCCCGGAGTAATTGCCGCTATAAAACCAGGTAGTTGGTCGGCATCTGCCGGCATTTGGCTTGGGTTATTACTGCCTCTATAAAAGGGGGATAGTTTATCGCGCCGCGAACATTCATTGCCTTGCATCCACACAGTCATCACCTCTCATTAGTTTTACTTTATGACTACTTCGTTACTTCTAACATGCAATTTACCATTCATCAGCATGTGGCTTCCTAGCCACTTCATTAAATGAGTCTAGTTAATTCTAACCTCAAATATTACTACTATAGTGTTCTGTTTCAATTTCTTTTACACTTCATTTTATATCTCAGTCTTCTTTTAACTTCTAAATGTAACACATCAGTTATGATGGTTGCACAATGTTTAAAGTTAAAGCTTTTGCGAACACAACACATATTACGGAATACTTCTAAACCTTCAATTTCAAAGTGTAGAACTAATTTAAATAGAGTTAGGAAGAAGTACAGTTTTAACCCATTATACTCTTCAAAGACTTCGCAGGTTAATGTTGATGATAGTGTTATTTACAACATTTTGCATTCTATGTTACAATTCAACAACTTTGAACTTGTTACACCTATCGACTGTGTTCAACAAGTTTTTTTATTTTACCCCTACTATTCCTCATATAAGTGCTGTCACCACAATTCCTACTTCATGCTCCTCTATTCTCTTCAGCTAAGCTAAGATTTGAGGTTAGAATTATCCATGGCGGCCGCCATGTCTGGTTCAGTTTCACCACATAGAGTCGGCGACCGGTTATTGGTCTAAAGGAGTGGGGGAAGGGGTGGTGGGGGGAAGGTTGCCATTTTATAAGCTCTCTCCCTAGGCGGCACTTCTCATTCGATCGCCAACTTTCAAACGAGAAACACCTCTCCCATGGCACGAATCAATTATCCCGCTATCACCAACTACTTCAACTTAAAACTATTTCTGGTGATAGTTGGATAGAATTTTTTAAAACTTACTCTGGATGACCTTGACATATTTTCCACATCTCAGTTATAAGTTTGAATTTCAATTTTGAACTAACTCTTAATTTTTCTTCAACTGTTAGAGTTTCGTTAACAATGACGAATTTCAATTTTGAACTAACTTTTAATTTTAATTTTATGCGCAAATTCACTTCACCCTAACGCCAACACTATCGCCATCTCCACCCCAACCTATATGACATAAAATATAACTACAGCATCTCATATATACCCTCTAACCCCCACCGGAAGCTATGTGACATGGCAGCTGGCGCCAGCTGCCACGTCACGTGGCTCGGTGGGCACGTGGCCGGTTTTAAAAGTGGCCAAAACACACTACTGTTACTCATCAACTAATTAAGGTATATACTAAATTTTGTTGAAAAATGTTAAAAATAAGCAATATAGCCTATAAGATTTCATTAATTTCACATAAGAATTACATAGAAACCTGTTATGGTATTTTCTCCGTATCCAGTGAAGCTACCTACGTTAATGACTCAAAATACAAAATTGTTGATTTTTTAGAGTTCTTTTGACTAGTCTCTTAGAAAATCAGTAAATTTTATAAATTAAGGCTAGAAAGGCCGATGAGTAAATTTTGACCCTTTTAACCCTCATATTGGACCCCGTTCCCATGGTCCATTCATCCTGATTCTTAACCTGAAGAAACTTAGTGTATTTAAACTCTTATGTCAAAAATAGAATCTTGAATATTATAATAATATTGAAATGGTATAATCAATGCATTTCTTTGGAATATCTTGTGGATTATAACCATTTTAAAACTAAATAAAACAGTAAAACGTAAATTGTACTTAGAAATATTTTCAGCAACTAATGATTTTTAATCCCTTTTAAACGAATTAGTTTTCAAAGATTTCTATTTTAATTCATAGATCAAAAGGAATTAAATACTTATTTCCTGCCAAGTCTAGAACATGACAATAGACTTACACCATTGTTCTGCACAAAGCCTTTTAATTATACGATTAAACTTCAGTTCTGCTGTTTCCAGTGTCTAAAATGGACTCATAATAGAATATTAGTTATATATTTGTAAATTTCTCTTGTGTTATATTTTGGGTTTGCAAAATTTTACTGAATGGTAATTGTATGTATATCATCGCATATACTTAGAAGGAATGATAAATAATAAATAATTGCGATAAAACTGTTTTCACACTTACAGAAACACCCTAGAAATTTTACATTTTCTTTTTTCTTTATATGGAAATACATGCTTAGTAAAATAACTATTTTAATTCCACTATGAAAGATATAACCCCTCCATCCGTTTTTTATAGTTATTCTTTGTTTATTTTTATTTTCATATTTTGTTTCTAGTAATTTTTTTTCTTAACAGTGTATATTATGACGTAAACACTAATTTTGGGATACATTAATTATCTTATATATAATGTTATTAAAAATAAACATACCTTGTCAATAACCTACAGTGATTCTAAAGACTGAATTTGATTTTGATTTCCAAAGACTCAATAAAAGAATCAATTGGAATATTTTAACAGTCACAACAAATAAGCATTGAAGAGTTTAAGAAACAGTTAAAAATTTTCATTCCTGCTAATAGTTTTTTTTTTTTACAAGATGCGACTTACTTTTAAGAAAATCGTTCAAAATGTTTGTAATGAGGTAAAACATGTATTATTACATTTATTCATCAAAACAACAAATTTAACAATTTGCAACGAGCAGATAAATACAGTAAATTTTCTATGCAGTATTTTTTATACACAATTCTTATATATAATCTATATCAAATTTACCATTGTTAACGTATTATGACTATAAGATTTCTTTAAAGTATGATGTTCTATTATTATTTTTTTATTCCAGACGTCCGTGGAACATATGCGGCAAAGAAAAAAGGTATAAGCGGCTTAAAAATAGGTGCGAATAAAACTTGTGATAACAAAAACATTGTGGGGTCAGATCAAGGATTTGAACCCTGGACTTCATTGATAGGTTATTGATACGTTTGTGAGTCGCTAGCCTTGCTAGCTAAAGGCCTCACAAATAAAAATTTAAAAAAATATTGGTGCCTGTGTAGTCTAATAATTTAAAATTTATATAATATTAACCAATATTAAAGCTCTCTATACATCATCAGTTCATTGTTAGGGTTGAGAAGACCGTCACTTAACGATTGCTCCAGTGTCCGAATCAAAATGGTAATAATACATTTTGATGTATAAAATTGTTTCATAAAAACATTTTTAGTCTCCAATAATAACAACCACTTACAAGTCCGCACTACATGCAGTTATTAGTTATAATGAAAAATTCAACAAGGACGGTAATGTCCGTATGCGAAAAGACATAATCGTGGTGGTATGTGTTCCATTTAACGATTTTTTTTTGCTGACTCTTTGTTGTGTATTAGATACTATAAAATGTCACCCACCAATAGAACGTGTCACCCACCACTATAAAGAGTCACAACTTGTAGTTAAGCACTACAAAGTGTAAATCGCAACTACGAAGTGTCACCCACCACTGCAAAGTGTCACCCGCCACTACAAAGTTTCACCCACCACTGCAAAGTGTCACCCAACACTGCAAAGTGGCACCCACCACTGCAAAGTGTCATCCACCACTGCAAAGTGTCACCCACCACTGCAAAGTGTCACCCACCACTGCAAAGTGTCACCCACCACTGCAAAGTGTCACCCACTACTGCAAAGTGCCACCCGCCACTACAAAGTTTCACCCACCACTGCAAAGTGTCACCCAACACTGCAAAGTGGCACCCACCACTGCAAAGTGTCACCCACCACTGCAAAGTGTCACCCACCATTGCAAAGTGTCACCCACCACTGCAAAGTGTCACTCACCACTGCAAAGTGTCACCCACTACTGCAAAGTGTTACCCACCACTGCAAAGTGTCACCCACCACTGCAAAGTGTCACCCACCACTGCAAAGTGTCACCCACTACTGCAAAGTGTCACCCACCACTGCAAAGTGTCACCCACCACTGCAAAGTGTCACCCGCCACTACAAAGTGTCACCCGCCACTGCAAAGTGTCACCCACCACTGCAAAGTGTCACCCACCACTGCAAAGTGTCACCCACCACTGCAAAGTGTCACCCACCACTGCAAAGTGTCACCCACCACTGCAAAGTGTCACCCACCACTGCAAAGTGTCACCCACCACTGCAAAGTGTCACCCACTACTGCAAAGTGTCACCCACCACTGCAAAGTGTCACCCACCACTGCAAAGTGTCACCCGCCACTAAAAAGTGTCACCCGCCACTGCAAAGTGTCACCCACTACTGCAAAGTGTCACCCACCACTAAAAAGTGTCACCCACTACTGCAAAGTGTCACCCGCCACTAAAAAGTGTCACCCACCACTGCAAAGTGTCACCCACCACTAAAAAGTGTCACCCGCCACTGCAAAAAGTCACCCACTACTGAAAAGTGTCACCCACCACTAAAAAGTGTCACCCACCACTGCAAAGTGTCACCCGCCACTAAAAAGTGTCACCCGCCACTACAAAGTGTCACCCGCCACTACAAAGTGTCACCCACCACTAAAAAGTGTCACCCACTACTGCAAAGTGTCACCCACCACTGCAAAGTGTCACCCACCACTGCAAAGTGTCACCCACCACTGCAAAGTGTCACCCACCACTGCAAAGTGTCACCCAACACTGCAAAGTGTCACCCGCCACTACAAAGTGTCACCCACCACTGCAAAGTGTCACCCGCCACTAAAAAGTTTCACCCGCCACTACAAAGTGTCACCCGCCACTAAAAAGTGTCACCCGCCACTACAAAGTGTCACCCGCCACTACTAAGTGTCACCCACCACTGTAAAGTGTCAACCCAATTCTCTAAAGTGTTGATCCATTGCTAAATAGTGTAACCATGACACTCAAAGTATCGCCTGAATTACCACAGAATATGTGATATAATCATCAAGATTATGCAATCATTTGTATACCTCACTCCTGTACAAGTGAAGCACAAAACGTGACAATCACTTTCTTAAATAACTTAGAGCAACTCTTGAAAACACATTATCCAACGATTACTCAAACTGTCGACATTTCCACTAAAGTAATATTGTAAGTGCTTTTGAGAGAATTTCAGCTTTATTTAATACAAGAAAAGTGTATAGTAAAAATACCACTTGAATAGAATTTAGGTGAAAAACTATGAGATGAAAATGGCTGAACGGCACATCGGGTCGCTTCATTAGACACCCACAGGTCCGGTTAGACGGGCGGAAGAATGGCAGGTATTTATATTGACTTTATTTCTCTCATATCGACGTTATGAGAAGGTTTCGTCGGAATTTCAAAATGAAGTTTGGGTTTAATAAACTACACTTAGCTGATACTGGGAATTTTGTAATTAATCTGTTTAGGTAAGAGTAACAAAACCATGGGTAAAAATTGATACGTTTTAAAATAAATTGGTTTATTTTCATAAAAACTAACCCGAATTTATATGCCGATATATTTAAGTGACATAGTAAAGATCACACTATATTTAACTCTAATAAGAACTTAAATTGATTTAAGTAAATTAGGCATATACGAAAAACAACAAAGTGGAAGAGGCATTGGGCCTAATTTTACAATTTAAATTATTTATAGTACAAGTTCATAAAAATATGAGAATAAAAAACACACACAAATATTTACTACATTCTTGATCTTCACACACACACACCAATTTATCTAACTGACTAGCAGGTCATAATACATAGGAATACATTAATAGGTGATATGATGATAAAATTTATCATGTATTCACAAGAAAGAAATATTTTTGAGATACAATTCAAAGTTTTATCATAATCTTTAGGTATATAATATTAGAAACACTTTACTGGCACGTTTGTGTCATTTTGAATGGTTGATTTATTTCTGCATTTATTTAAACTGTTGGAGGATGAATAAAAAAAAATAAGTGTTAAAAAATTAATTTAATACATTAAGAAAAGTAATCGAAAAAGTGGAGATAAAATTTTAATGGTACTGCTTGTAAGAAGTACAGATTATACCTAACTAACTGGCTCTGTCTTTGTTTGCGACAAAAATCATAAGGATGCCCAGATACCCCATTCCAACATTAAAAACAAAGGACTTTATTCCTTTTAAAGTATAAATTACATGTTTTTATTTTAAAATTAAATTTTTTTATTAATTACTTTTATTTTAAAAATGTTATATAGAAATATATATATATACAGTATATGGTTAGAGATTTTAAAAATAAAATCTACATTTTAAAATGAAAGCATGGCAGTTTTCTAATTTTTTTCTCCGTAGGAGAAATCTGCACATACCCTGGGGGAAACCATACCTACCCCATAGTATCCTTTATATGAGCATAAAAAATATAATTCATATCGACCCCCAGGTCAACGTCGTACAGGTTTTTATATTTTCAATTTTAATC
This sequence comes from Neoaliturus tenellus, assembly GCA_030545055.2. Classification (NCBI taxonomy): domain Eukaryota; kingdom Metazoa; phylum Arthropoda; class Insecta; order Hemiptera; family Cicadellidae; genus Neoaliturus; species Neoaliturus tenellus. Next base: position 42,254,825 of record CM061533.1, on the reverse strand, counting down.
TTAATGAAGAAAGGCAATTGATTGATTCACTAGAAAGAATAAACATGCTAGCAAATCAAGAAGAGCAGATTCTTCAGTTATAAAATATTTTTAAACTAATCCTGTCCAAATCAACTGCCATTTTGGTAAAATTTCGACCTGTGGGCGATCTCAAATTTAATATTTTATGAAATCTAGTTTTATCAGATAAATCAATAAGAGAGTAATCTCTATCATGGATTGCTAGACTCTGATTCACAAGAAAAGAAATTGGTGATAGTTCATCTTTTTGTCTAATTGGTAAAAATTTAAGAACAATTTATTATAACAGTCACGTACAATAGTTATATATTGTGTTGACTTTTGCAGCCCTAAACAGATAGAGCCACCAGTTTATTCAAAACCCAATAAATTATTGGGCAAAGTGCACTTTATTTAGACTATAAAACTATTAATTTCTAAGTGTTTGCATGGGTGTGGTTTATAAACTCTACTACACTATAAAACGCATTATTTATTAAATATTCTCTTAGTTTTTTGTAAAATAAATTGATTTCATTATTATTTCTTATGCTTTCAGGGAGATGGTTAAACAATTTAGCTCCAGCGTAACATGGCAACTTATGGTAATTTTCAAGTCTGTGGAAACCAGTTCTGAATAAATTTTTATTTCTTGTATTATAATTATGAAAATGTGTGCCAATTTTTGAGTCACATTTTGTTAGAAAAAACTTAATTGTCTGATAAATATATAAACCTGCTAACGTTAAAATTTCCATACTACGAAAGGCTGATCGGCACGATTCTCTTCTGCCTATCTTGGCTAGGATTCGTACAGATTTCTTTTGTAGAATAAATACCCTTGAAAATTTGGAATCGGCACAAGCCCCCCATAAAGGTAATCCATAAGATAAATGTGGCTGAATTATGCCATAATAGGCTGTTTTTAAAATTTTTGTTCCACAATATTTCGAAAGTTTACGCATAAGAAATATTCCTGAGGAAATTTTCTTACAGACATAGTCAATATGGTGTTCCCAAGTTAAATTTTGTTCTACGTTTAAACCCAGAAATTTTACACAATTGACTTGTTCCAAAATGTGATCATTTATCATAATTACTGGGTTTTTGCTTTCATCTACATTTCCTAAATTGAAATTTATGTAGTTTGATTTTGAATAGTTCACTCTTAAGTTTAAACTATTAAAAAACTGAACACAACAATTGACCTGTGTGAAAGATACACTCTCTATATTTTCAGTTGAATCAGCTGTAAAACTGAGAGTTGTATCATCAGCATATTGTGTAATTTGATCAACATTTATTATTTCATCTAAATTGTTTACATAAAGTAAGAACAATACTGGGCCAAGGATTGAGCCTTGAGGAACACCATATGATATATTTTCTTTACCGGACAATTTATTTTGTATCAATACTTGTTGGGTTCTTCCTTCAAGGTAGGATTTAATCCACTTAAAAGAAGTTCCTCGAATACCATAATTTTCAAGTTTATTCAGAAGTAAAGCATGATCAACGCAATCAAATGCTTTACTGAGGTCCAAAAAGACACTTGTAGCCTTATGACCCTTTTCAAGTCCAATTAGAATGAATTCAAGGAAGTTATTTATAGCGTCGAGTGTACTGAAACCTTCTCTAAATCCAAATTGAGCTTTTGAATGAATATTGTTATGATCCAAAAAAGAGGTAAGTCTAATATAAAAAAGTTTTTCTATGATTTTGCCAAAGATAGGCAGGAGAGCAATCGGTCGGTAATTACTCACGTCCGACGGATCTCCTTTCTTAAATATAGGTATGATTTTTGCCAATTTGAAATTTTCAGGGAAAATACCTTCTTCAAAGGACAGATTGATTAATTTTGTTAAAATTTTACTAATACTTGAAATTATCTGTTTTAATAACCACATAGAAAAACCAGTGTTATCAGTAGATTTTTTTGCAGAAAAATGTTTGATAACATATATTAATTCCTCTTCTGTGACAGGACATAAAAACATAGATTTTGTGATAATGTTTTTACATTTTATTTCTTCGGGTTTAATGTCATTATTAATAGCTACGTTTGAGAAGAAAGAATTAAAAATTTGGGCTATACTTAAGGGGTCAGAAATATATTTTTCTTTCACTTTAAGCTTCATAGGTTTTTTAATTTGTTCTTTGTGACCATTTATTATATTCCAAGCAGATTTAGAAAAATTATTACATTGTTCAAGCCTTCTGTTAATATCATATGCTTTTGCTGCTCTGATTACCCTTCTATAAATTGTTCTATACCGTTTGTAAAATGTTTTAAAATTTTCATTTTGGGAGCTATAGAATATTTTTGAATAGATTTTAATGTTTTTTCTGGATACCAATATCCCCTTAGTTATCCACGTCGATGATCTCTTTTTTGGTCTTTCAACGTATGTTCGTAAAGGACATGCTTTGTCCAAATGACTAGAAAATGTTGACACAAACTCAGAAAATTTTTCCTCAACCGAATCTTTACTATTAACAGACAGCCAGGATTCATTTTTCAAAGATTCCTTGAGCTTTGTAATATTTTCTGGTAAGGTGATACGTTGTAACTTTTTTGTTGACTGTATTAGTTCAGGAGAAAAATTGTTTAGAGTAACCATCTGCCCAAAATGGTCAGAGACAGCTGTGTTTATAACATCAATGTCTATAAGACCACTTATATTTGAAATAACATTATCAATTGCAGTTTTAGAATTACCTTTTATACGTGTTGGAGAGTTTATAGACCATTGTAAATTAAATGAATGTAATAAATCTTTAAATTGTTTTACAGCTCTATCTTTAATATTCAGTACATCTATGTTAAAATCACCGATAATAATAAATTTTGATTTGCGTTTAGTTAAGAGCTGTAAAAGGAACTCAAATTTTTCAAAAAATGTGTTGATATTACCATTTGGAGAACGGTAAATACCAACAAGGCTAATTTTCCCATTTTTGCTTTTAAATGAAATACCAGTGATTTCTAAATTTTTGTCAGTAGAAAAGTTAAAATTTAATTTATGAAATACAATTGTGTTTTTAACAAAAATTGCAACCCCTCCTGATTTATAATATTTCCGGCAGTATATGTTAGCCTGGACGTAGTTCTGTAACTGAAAAAATTGGCAAGTTTCAGCGTTAAATGCATGTTCACTGATAACAAAGAAATTTGGATTTAATTCCATGCAAACAATTTCTAAAACATTAATTTTGTTAGTTGCACTTTGCACATTTTGGTGAAAAATTGAAATGTTATTTTTAAGTGAGGGGTTGTCTTTTATATTTACCCTCCCAACGACTGGTGGCTTTACCTGTTTAAAGAATCACATGGAACAGACAGATTTGAAATAGGAGTCTCTGGTTGAAGATCCTTTCTCACTGAGCCGCAAAATAAAGGAGAACAAGTCTTGTCGTCTATGATCGAAATTAGACTGTCTTCATCACTACTGGTACTAGAATTTAGAAAGTTTCCACAAGTATTCACTTTGCAATAATCACTTTTCTTTAATTTAGATGGTAGAACCTTTTTGCCCAAGGGTACGTTCTGGTTTAATTCAATTTGTTTTACGCTTGGCAATAGAGGAGGCCAGTCACTCAATGATTTTATGTTTAAATTGTTCGTTGTTGTCACACATTTATCACTTTTGAGATGGTTCTCTTTTGTCATAGAGTCTTCTTTAATAGTTTCTGCGATAACGGACATTAATTTTCTTTTTCCATTCATGTTTAAATGTAAACCGTGAATTGTATGGTCCCTTCTATTCATGTTAAATTTTTTTACTGAAACAAAACTATTATTATTTTCTGTGGAAAGTGTTTTTAAATTTCTGTTCCATTCATTATTAATTTTGATAATTTTGTCATTCAGAAAAGGCTTATCAAATCTATGAAGGATGCCTGGGAATATTACGTTGGTGATTTTGCTAGTTTTATTTAAGACCTGAAAGTCTTCAAGAATGTTATTTTCAAATGTATTTAAGTTTGTTACATCATTTGTACCACCTAGTACGACCACATAGTCTTTTTTTGTAAATTTTTCTGTAAGCTTAGGCAAGTCTTCGGTCACTTGTTTAAATTTCGCATTTGGTTTGAAAATTGAAAGAACATCAAATTTTTCTTTTAGTTGGTCATGCAATAATTCGCCACACCTTCTTCCATGACTGTCAGAAACCATAATTACTTTTGATTTATTTTTATGTATTATTTCTTTATCTTTCTTGTTGTGTGGTTCGCATTGACATTCTACATTGCAAGATTCAATTTCATTTTCAAAACATGAAAATCTGTTAGAGGTCAAAATAGTAAACTTTTCTTGCAGTACTGGAAGTGCTTCACATTGTTTGGATTGTAATTTATTAATTTTTGATTTTTTTGATACTGGTACAGTTTTATAGGTGTTATATTCACAAACTTGATTGGGGCCATAATCTTGATTGCATTTGACATTTTCTTGGTCAGGTAATTCAATATTATTTACATCTGTTTTAAGCCTATCACAGAAGTTATCAATAACATTTCCACTCACTTTGATTTGATTTATTACTGACTTTGCATTGACTAGAAGATGTAAAACACACTCAAAGTATGATTTCTGTTGCAATGTTTTCGTTTCAACAAAGTTGGAATTACTTGTTATGTTGTTTGCAAGTTGTTCAGCATGCTTCTTGTTCAAACCAATGACACTGTCAAAGTGGTAGAAAGTATTGATGTCCCTTTGGTATACTAACAAGCTCCAGTGGGCTCCATTATAACTGTTTTTTACTTGTATTTCAGGACAATCATTTACACAAAACAGTACAAAGTTTGCTTTATCAAAGTCAAGGGCAGTTAAAGCTGTTAGATTTTCGTATAAAGTTCCATATTTTAGAAGCTGTGTGGTCGTAGGTCCAACGAATAGTATATCATTCCTCTCTTCTGTAACTTCATTACATAAACAATCAAAATATGACTGAAGATGAATGTCATTCAAATACAAATCATTATTGTGGCTAGCACCTGAAAGATTTTTGCCTTGTGTATTTTTTATTTCTCTTTTAAAATTACCCTGTTGTGATTTCAGGTTTTCTAATTCTTTGAGTAATTCATGTTTTCTCAGTTCTAACACTTTTACATCCTCTTGCATTTTACATATTTTTGTTTTTAGATTCAATAACAGTTTGCCATGCGATTCTGGGGTTTTAGGTTTAGATTCCAGGTCACTTTTGGCTTTTTGGCTTCTAGTTTGTATAATGGATTTAATCATTTCAATGCTAAAACTGTATTTATTTCTGGGAATTTTTAAATTTTACTTGAATAGTTATATCAGCTGATGTATTTTGACTAAGATACACAACTTCAAAATAGGTTATATGCACCTTAATTCTATTGTTAATATTTAACTGGAGAGTATAATTTAGACATTTGATTGAATTTCGTAAAAAAAGTCCTTAAATTAATCTTATAACTAAAAATCACTTACTTTCTAAGATATTAATTTAGAATTTAACACTTTTTAAGGAGCACAAATTTTGCACTGTTCACAACAACATCAGTCAGCTGTCGGATATGGTGACCACGAGCTCGATATAATAAAAAAGAGTTACTCTGTAACATAAACACAATATATTTGGAAAATCTTTGTATTTTAGCAAAACAATTCTGAAAATATAATAAGTTCATGGACAGTAAATATTAGTGTTGTAAAATAATAATAAAAACCTTTATAACACGAAATGTCACGCAGAGAATCTATGCTTCAGGGTCTTAAACAGAGATCAGAGCAGAAATACAAACAAAGCTAGAGTTAATCTGATAATCTTTACCTTTTGTGGGTGTAAGCAAAAAGCTTTTATAAAGCATTTCAATGGATTAGATAGCCGGACAATTTAAATCTCTGCAGGTTCGGTAGATTGGACAACAATGGTACGCTACCAGCTACTGGCCCAGAGCCAAGAGGACGTCAGGCTGTATTGGACTACAACATGTACGTACATAAAAACCTTCCCGACCAAAATCTATTTAAACCAGTTTGGTTTTCTGTTCACAGCCACACACACACAGTTCTAGACTGATAAATGTTTTTTAGTTGTCAAATAATTCATCAAAACTTTGAAAGTTTAACCGCTAAGTGCTTTGCAATAGTCTAATGGCACTCCAGGAGTTTGCAATCGACATCGAAGTGGTTTTGTTTGCCATAATATTAATAGGCTATAATAGTTTTTGCATCGCAATATAGATGTATGATAAACACACATGATAATAAACGTATTTCTATTAAAATTTTATAATGATAATGAATGTTTGAAACATAAAAATAGAATGTGTTTTTTTTTTCTAAATTACGGTTATTGGTAAATTTAAGATAGATATGGTTGAGAAAAGATTTTAGACTCAATTTAAACCATAAAGGAACTAATAACAACAATTAAAGAACCAATTTTAACAGCATGGAAGTAAACTTGCATAATCTCTTTATAGATAAAAATAGAGCTCTTTCATCCACTGAAAATTCTGTTTACAGTTTTTCTGTTTTTATACCTTTAAGAGGCAAGTATTTTATAAAAGGTAAAAATTTAATCAACATACAAAATACTTTTGTTCCAACCAAATAATATTATCTTACATTACATTATACGTAAATATTGCTTCATTATTGTCTATCATATTCTAGATTCTAAGACACTAATTTCAATTTTACAACTAGACATCACTATCCTGTGTTGTGTATGTATCGAAACCTTCACCTTCATATGTTAGTAGTGCAGATTTGCCGGTTCTGAGCCATGACGTCATCATGATGACGTCAGCAGTGATCACGTCATCAATGACGTCACTAATGACGGCACCAATGACATCATATGACGTCTCATGACGTCACATAAATGACGTCATGGTGACGTCATTACCGCTGACGTCATCACGATGACGTCACTGACGTTAATTAGGTCAAGGTCACGCAAGAATACAAAAAAAAAATTTTTTGCACTTTTGCGATTCCTCAAAATATGGCGAGAATTTGAAATTTCTCGAGGAATCACAAAAGTGCAAAAAAAAATATTTTTTATATTCCCTAGCGATCAGACTCTTGACCTAATATATCCGTCAGGGGTCATTGACCTTAACCCAGAACCGGCAAATAAAAAAAAAAAAAAAAATTTTATATTTGACTTACCCACCGAGACTGAGAGCCGAAGAATAATTTCTTCAAACACCCGACAGTGTGACAAACGACACGCGATCCGAACAGCACCACGTCCGAAGACGTACTGACTTGGGCGCAGGCGGTTCCCCAGGTACCCGGCCCAGTTGGTGGGGATAAGGAGGTGGTGGGGGTAAAGTGGTCAGAAGGAAGAAAAAATTAAAATTTTTGCAAAAACTCATCCGATTCTGTCCTTTACCGTAACTCGGATTGGAAATATTTATTTTTTATTCTTTCTCAGGTGATCTTGGAACTTGTGAAATTTCAATCAAACCAAAAGTGAAGAAAAAAAAAATTTTTGTTATTTGAAACTTTGCCGAAAAATTAAGAAATGTTTGATATTTGGCTAAATATTTAAATTTAAACTCAATATAAGTAAATTGAGTGCAAAAAGTGAGATGTGCACACCACAAGAGTTGAACAGCAACTGAGCAAGTTGCTCCGTGTATCTCAGGTACTCGGTCGAGTGGTGGGGATAAGGAGGTGGTGGGGGTAAAGTGGTCAGAAGGAAGAAAAATTTAATTTTTTACAAACAACTGGTCCCAGCCGGTCCTTTACCGGACCTCCGTAACTCGGATTGGAAATATTTCCTGAGAAATATTTATTTTTATTCTTTCTCAGGTGATCTTGGAACTTGTGAAATTTCAATCAAACCAAAAGTGAAAAAAAAATTTTTTTTGTTATTTGAAACTTTGCCGAAAAATTAAGAAATGTTTGATATTTTGCTAAATATTTAAATTTAAATTCAATATAAGTAAATTGAGTGCAAAAAGTGAGATGTGCACACCACAAGAGTTGAACAGCAACTGAGCAAGTTGCTCCGTGTATCTCAGGTACTCGGTCGAGTGGTGGGGATAAAGAGGTGGTGGGGGTAAAGTGGTCAGATGAAATAAAAAAAAATTTTTTTTTTGCAAACCTTACAACCGAGTTAGTTCTTCATGACTAGGTATAAAAAAATAATTTTTTACCTACACTCTTCAACATGTTCAAACGTGTTCAAGGTCAACCATTTGAAGTTTAAAAAAAAAATTGTCTTTAAAATTTTATTTACAAAAATCCTCCTTCATCCCCATATGTGCTGTCCGGACTTGTGCTTGATGTTGTCGAAGAATTTTCTTCACAGCAACATGTTCCTTGTGTATTTTGGACTACCCCTTCTGCTTCATCCATACTGTCGTCGATGGTTGGACAGTCGTATTCCAATTCCATTTTAATTACCATCCCTGGATTTTGAAGTAGCCGCATGTGCAATTTTTCATAAATTTCTTTTAGGTATTGAAGGTTGTCAACAAGTAATTCCCACTTCATTGTGTTGTGTAACCTCTAGCGTATCTGAGTTGGAAATGAAGCAAGTCTTGCTTGCAGGATTGGTATTTTGGAATTGTGGTGGTGGGGGTAATTGATACAACCAGACAGGTTGAGACATGTTCAAGGTCAACCATTTGGAGTTTTAAAAAAGAAAATTTTATTTACAGAGTAATGTTGAAAACTGGCAATTTGGCTGCTTTATCTGAACACTCGATGCATTTTAGGCAGTATACAACTGCGTATACCAAGTAGAAGAAGATTGCAATCAATAAGGCCAAGATTATGAAGAGATCTAATTTTAAAATTCTCTGAATTAGCATATGGTCCTTCCTGATCCGTCTTTCTTCCATCCTTCTTTCCATCATCTCCACTAGATCCACATGCTGGCATCTCCTCCTCCCCAGGCTTTCCGCTTCATCGGCCTCATATATTGGTGGTGGAACATCCATGTTTGCAGCTCAAAAGATGAAGATGTAATGAAACACATTGGTGCTGCATCTGAGGTCTCCAAGAGGAAAAGTGGTAGGGGAAAACCTGAACATGTTAGAACATGTTCAAGGTCATCGAATTTGTGTTTTAAAAAAATTCTATCTTGCTACAATACTGTAGCAAGATAGGTTTTTTATTTTGTTTTTATTTTATCATTCCTTTATTACAATACAAAAATATGCATATTGAAGTACAAAGAGGATACAAAATACAAATATTAGTCAGGAGAAATATTCCAAGTTTGGACTGGCTTGAGTCTTCATGGATGATCTGGAGGAATAGGCTGAAGAAGTTGATGATGGTGACCTAGGCGGCTCGTCATCCCTGGGGACATGAGGGCATTTTGTGTTGCAAGCAAAAATTTGCATGTTCAATCGGTATCCCTGTTCGATTAGTGATTTAAATTCTTGAACAATATTGTTTAATTCTTCCATATTTCTTACAAATACTTCTTCATAATTTGCACATTTTACAGTCAGAGCCATCTTGATGTTTTCCGTATGATGTCCAAAGGCGGAATGAATATTAGCATGGTTATTTGAAGGTAGTATGAAATAGTGGTGGGGGGAAGGATTTTACACGCTGTCTGATGGGAGGTGGTTGAATTTTTTCCAACTAAACATATTGATTGAACAAATGGTGCAAAGTTCTTTAGGTGTTTCGTAACTCATAACTGGAGCTACATGGCCTAATTGTAAACATCCATCATTTTGTAGGAATTGTGCTGGGTTAGATACAGCAGCCCTTCCACAATTTTGACAAAATTTTGTACCATCACTAAACTTGTACCACCCAAAAGTGTTGTAACCTTTGTTGTCTAGCTTGTACTGTTTGATAAAAATTTTAATTTGCTGAGGAGCGTTGGAACGTAAAGTATGACTAAATAGCTGTTGATCTTGAATAATTTTTCTTACACAAAGCTCAAATAGGGTGCTCATTGTTTGACAGTTGCAATCAAACTGAACTTCTTTACAGTCTGTATGCTGGTAACCCGAAATGGTGGGGGAAAACACACACACACACACACACACACACACACACACACACACACACACACACGTATTTCTGTTTGGAAAATATATTTTTTTTTTATTTGTGCAAAGGTCAAAGGTCAAGGTCACCCCAGAGCTTTTAAAAAAAAGGCAACATATCAATATGTGAAATTTTTTTTTTGTGTTTCACATATTGATATGTTGCCTTTTGTGTGTGTTTTTTTTTGTTTTTTTTTTTACTATCTTTATTTAAAACAGTACAAACAAGATTACATGACAAAAATTATATAGTTAAAAAATACAAACAGATACAAGAAAGAAAAAATTATTTATTTTTTAACACTGCTGCTTGTCTGCGATGTGGATGGTAAGCTCGGTGGAGTTGCTGCCGCTGCATCCGTGGGACACCAAGTAGAGACATCCCGGTTGAATGGAGCGTAGATCTTCATTTTGTAGTAGGTGGACAAATCTCTTCGGAAGGTAAATTTGGAATTTTGCTTCATCCCCCGGAGTATATGGTGCTTCGCTGAGACTGCAGCAGATTGCTTCGCCGACAGTAGTTTCCATTTTCTTCAGTGCATGTATAATATAATGTTTTTCATCCTTGAGTTCAGAACATTTTTTTACCGGCAAAATTGTAGACTTGGAGTGGGCGTTGAATTGTTCCACCAAAGACTGCAGAAACTGGTTGGATGCCATGGTTGTTCTAGAGGTCCTCGCTGTCTTCTTGCTCTGAGATGTTGTCGTCTCGGAATCTCGAGTAATACTCGTGCCAGGTCTCGGTCTGCTCCTCGCTTTTATAATCGCCGTTACCCCCACCACCATCGCCGATTTCTCCATCTTGCAGGTAAGTCGCTAATTTTAAAGCGTTTTTTAACGCACAGTGCCTGTCCCTTTCATGTTCCACACTTTGTGTGCAAATACAAATGTTTTCAGCAATTAATTTAAAATTTTTATCTATTTGCACATCTTTAACTGGAGTAGATGTAAATTGTTCTATCCATCTTTTCTTTTCAAGTCCTTTTGTGTAAATATTAGTAAATCTGTTTGAAAATTGATGCATAATATGATACAAGTCTGAATAACTGGTAAAACCGTCATACCAATCGATATGATGAAAATATTTCCAAGTCCATCGGTTTGTTGTTGCGGCTTTGGTGGTTAGGGAAGAAAAAGAGCATGGTGGTTTGAATAAAAATGTGTAAGGAATATTTTTATCTATATCGTAAAATACGAGTTCTTTAATTATAAACCGATCATCGTTACCACGAAAAGCTTGAAATTCAATAATACCCGGCTTGGACTTGATTTCTTCTTCCATGTCCATTTGAAAGGTCACCCGTCTATCCATCACGGTGTCAGAAGGTCAACTTTTTTCCACACCACGGTAGACATGTATTTATGCCAGGCCGTACAGTTGAAGGCGCGTTGGTGTATATTTAACGTGGGCACCATCCCCGGTAGGCCTACACCCACAAAATTTTGAATTTTTTATTGAAAATTTGCCAATTCAAGTGTAAAGTGTTGTGAAAAATTTTAAAACTTTATTTAACTTTCCATCTGGTCATTTTTGTTGTTCTCATTATCATCACTTTGATCCTTTTCATCACTGAAATGTGTTTCTTCATCCGATTTTACAAAATTATTTTTTTCTTGCACATATTGTTCCAATTGTCTCCACATTTGAACTTCATGAGGAATTCTGTTGAATATTGAAGTGTCCACAGGTCCATACAAAATTGGTGCATCCGGTTGTTTGTCCAAAGTGTCTGTTAAATAATCTTTAATAATCGAACTGGAGAATACTAGCTGTCTTAAATATCTTGTTATTGGTTCAGTTGCACATGTTAAAATAAAAAATTCTTCTCTGTTAAGTTGAATTTTTATGTCATGTTTGGTCGTATCTCTGAATCTCATTTGATGTTCACCTCGGTGTTTAATAATATCAATTTCCAAGTCTGAATCCAATAGTCCTACTTTTGTTTTCCTGCCAAACATGTTGCTATTAAAATAACATTCCAACAAATGGAGGTGTTTCATAAAAGATTCCCAAGCGTTGGCTGTAAACAAAATCATTTTTGTTCCGTGGGTTAAAATTACTGTAGGTGAATAGTCGGTTGATTTCATAACTCCAATTAAAACACTTTTATCCAAACTTGAAGAGATTGGATAAAAAATTCGTAAAAATACCTCCATCAAAATATTTGGTGAAATATTTTCTTCCACATTTCTCTTCCTCTTGGACAAATATTTCTTCTTTTTACCTTTTTCTTCTTCTTGATCTGCGCCGTGTTGTTGTTCATTCATATCCAAAAATTCTGAAATCTCTTTCTCTATATCGCATTCCGTTGTACCACTAGTAGAAGCCATATTGAAGATGATGCTACCCATACGATGTCAGGCAACAAACTGATCAGGAGCGGTCTGTGCGCTCCCCTTTTATAATCGCGCCGGTGATTGAAATTTTACAAAAACGAGTTTTTATAAAAAATTTTTAACAATTCCTGTCAAAGGTGTGTAAGTGACAATTTTATCGTGTAAAATTAAGCAATATGCTGTAGTATTTGCTGGTATCGCTTTGGCAAATTCCATTTCTATTTTTATATCCACACTTGATGACTTTACCGATTCATTTTGTTTAGAACAATCGATTACTACTATTGGGTAGTTATCTAAATATTTTTCTGGTGAAAGCAAAGGCGTATTTGTTTTACCGTAATATGAATTTTGAAATCTCGCATACATATCGTATAGTATGCTGAATTTTTTATCTGCAAACGATACATTTAAATTGTCGTATGGGAAAAATTGTGAATTTAAATAAACTTTAATATTTTTCAAGTCACAATGATCAAATTGGCCCGCATGTTTAGTAATATCGTCTCTTCTAGCTGTTTGTAAACCAAATATAATATATCTGGCCCGTTCCACATAATTTGATGTTTTAACAGTCCAAGTGTGTCGATCTGTAGTAGGTAAACTGGGATGTTCATGGAATTCCCAACTTCTAAGTGGAATTACAATATCACGATCGGCTTTTAATTTTCTTAATAGCAGCATCCTATGCTCGTCAGCTAATTTAACATGTGGAACTCTCCATACGATTTTGTCCAATGTTAATTTCCATTCTAAAGTCGCATCAGTTGTACCATCCACAGCTTTAATAATATCTTTATCGTTTGAAGATCTTAATAAAACCAATTCTTGTTTAACATTTAATATTATTTTTCTGTAATCTTCAGCAAAACCGAGCAATAAACGTAATGGAATGTAGAAATCAAATATTCCCTTTGAATTTGGACTGATTGTATAAATTGTAGGTTCAACCCATCCGGCGGGTTTTAATAAATTAGTATCATTCGGTGATATAGATGTTAATCCTTTTAAAGTTGTTGCAATACCTACTTTTTTAGTGGAATCTACTGTAACACCTGATATTTCATATCTGATTTCATCAAACAGGAAAGCCATCGCGTTATTTATAAATGGAACTTTTGTACCTACACTATTGTCCTTTTTTGTTACTTTTCCTTCGATATACAAGTAACTTTCACATGGTAGTGTGTAAATGTCTTGATGTTGTATAGGAATACGAATTTCGTCGTTATTGTTCAATTTTGATGAAGTGTAAGGGTTGTGGGTGTGATATTCTTTTTCCCATAGGGTTTCGTCGAATGTCGGACCCTGCGCTATATCCAGTATATCCATAATCGGTTAATTTTAATCCAATTCTCTCTAAGAAACGAATGTTCTCGCGTGTTAACTCCTCCACAGCTGAAGAGCTACTAATACGATTCCCCGTAGGTTGTCCACTTTTAAATGATAAACCCATGGTTTTTGTATTAAAGTGTCGATTTTAAATGTAATCTAACTGTAATTGGCTCTTCTCGGAAATCTATCAAGTTACCGTCTTGATCCAATACGTTCAACACGATGTCTGAAATGAAAGTGGTGTTCAACGGCAGATATACTAGGTTTTGTGGTTTTTCAACAATTTTAAATCCTGGAGGTACACTCGGGTAAAAAGTATGTATTATATGAGTATTTGCTCCATCTCTGTAAGCTCCCTGTATAATGTTACAAGTTATATCTATACTATTAACTTTTAGTATAGTTACAGTTTGTTTACCAGAATGTGTTTGATTTGGTTCTAAAATTGCCCCATCTTTGGGAAATCCTAACAATTCACCAATTGAGTGTTCCTGAGTAAAATCTATATAATATTTGGAGTTAATTTCAGCTTTCATCGTATTGTTATTACCTTTTAATGTTATATTGTCTTTTCCCATTTTATTTTGCAAAAATTCATTAATATGATCAATTTCATAAGAACCTGTGGGTAAACTGCAAACTTCTAAGTCTGTAAACTTCCCACTGGCATCTTTTCCTTTATAATAATGCAATAAGTTATTTTTACCTTCCGTAACATTGGGAATAGAGTTGTAAGTTGTAAAATCCAACAGTGCCGCTTCCCAAAATCTTCCTTTTTGCAAGCGTAACGCTGGAAAAAGGATACTTCTTAAAGTGGACGATTTTCCTGTTAATGATACCGTATAGGATGACATGTCAATGGTGACTGATACTTTTAGCTAGGAATTCCAAACATAAATGGCCACATATTAATGTGTTATCAGGTTGTTCTCTTTTATAGTTGTAATATATGTTTTTAGCAGATTTAAAGTAATGCTCGAGTTCTTTAGGTGGTGGTAAATTGCCAAAACTATCAAAGTAATAAATATTATCACCTAATTTCTTATAACAAACCCAATGAGTGCCAGGACCTTCAGAATTGTCTAAATTTACAATACCGGTTTCGTTTTTCCACATTTTAACTGGTAAAGTATCTTTCATAAAGACACCGCGAAAAAAAGGTATTTTTAAACATGAAATGTATTTAAATAATTCGATATTTGTTAACGCTTTATGTGGTATTACTAATTGATTTCTTTTATTTAATATGCACGATACGGTCTTAGGTATAGTCCTGCCCCGTTTTTTACCATTGACCATACTGTTGGTTTTTTGCTACCCTTTCTGGTGGAACGTCGTTTTCTTCTAATATTCCCCCCATGTTTTGTCTTTGCCGATCTCCTTTTCACTCTTCTTCTCCTTTTTCCACCTCCTACTGCTGTTTTAGCCTTCATACCTGCTGTTACCGCTAAAGCTGCTGCTTTTTCTGCAATACTAGCGTCACTAGACTTTACTCGTTGCCAAGCTATATCCGCGAGCTTTTTATCAGCTATTGATCTATTTTTTGTATCGCTAAATGTGGAATATGCTATATCGTGTTCTTTACAAGCCTGATCTAACTTATTTATGCCTGGATCGCCTCTTTCCAGTCGTTTTTTCAATTTAGTTCCTGGTCCGCAATACTGATAGCCTCCCGGTATGTGAAATTCGTATGGTAAAGCGTCTATTGCTCTATTTACGACAGATCCTACTGGAATTCGATTTAAAGCTTTACTTAACAGAGAAACTGCTGTGGACGTGATACCGCCTCCTTTCCGTATAGTGTCTCGATATGGACTGGTGTAATGAAATGCCATGATTGTCTTTTATATTCGAAAAGCGTAACCTATGTGTTACCTCTATGACAGGTTGCACATAAATGAAGTCATTTATTGAGTTATTTAATTAAATATCAATATCACCCCAATCTGATGATCTAAACTTTTGCGTTTTAGGGTTAATAAAGTATTTATTATAAATTTCTCGTTTAATATACTCACCTCTCATGGATTCATCATAAGTATTATGCCCCGATTTTCCTTGAAGAATATCTGGTGTAAAATGATTGTGTAAATCAAATATCGCATTACCTAAAACTTTTACAAGAAAATTAACAGTGACAGCATTATCTACATGTTCAGGGTCTTTAAGGTTTGTTATACGTTTATTATTACAATTATACACTTTACTATCATTTAATGATGTTGTAATGGTCTGTCCTACAGTTGCAGCATCATTTGGATCTCTTCCATTATGCAAGTTTTTTATTACTTTATTATTACATGTAAAAAATCTTAAAGAATGATCTGGATCTAGATGTACGGTTTGTGATAAAGCAGCTGCATCTCGAGCATTATAACCCAAACTCATATTTGATAACGGTTTACCCATGCAATCCCAAGCATTATTTTTGTATGTTAATAAATTAAATTTTTCATTACCTTGAACAAATTCATCCCCTTGCTTCGATACTACTTGATCTTGTTTTACAAAAGAGGTTGTTTCTTGTTTTAAGGTTTCCATCATTTGACCCACTGTTGCACCATCTGATGGTGCCGAACCATCTTTAACATTTGCTAAACAATTACCAAAACAATCTATAACCCCTAAATCACGTATGATACAATGATCTTTAATATATTTTAGATTTACAGCATCGTTTTCAGTTTTCGGATAACCTATATCATTAATAACAAATTTATAAAAAGAAAATCCATCTTTTGTCTTTTCAGGTATCAAGGAATGTAAATAGCGTCTATTCACGCTGTCTTTTGCATCTTTAGGGTCATCTACGTTGGATATACGTTTATTGTTAGCACTATACGTTTTTCCATTGAATTTTAACGTATTTTTTAATTCAGATGACAAATAACCTTTGTTTATTGAATCACCGTTTTCATTTGGTTTACCAACGTTGATAATTCTATGATTTTCTGCATCATATGTGTTATTGTGTAGTCTTAATGTTGGTGATAGCTTTTCCTTTACTATTTTTAAATTTACTGCATCGTTTTCGTCCGTGGGATCTTTTATGTTTTTTAACCTTTTATTACTAATATCATAATCTCCTTCAGGTGTTTGTGGTAAACCAGCACCTCTTTTTAAGTTATTCGCGTAATATAATCCATCCGAGGAATACCGTCCGAACTTGTCGACACTCATGGTGCAACTGAATAGCATTTTAGGGAGTAACGCATTTTTATGAGATTACCCCGCGGTTTCTAAGTTCATCCACTAAAGCCACCCATTCGTTTTCCAATCCAGTATGACCCGCTTCTTTGGCTTCATGTATTAGTTTCATTCTATCCACCAATTTATTGATATTATTGTAATAAATTACGTTTGTATTGTATAGTTTCTTCATCAATCCTTTACCGGTGACTGATTTGCTTCTTTTTCTCGGTTCTGGGGAACTTAAATCAAAAGTGGATGCTACTAATCTTCTTTTTACAGGTTTTCTTCTTATAATCGGTATTAATTTGGAAACAAAATCTTTATATTTTACAGATTTATTTCTATATATGGGTGCTTCAGGTAAATAATTTCTTTTATATGCATTAGTTTGTTCCAAAATTTTGCTATACACTTCCAAATCATCATTTTTTACCAATGCTTTTAAAGGTTTATTTTCAAATAATAATTCAAATAGTCCCCTTGTTCCCTTATATATTTGATCACCTACGTGAATATTATCATGTTCATCGACATCTAATTTGCTATTACCAATCATTACACCTTCTTTGGACATTCTTGCTCCATAACTGTGGTATTTTTTAGTAGAATCAGTTCCAATTAACAGTTTTAACAAGTATTTTCTTCCTAAAGGTCCTTTCGTATGAATATTTTCACCCAATAAGCTTATGTTTGATGGTTCTCCTTCTGTTTTTTCTTCTTCACTCGCTATAGATACCACTTCTTCTTCACTACCAGCATATACATCTTCTCTTTCTGCCGTTGTATCACTAAATATGGAGGCTTCCGGGTCCTCATCGCTAATATCTTCTGATATTACACTTTCCCTTTCATATTGTGTTATCGGAGCAATAATATCACCTTGAAAAGAAGGTTTAGTCAATTTCTTGTTCAATTGTTTCAAAGGTTCTGTAATAGGTTTAAAAGTAGATTCAAGAAATTTCTCCCTTTCGCTGATACCTAACTTTAACGCTCTGTTTTTAGCCCGAATTGAATCACTAAGTGATTTAATTTCCTTTACTAACTTTTCTTGGTTAACCATGTTTGTAGCAAGACGTGCTGTACAAGAATGATTGTGTGATATAGTGGTTAGTGAATTAATATAAATTTATCGAAACCTATCCTGTATCGACCGTTATTTAGTGGTTGTTCCTTCATAATTGTCAAAAATCCATAATTTTCAGCCCAAGCCTTACCACATATGTCTTTAAACTGTTCATATGACATATCCGCATTGACATGATCGTAATATATGTGTTTTAAGTTGGTTTCATCCTGTTTGAATACAATTAACACATTTGCGTTGTCTCTTATCAATTGTTTTGGTATTTTACTATAAGTCTGGCCTATGTAAATGCTATCTATATTGTTATGTCGCCCCATAGCGAAATAGCTCCTGATAGTGTTTTGGTTTTCACAGGATACATCATCAAATATAAAAACTGAAAATGGTTTAGCTTCATGCGGTTGCATTACGCTTTCACTTGCATCAAACTTGTAATATTTTACTTCTGGCACATTATTAAATATTTTTTCTAATAATTGGTATTTGGGTTGTTGTAATGATTTGGAAAAGACATACAAGTTATTGAAACGCAATCCTTTTGGGTTTGTAATCAAATTGAATACTACATTTGTTTTACCACAATTGGATGGACCGGTTACAAGACAACGCACCGTGTTTGGTAACAAAACACCATGTTTACCGCTGTTTAATTCCGAATTGTCCACCGTGAGTTCATCAATATTATTAATAATAAAACTATCCTTTTGCTGTATTATCTCCATCCTTTGTAAAGGTTAAACCTAAAATGATGCTCCATCATTATATGAGATCCTTTTTAGGTATCCAAGAATCTTCACTCTTATTAAATCCTAACCATCACACTTTAACTTTATCTTTTTTCCGTTGCAACACCTTTTCAACGAGATATACATCACCTACTGTGGATTTTAACATTTCATGTCCATAAAACCCTCCTTCGAGCAATTGTCCTTTATTATCTTTTAAAATGTAAGTTTCTGGTACTGTAGGTTGCACCTTAAATACGGTAAAAACCTCATTTGTCCAATTAGGCAGATATCTTTTACTGAATACACCTTTGTATTTGCTTATTCGCACTTTATCACCAACATTAAACACTTTAGGCTTTAGTTTTTCAACTTTTGGTTTAGTATTCATTTTTATACGTTTTAATACAAGTTTTTCATTTTTACTAGTCACTTGGTTCGGTTTCATACCAATTGTTCTATGGAACTTGTTATTGTAATCTTTTATTAGTTTTGGTAACATATCAATCCATACGTGCGATCCTCTGTTTGAAAACATCTTGTACATCGCACCTTTTAAAGTTCGATTGAATCTTTCTATGATTGATGCTTTTACTTCTGAATTAGTCGAATAATGGTTTATATTGTGTTTTTTCATTAAATTTGAAAATTCTTTATTAAAATATTCTTTACCATCATCGGTTTGTAAATGTTTTATGGTATTTTTGTCTCTCTGTATCGCAGTTTCCATGGCTTTTGTTACACTCTTGCCGGTTTTATCTTTTAGCGGTAAAGCATCTGCCATTTTTGTAAAACAATTGATAATAGTCAATATATATTTAAATCCTTTATTTTGTTTACTATAAGGAATCATTTCGATTAAATCAGCTTGATATAGATCATTCATTCCTTTTATAACAGTATTTCTTCGGGGAAATTTTCTCCTAGCCGGTTTATGAAGTTCATGAACAATTTTTTGTTTCAAATCCATAATTTTATCCTTCCTCATTCATGGATGAAGTAAAAATAAATTTTTTATTACATTATACCCATATTTAACTGGGTCAAGGTCATTCAAATTGATGTAAAAAAAATGGGGAACACGGCGTTGGACTTGCCGTGTTCCCCATTTTTTACGGAAGGAAAAGGAATTTAGGTTGAAGAAGGACGAAGAGGGACGAAGAATAGGTTAGTTGTTGATAGGGTTGAGAGAGTAGTGGCCAAAAGGAAGAGTATCAATTTGGTTTTCCATAATGTGACGTTTGTCATCTTTGTTTGACAATGCTTTTTTCACTTCTGTAACACTGTACACTTTGTGTTTTTCACTCCTTATGGTGTTGAATTTAGCAGTCAAGGTGGTGTCGTTAAATAAACAGTTTTTGTATTGTTCAAAGTTTACATTTTTCTTCAAATAACTTGTCTTCACACCTTTTGCTTTTTTGGTGGTAGATGTTTCTTCTTGATGTCCTTTATATACTTTAAAAGAATATAATTTAGACATTAGTGCAACGATTTCTTCCATGCTTGCTCCATTGCATTCATCTTTGAATTTGCCTAAAACTTTCTTATTATTTTCATTAAAGTTCGGGTGATTTCTTGGGTAGTCGGAAAAATCAAAATCATTTTTGTGTATGAACGTCCGAAGATCTTCATACATGTCTAAAGTTTTTATCCAATACACAAATGCATCAGTGTCCATGTATGCTATTCCTATGTTGTCACGGCCATAGTAGTCAACCATCTTGTTATAATGGAAATCGTACATATGGGTTTTTTAAATATCCAATATGCACATTCCTGCATACAATGGTCGATCCATAACAATTTTGGTTTTCTTCATGCTCACGGCAACGAGGTTTTCATTTATTATCATTGTCGATCCGAAGTTTGGTTTCTGCACTAGTTTTTCCAATTTTGCAGGGTCTGAAACTAATTTTACAATCTTGTGTTTCCTTTTGTTCTCCAATGTTTTTCCAAATATGGCATTGTTCATCAATTTAAAAAAGTCCTTTTGAAATGCCGATGTTGCTCTAGCTCTTCTTGCGGTGTTTCCATCGATGTAGGATTTTAGCCAGCATGATTGAGAGAATTGTAATACTCGGTGAATTTTTGTTATTTTCAGTCCTAACTCCAACGCTTGTTGTACAACCCAGTAGTG
Organism: Neoaliturus tenellus; assembly: GCA_030545055.2. NCBI lineage: Eukaryota > Metazoa > Arthropoda > Insecta > Hemiptera > Cicadellidae > Neoaliturus > Neoaliturus tenellus. The sequence continues at coordinate 42,234,007 of CM061533.1, read as the reverse complement.
CGCCACATAACGATTTTTGTTGTTTAATGTCATCATAAGTTTGGGCCATTTACCTGTTGGTGATACTTCAGTTTTTGCCAACAGCGGCAAGTCATAATGATGATCGTGGAGTGTTTGCGGGTATTGAAAATCGCAATCTAAAATATATCCAGTGTCACCTTCTTTGGGAATATCCATAATATTTCCATTGAATCTGGGTTTATCCATTTAAAGTCTCCATGAGGTAGCGGTTTAGACATGGCCCAACCGTACAAATTATTCGCATCAAAATAGCCAAGAAAAATCGAATCTTTAGTTTCATCATAGTTTGGTAGAAATTTATTGTTAGCTTTGACATGTCTTGTAACGGCCTGGGTCAATCCACCGCGTACACCCGATTCAATCATCAAAACCATATCGATGTCGGTTAATAGTTCCAACTTGCACTTGGTGGATTTTAGCATCGCCTGCCATGCTAAGCCGGGAGATGTAAACGAATGAAGGGGGTCCAGTCCATAGGCGTCGAAGCAAGTGTTGCGAAATTCTTCCATTATGTCGCAGAGAAGTGTCACATCCAGTTTCATGTAAAAATCAGAATATTCACCAAGATTTTGCATGCCTAATTCATTCCACACATTGCAGGCGTGTTCGTAGTCTTCGTTAGTGATTTCACATCCAGTCAATTTACTGGTGAATGCTTCCCTCGGCGGTAGTCTTCTTTCTTCGTAACGTTCCGGGCTGTCGATGTAGTCATAGGGGAACACCCCTTTCCGTAGAACCAAATTCATCTTGTCCTGCGGAACAATTTTACTTGTTTCCCTTAGATCGTGTCTCCTTAGGTTTTCAGTCAGTTTACTTAGACTAGAAGGCATAAATCTAAATGAATCAACAAATCGGAGTTTAATTTTTTTATCTACATTTTTTGAAAAACTAATAAATTTTTCTGTCGTTTCTGCCAATACCTCTATTTTCCCATCATCTCTACCTAATTCAGGTATGATAAAATGTGAATCGTACCCGCTAAGGTTGTGTAAGACCACTGGAATAAACTTTGGTAACTTGTAATTTACATCGCATCTATTACACGCTGCACCTCTGTACTGTCCAGTCAAATGATCGTGGTCTTTAACTTTATGGTTGTCATCTGTAAACTGGTTCTTGCACAAATAACAAATTCTTGCCAAGTCATGTTGTTCCTCCTCTTCATAATCCAATGGTGTCATCGGTACAATATTGTCAAACATAGCTTGCACTTTCAAAGCAATCTCATATAATTTGTCAAGAAAAATCTTTGGTGCGTTTTCACCTCGGTATAATACAGGTGTTGATGAAAGTCCATAATCTTGTAAATGTTCCTCAGTCAAGGTAGATTTTACAATTAAACAAAAACTATTGGCTTTATGCTCTTGATATTTTGTCCTCCTATTGATTTCTTCTTCCGCCACATCTTCCGGTATGAGTATCGATTCAAAATCAGCATACACCACAAATGGAACTCTGTACTGATGAGCAATTTTGTCAAATTTTACTATTGAACGATTGGCAGAAGGTAAACTAACTTTTACTTCATAATTGTCATTACAAAGCCTCTGGTGTTCCTGTAGCCACTGACGTCCACCTCTTCTTAAATCACTATTTACAAAACAGAAGCAACGCTTACAAACTGTAATTTTATGCTCGTTTTTTGTTAGTTGTGCAACTACAAGTCTTGCAAAGTCTTTTATATATACATAGTGGAAAATTTCCCCTTTCGTAATTAACAATAAATCAGTGTGATTCCTTAATTCTGTTTTTACAACCTTAATTGGATACACCGTGTTAGAATCATCCAAACCAAAAATATTTACACTAACACCTACATTTCTTTTTTCAAATTTACAAACATCTTTAATATTTACAGGGTATGACATTCCTTGAAAGTTATATCTAGTATTTACACGATCGTAGTGCCTACTCACTCTGCATGGGTGTTGATTAGGCAAAATATATTTACAAAGCATGGCATATTTAAAACATTCTTGATCTTGGTTCTGTACATTTATACAACTTTTAGTTTGTTCAATTTTCTTGGGTAGAGGGATGTAACTGCTTCCTCTCATACCGTATCCGTGTTTTTGAACTCTAAGATCTAAACCTTCTATTGACACCAACCTCCATCCTGACCCTCGGCCTTGGTGTTCTTGCAATTTCACCAACAATTCCGCAATACATTCATCAATAATATTTTTCAAGTCAGAAGTAAACATAAGTGTGCGATTTTTTGTTACAAAGCCTCTTAATTCTGTTTCTAATTCAGTGTTAATAAACAATGCGTCTAATACTAGTCCGAATTTTATAAAATTTAGTCTTGCCAATTCCTCTTCCAAAGTCTGTTCAATTAATAATTTTGCTTGGTTTAAAAAGTTATCCAACTCAAGATGTTCGTTATTAATTTTGAAATGTACTACCTTTTGACCAGGTAAAGCTGTAGTACGTAGAGATCTTGTTCCGTCGTCTTCTTCCGGTTCAATGTCCATGTCCAGTTCAGTGTCCATATCTGTGTCCAGGTCCGTCCGTGCTGTGGTTGTTCCAGCTCCTGATGCTCCAGCGCCTCCGAACTGTATGACGCTGGGTCGTCTTCTTTGCATCATTTGGAGCTCGCTCTCCCAGTAGTCAAGCCTTCGATGGTGTTCGGCTAAAAATTGGTCAAGCGAGTCCAAATCTCCTTCGCTGACTTGCACATCCGCCGTCTCCTCCGCTTCATGCAATTCTTGATGGATCTGCAGGATCACTTCGTCTGGGAAAAATTCCCCACAAATATGGCAAAGAAGCATTTTTTAATACTTATTGCCAAGAGCACCTTTGGATGTTAACTCCACGAAAGTTTACCAAAGAATGAGAGACGCTCTTGACCGACCTCCTTTTATAGCGGGTGGTGGGGGGTGATCTTGGGAAAACCCGTTCTGCGCATGCGCAGAACAAATCTGCACATGCACAGAACAAAATGTATATATGAATATATTTTATTTACACTTTGGTATTTAGGACAAATATATAGGTCAAGGCCACCTTAAATCTGGTAAAAAAGAGGGAACACTGGATAAGAGATGGTAGTAAGATTGACTTTATAACAAATACTTTCAATAATATGTCAACAGGTTCCAAAGTTAAATATTTTTTATTATTTACAGCCCAATTTGTTTAAAACTAAAACTTTTAAATATATATGTTTCAGCAAATGCTTTTGGCACACTTACCACATGCCAAAACTCAAAAAATGTTCAGAATTAAGATTGATCTCGCGGGGAAATACTATTCAATTGAAATTTCGATATCCGGTTATATAATCATATGGACTTGGTGCTAAGAAAAGGAGTGTTTCCTTATGATTATATAACCATCAATTTACTTTTAAAAAGCTTCGATTGGTGGTAGACATGTTTCATCGAATTTTTCTACTCCGGTTATATAATCATATGGAAACACTCCTTTTCTTAACACCAAGTCCATATGATTATATAACCAGATACCAAAATATCAATCGAATAGTATTTCCCCGAGAGATCAGCTGAATCCTGTACTTTATATGAGTCTTAGCGTGTAGGAAGTCTGGCAAAAGCATTTGACCAAAACGAAATATATTTAAAATTTTAAGCTTAAACAAACTAGCGAGTATAAAAATAAAAATATTTCCTAACCATTGACAACCTGTTAACATATTGCAGTGTTAAAGTATTTGCTATTGAGTCAATCTTACCATCACCTCCGATCCAGCGTTCTCTCTTTCTTAACAAATGAGACTGAGGCTTGACTACCCGTATATATGACGTTTCCCCCACCACTAATGCTCTCCCCCACCACAATCAATTCTCAAAAGTGGGTCAAGGCCATCGAAAATTATTATTTTGAGCGGAGGATAGAGCATCTGCTGCTCTATCCCCCGCTCATATTCTTTTTTCTTCTTTTTACAGTTTTATAATTTTTATGGATTTTTGTAAAATGCAAAACAAAAAAAAAATATTTACAAAAAAGTTATTTACAAAGGTGAAACTTCATCACCGCTATCCTCGTCATCACTACTCTCCAAAAATAATCTTCTACTACAAAATACAAGTCTTTTACACAACGGCATTCTGTCCAATATAGCTCCTACTTGAGGGGTGTTCTGATCTTTATTTCAAAAGGGTGAAGGAATAATTTTTCCCACTCTGTTCTGCAAAACCTCAATCAAGTTAAAGTTCAAGTCCTAGTTTAACACTTGGTTGGGAGAATTACATTAGTTTGATACTTATTTCTACCGTTACACTTGCTCCATTTTCAAAAAGATATAAATAATATAATCCTGGATACTGTTCTTTTTCATGTCCTGCATGTTCCTTAATAAAGTTAAAAGCCAATCTTTTTGAATATTCATTATGAAACACTTCTCTTACACAAACAAGAATTTTTTCTTCCAGAAATTTCACTTGGATTGTTGTTAGTTTGCTTACATCATCCTTATCTATCAGGGGTAGCTTGTAGGTAAAAGTATTTGGCGGTAGTTTGTGCGTTCTATTAAGTAAACAACAAAATTGTTTATACAATTTCTGCTCATTGTCTGTAATACTATTAATACCAAGCAGATTATAGTAAGAAGGATCATAAGGTATACGACAAGACATTTTTAGAACCAGTCGGCACGAGAGCTGGAGCTAAAATGAGAAGTGCGTGCAACCCAGCCGCCTTATATCCCCACCGGGTGACCACGCCCAAGGTGTCCTAAGATATTTATGTAAATTTAAGGTAGCACCAAAACGGTGCTGCCTATATTTTAAATAATTACAAATATTTTCCATCCTTAAAATTTCACAGTTTAAAACTTGTCAGAGGACAACAAACTGAAACAAATTTAATACTTTTAAATATATTTGTTTCATCAGATGCTTTTTTAACACATATGGCAACACTAAAAAAAATGTACAGAATTAAGACTGTTTCCACAAAAAAAAAAAAAAAAAAAAAAAAAAAATACCAAAGTGTTACATGCATATTCAATTTAGCTCAAACACAATACAGAATTAATACCAGCATAAAATATTTCAAAATCCAAATCTTTAAAATTTATATTTCAGGTAGCACTAAAACGGTGCTACCTATATTTTAAATAATTACAAATATTTGTTCCATCCTTAAAAATTTCACAGTTTAAAACTTGTCAGAAACAAACAAACTGAAATTTTTTTTCTAATTTAACCATTACTAAAATACAGTTTTCGTCCGGGGCAAAAAATTTTTGGTCAAGGTCAAAATCCAAAAAAAAATTTCGGGGGGGGGCGCAGTTTTCGTCCGGAGCAAAAAATTTTTGGTCAAGGTCAAAATCCAAAAAAAAAAAATTCGGGGGGGGCGCAGTTTTCGTCCGGAGCAAAAAATTTTTGGTCAAGGTCAAAATCCAAAAAAAAAAATTTCGGGGGGGGGGCTCACTTGCCGTCCGGGGCTCGGGGGGGGGGGTCACCTACCCCTAGGACTTTAACTCTTGGATACCTGCTACCCTTACTCATGTGTCAACATCAAATAATATTTTGTTCCACCACAGTGTGGACAGCCAACACTTAGTCGCATCTCGCTCTAAGTCCTAAGGAGTCCTCAGAACTCAGGCAAAAATCCGCCTAAGTCATGGCTGACCTACATATCGTGTGGAACAAAATATTATTTTATTCACACACAAATATGGGTCAAGGTCATCCAAAAGTTAAAAAAGAAATCCCCCCGATGCCTAAGACCGCCGGCGGTCAGAGGCATCGGGGGGATCTCAACATTTAGGGGGAGGTGATTTAATAAAAAATTATTTATTTAATTTTGAGTTTCCTTAAGGGAAACATGCTACAATAATTTGGAAGAGGCCATGCTAACCATGACCGAGGATCCCGTCTTAACCCGTAGGTACTGACTTTTGCCTAGCACACCGGTCAGTGTCAGGATCCGACGCCTCGTGCTAAAGGATGCCAACCACCCATCTAGAGTGATGAGGTCCAGTAGCGCCCCTGACCGAAAGAGGCCTAAGGGTGGATCCCCAGGGGCCTACCCCCGGGCTCGTTAGGCGCCATGCTATTGTTGGTAACAAATAATTCTTGAGGTTCTGAACCTCGAAAAATTTTTATTTTACAGAAACTGTTAAGTCTCAAAAGCCTAACACTTAATCTGCCAATTTACGGAGGAGTACCTCCAAGATGCGAATTTAGAAAAATTTCTACTTGGGGACAACCTGTGAAGATTAGTACAAATAAATATTTTTCAACACACAACACTTAGACTAAATAAATCCAACACCAAGACCTAGCAGAAGCAGCAAGCGCAAAATAAAATATTTCTTAACACTACACATGCCATGCCTTAGACTAAAAGAATTCGAAATATAATGCGGCGCCAACATTACATTGCGAATCCTGTAGGGCAGAGCTTCAACCACTCAGCTGAAGTGTTTGAAACCAACTGCGAGGAAGCAAAGCCTCAGAGAACCGAAGCTGAGCCGGTCAGAAGTGGGGGAACCGGATCTGGTTATGTAAACAGCCAGACCTCGACACGTACTTGTTTGCGGCATTGGACAATCTCCAAGAGCCACACCTGAATACATTACTAACCGGATCTCATTATACAACATGTGTCAAGGTATGGCAACGCCTCAGGCTATGCCACCTCCTCCTCCTCCCCCGGGGGGGGGCTCACTTCTCGTCCGGAGCCAGGGGGGGGGGAGGGGGAGGGGTCTTGGGACTTAGAATATTTTTGGTCCAGGACAGTTGTAGTATAGAATTATATTTTAGCTTGCCAAACTCAGCACAGCCGGCAGAGACGGTTACGTAATGCTTATATAACAGACTGGTTTCTTGGCCAGCTTGCCAACTGTAGCTCAACAGAAGGTAAGTCAGTTTATTGCAAGCCAACAAACACGCCACACCTCGCCACCGCGGGACTTTTCTGTGAGTAAATTTTTATTTTTCCTTCTTATTAAACTTAGCAAAACAGAACCTAGCCTGTTTTGCACAAAATTAATTTTTGTTACACTGCTACAATTACGTTTACTTAACAAATTATTTTCCACTCATTATTTAATATTTTATTCCTTACTTGTTAAGACTTAGAAACTGAAATGTTGGAAGACTGTTTGATACAAAATTACTTTTTATTTAGCTATACAGGTCTCCTAATATTTTCCTACACTTGTATTTTGCAGGTGTGGCTAAATATTTTTCGCTCACAATTTAATTTTATTCCACACAAGTGGATTTTGAACTTTACTACAAAACTGATCCATGCCCGTCTCCTACAAAATTATTTTTCATTTGGCTCTACCTCTTTTAGTCTTACATTAAATATTTCTTGGAGTTAAATTTTACACAAGTCTCTCGGTTAATTTTTCTGCACAGTACATGTTACACCTTGGACAGTTCCCAGCAAACTGTTTCTACACTTGGCAACAACAGTCCGCATTACCCCCGCCACTACTCATTCCCCCACTATAGCCCTGTTCCCCCACTACTTCCAGCTAAGGTGCAACACTTGACTGAGTGTTTCAGTTTTATCCAAACCTTACTGTGAGACACACCTATGGCTGAAACTTTGCGAGAAAAGTTATTAAGAGTAACATTTTTGCTGGCCAAGCAAAATAATTCTGTTAAGGTGTCCAAGACTTCCACTTTAACAAAAATGAAACGTTGCTTCAAAAATAATCCAAAATTTTACTCAAGGGACACAAATATCACTATGGATGATAAAATGTTTCAGAAACTTTTAGACGAGCTAACTTTTGCCAGTAAGGTTACATTGGTGACTCCAATTCCCGACCAAGTTCCAAGATCACCTGAGAAAGAATAAAAATAAATATTTCTCAGGAAATATTTCCAATTCGAGTTACGGTAAAGGACAGACTCGGATGAGTTGTTGCAAAAATTTTGCTTTTTTCTTCCTTCTGACCACTTTACCCCCACCAACTCCTTATCCCCACCACTGAGCTGGGTACCTGGGATACCGTCTGTGTACAAGTCAGTACTTCTTCGGACGCGGTGCTGTTCGGATCGCGTGTCGTTTGTCGCACTGTCGGGTGTTTGAAGAAATTATTCTTCGGCTCTCAGTCTCTCGGTAGGTAAGTCAAATATAAAAATTTTTTTTTTTATTTGCCGGTTCTGGGTTAAGGTCAATGACCCCTGACGGATATATTAGGTCAAGAGTCTGATCGCTAGAGAATAAAAAAAATATTTTTTTTGCACTTTTGTGATTCCTCGAGAAATTTCAATTTCTCACCAAAATTTGAGGAATCGCAAAAGTGCAAAAAAAATTTTTTTGTATTCTTGCGTGACCTTGACCTAATTAACGTCAGTGACGTCATCATGATGACGTCAGCGGTAATGACGTCACCATGACGTCATTTATGTGACGTCATGAGACGTCATATGACGTCATTGGTGCCGTCATTAGTGACGTCATTGATGACGTCATCACTGCTGACGTCATCATGATGACGTCATGGCTCAGAACCGGCAAATCTGCACTACTTATGTTACTATTTAATAAATAATTTGTTTTTATTCAAGATCTACAAACCAAGAAAAGACTGCTGAGGGTATTAACTTGTGGTATAACTCTCATTAGTGCATGAGCACTGTAGTGGGGCGTTGACACGTGGAATGCGAGCGCTACAATCACAATCTCTGCGACAATGTGATCCGATAATCCATTAATGCAGATGTATTCATCGCCAGTTCATTCCGCCACTCAGTTCACATTTCCATTCATGTTTCCTCGTGTAATCTCATTGAAAACCAATAAAATATTCAAACGAAAAAGCAATCAATCCAAATGAGAACACGATATTGTTCTTAACTACGACTGTTACAATAAACTCCAATGATTATAATACAAGTAAAACCATAAAGAGGTGCGTTATTAAACCAAATTGAAACCCGTTGCTTAATAAGATCGTATACGTATTGGGTTTACATTAATACCCTCAGTAGTGTAAAAGGAAGGCTTTTAAAACAGTTCAAGGTCACCCGAGCGATGACGTCATCGATGACGTCATCGAGGTCAATGACCCCATCGATGACGTCATCGATTGCATCATCGATGACGTCATCACCAATGACGTCACTTCCTTGACGTCACACCCATGACGTCACAGAAATGACGTGCTGATGACGTCATCACCCCTTACGTCACCAAGATGACGTCATCGATGTCACAAAGGTCAAGGTCACGCTGAAACCTAAAATTTTTTGGCACTTTTGCTGTTTCTCGCACTACGCTCCGAGTTTCAGTCACAGTTACCATGACCTTGACAACTTGGAGCGAATTTGCGATGAGAAACAGCAAAAGTGCTGAGGAAACTTGAAGTTTGCAACGTGACTCTGCCTAAACCGTCATGTGACACCGCTCGGGTGACCTTGAACTGGCCCAAAAGCCTTACTTTAACCATTACTGCAACCGCGATGTGCACCCTACGACAGACACCGAGCGACTGACTGTCCGGCCCCGCGCACTCTAGGTATATTGGCTTAAGAGACTAAGACTCTAAACTGTCAGGAATGGGAGTAACTAACTGAATTTTGCAAGGAAAAGTCATTTCATCCAATATTTTAAACAAATCCTCATCAGTAAAACTGACATTAGTCTGTTTTGTATAAAACTTAGGGTGTCCGCGCAACAGTTTGCGCCACTTAGCTAAAGTTGAAACTCTCTTAACTTTCAGTGGTGGACAGTGAGCAACTAATAAAGTCTTAACACGGCTAAGTTTCTTACCTAAAGCGTCCCGCGACATGGCTTCCCCTCACAAAAGTCCGCACAATACTGAGAGACTGCTTGTAGCGCATGAGTCAAGGGAAAAGAGGTGGGGGAAACAGCAGGAGTGGGGGAAGGTCACAGTGGCGGGGGAAGGTGAGGTGGTACGCTGGAGTTTCGCATCACTTCACCATGAGCTGTCCTACAGTCAACACACTGTTCTCTTGGCCCGAGTTGGCACTAGAAGAAACATTTCTGTACAGCTTAGGCTGTGAGAGCCGAGGAAGCAAAGTCAAAGTGGAAATTGTGTTAAACTCCAAGATGAAGAGTCTCCTAAATAAACTAATTGTATCCTTGCAATCTCCTATAACTTTAGAGAAATACCACTTTATTAAGCGACACCTTATACTTTGGCAAAACGAAGCGGAAATGGAAAAGATTACAGTAAAATTAATTTAACTTAAAACTTGGACTGGACACTCATGGCGATACCACGTGGCGTGCAAACGCCACCCTAAACATTACAAGTTAGGCTATTGAGCACCTCTGGTACGATAACCGATGTGCTAGAGTTAAAGTGTGATGACCTTTAGTCAAAACACTGAAATACTACAAGTTGATATCGTCCCAGAGTTAAAGTGTAGTGACCTACATTCAGAACTTGTAAAATTACTTACATATAGAGAGCTAGAGAACAGCGAGACGCACCGCATGGAAGCCGGAGACATACTGGCGAAGCGGTGTTGTGCAGCCTAGGGACCCAGTTGTGGTGGGGGTATAGCCAACACTTAGAGTACAAGTGTTGTGGGTGACCTTGACCCACTTAACTTACCTGACCCCCCCCCCCCGACAAAAAGTGCGAGCCCCCCCCCCACCCCCACCCCCACCCCCACCCCCTCCCCCACCCCCACCCCCACCCCCTCCCCCACCCCTGATATCCTGGGCGTGGCAGCCCCGGTGGGGATATAAGGGGGCCCAGCCAGAGCCGGCTCGCAGTCCGCTCCCGCGCGTTGAACGTGAACGATCGGGACGGACCGCCATAGGCATCACTAAACATTGAATGGCGCCTTCAGTGTTTAGCGAAGTCTACTCTAACTTTAAGACTTGTATTAGTTGTAAGATATTGCGCTTGCGTTTGGGTATTGCGAATTGTTTTATATGAGAGTGTTTTACTTGTACCTTATGTCTCCTGTGTGTCTTTTATCCTTTGTGTCTTGTTTGATATATATGCTTGTTCCAGCATTGACTACGTTGAGCTCAATTGTGTGTTGTAAGTGTGTTATATTTTTCTAAAGTGTATACGCTTGTTGTAGCATTTCCCCCTTGAGCCTTTGCAATGCTCAAAGTAAATCGTAAAGACAGGGAACGGGAGTAGGCCCCCGTCTAAAGTTACTTTTGTATAATTGTTAGGCTCCTCTCATGCATGCTTTAATGCGGCTGAGAAATAGGAGTTGGTCCGTTTGTACGCCTATATGGGGGTAATAAGCCGATGGCCTCTGCACTCGGACCGAGGACGTAAGCCATTAGGGTGTCCTCAGTATGTTTCCCTTCTGGAAACTCAAAATTATGTAAATGAACCTTTGTTAGCTATTTGTGTTTTTAGTCCCCAAGGCCCCCGAACATTCGTGGTTCGCCATGGATGTACGGGGGCCGAAATTTTTTAATGTCCGTGTGGCCTTGACCCACAAAGACTTGTAAAAATTCAATGCATTGTAAATTAAAAATATTAAAGATAGGTTACGGGAGTAGGCCCCCGTGTAAAGCCTATTTTAATTATCGGTAGGCTCCTGCCAGGCATGCAAAAGGTTGCGGATGGCATTTGGGAGCATGTCCGTTTGTACGCTGGCATGCAAAAGGTTGCGGCGGCCTCTGCACTCGGACGAGGACGTAAGCCACTAGGGTGTCCTCAGTTTGTTTCCTTCTGGAAACTCAAAATTATGTAAATGAATCTTTGTTAGCTACTGAAAAGACAATGCAGTAAATGTTTACAAGTCTTGCGTGGCGAAGGGTACACGACATTGGATGTTGCCTTGTGTTCATAGTTGGGTCTCTTCGGAGGCTACAGCGATGACAACCCAAGTGCCCCACACCCCCATTGGGGGTGTGGGGCTTAATTTTTTTAAAGTTTTTCCGTGACCTTGACCTAAATAGAAAACGTAAAATTTTGTAACGATCATGTGTCTTTTAAGACACTAAATATATTAAAGTACTTTGTAAACACTAATGGGTAGGTATTACTAACACACAAATCTGGAGTTGTCTTTCATTCACTAGGGATCCAGTTGTGGTAAGGGTATAGCCAACAGTTAGAGTACAAGTGTCGTGGGTGACCTTGACCCACCTAAACTACAACCCCCCCCCCCCCCCGACAAAAAGTGCGAACCCCCCCCCCCCCGACAAAAAGTGCGAACCCCCCCCCCCCCCGAAAAAAAGTGCGAACCCCCCCCCCCCCCCGACAAAAAGTGCGAACCCCCCCCCCTTGATACCCTAGGCGTGGCCGCCCCGGTGGGGATATAAGGCGGCCAGGCTGCACGCACTTCTCATTTACGCTCCAGCTTTCGTTGGAAGTGGTTGTCCAGGAGCTCATTCTTAAGAAGACCGGTGACCAAAAATGTCTCGTCGTATACCTTATAAACCTTCATACTATAATCTGATTGGTATTAATAATATTACAGACAATGAGAAGAAATTGTATAAAAAATTTTGTTGTTTACTTGACAGAACGCACAAACTACCGCCAAATACTTTCACCTACAAGCTACCCCTGACAGACAAGGATGATGTAAGCAAACTAACATCAATTCAACTGAAATTGGTGGAAGACAAAATTCTTGTTTGTGTGAGAGAAGTGTTTCATAATGAATATTCAAGAAGATTGGCTTTTGACTTTATTAAGGAACATGCAGGATGTGAAACAAAACAGTATCCAGGACTATATTATTTATATCTTTTTGAGAATGGAGCAAGTGTAACGGTAGAAATAAGTATTAAACTAATGTAAGTCTCCCAACCAAGTGTTAAACTAGGACCTGAACTTGGACTTGATTGAGGTTTTGTAGAACAGAGCGGGGGATAGATCACTTTGCGACAATGGACTAGCATGCTGCTTAGTGGTTTATCCCCCGCTCAAAGGGTATTTTTACGCGACCTTGACCCACATAAATGCATAGTTTGTGGGGGGTATAAAAAAGGGGCAAACCAATTGGATGGATACACCACTTCTATACCATGGCTCTATTGCAGTGCTCTATCCCGCTAAAAAAAATAATAATTCCAAGTGACCTTGTTCCACATAAACTTGCTCAAACAGACAACTTTCAAAAAAATTTGTACAAAGTAGTGGATTTAGACCAAACATTATTGGTTTATCAAGCCTGTTGAAGAATATATTGAAAATGGGTGTTTAAAAGCCAAATTTATTAAATGAATGATAAACCGGATGTATATGACGCCACCTCCCCCCACCCTTCAACCTCGGGTATAAAGGGACCTGGTTGAGCGCGCTGCTCATTATTGCTTGGACATTCACCGAGTGCACACTCAAAGCCAAACTGTAAAGAAATGGCTCTTTGCGATATTTGTGGTGAGTTTTTCCAAGATGAAGATATCTTTGTTTTACACCGAGAATTGCATCATGAAGAGAACAGAAAAGAAGAGATTGTTGTAAGTGAAGAAGACTTGGATGCGTTAGATCGGTTATTGGAAAACTACCAGAAGCAGATGGACGACTGTGATAGCTATCTACAGTTACACCGAGAATTGCATCGTGAAGAGGACAGAAAAGAAGAGATTGTAGTAAGTGAAGAAGACTTGGATGCGATTGATCGGTTTTTGGAAAAACCCCATAAGCAGAAGGACTGGGCTAGCTATTTACAGTTAATGCAAAGAAGAAGACCAAGTGTTATTCAATTTGCCGGAGCTGGACCATCTACAGCTGGAGGATTTATTCAAGAAGAGAAAATGGAAGAAGAAGATACGGAAGAAGTGGAAGATGTAAGACAACTGCGTACCCAAGAAGAGGATATGGAAGATATAAGACAACTGCGCACTACAGCCTTGCCAGGACCAGTTGTAATTCATTTCAAAATTAATAACGTGCAATTAGAATTGGAAAATTTTATAACTCAAGCTAAAAAACTAGTTGTAAAAACATTGACGGAAGAATTGGCAAGATTGAACTTTATTAAATTTGGATTGGTGTTGGAGGCTATGTTTACTAATACCGATGGTGAAAATTCACCGAGAGCATTCATTGCTAAAAACCGAACCCTTACAACCACATCTGATATCAACGAAATTTTAGAAGAATGTTTGGTTGAACTGCTAGTGAAACTTCAAGAACATGAAGGAAGAGGATCCGGCTGGACGCTATCATCAATTGAAGGTATGGATGTGAGGGTTCACAAGCATGGATATGGTATGAGAGGAAGCAGCTTTATCCCTCTACCAAAAGTGATCCGAGATACAAGATCATGTATCAATGTGAAAAATGAGGATAATGAATGTTTCCGGTATGCAATGTTAGCAAAATATGTGGAACCTAATGCCTGTAGACCTAGCATAGCATACGAAGCTGTTCAACACCGCTATAACTTCCAAGGTATGTCGTATCCTGTTAGTCTTAATGATGTTGCTAAATTTGAAAGAAAAAACCCAGGAGTTTCAGTTAATGTGTTTGGTTTAGACGAATCAAATAACGTATACCCGTTACGAGTTACAAAGACTGAACGTCAAAATCATACGGATTTACTGCTATTGACCAAAGGTGAAATATCACATTATGTTTACATCAAGAACTTTGAAACTTTGGTTGGACGACAAGTGACTAAAAATAAAATTAGAGTAACAGTGTGTAAGAGATGCTTTTGTTTCACAAATAAAGACTTGAGACGTGGAGGATCAGAGTGGTTGTCAGAACACCAACGTCTTTGTAATGACAACTATGAAGTGAAGATTAGTCTGCCACCACCATCTAGAGCATTTGTCCAGTTCAATAAAACAGTTCACCAATACCGGATTCCACTAGTTATCTACGCTGACTTTGAATCCACGTTAGTGCCACAGGAACTTCCGGATGGTGAAGTAACTAGAAGAACCAAATATCAATTGCATCAACCTAACAGTTTTTGCTTATTGGTGAAATCTACTTTACCTGAAGAACAATTGCAAGACTATGGCTTAACATCCACTCCAATACTCTACCGTGGTGAAGAAGCCGCTAAGTATTTTGTAGACCAGTTGTACGACATTGCTGAAAAGGCGCAACGCTTATACGGTAATGTTGTACCTATGGAACCTTTGAACCAAAATCAACAAGAAGAATGCAATTCGGCAACAAGATGTTATTTATGCAAGAAGAGCTTCAGTGAAGAAAATCAAAAAGTAAGAGATCACGATCACCTGACAGGGTTATACAGAGGAGCTGCTTGTAATTCATGCAATATAAATTACAAACTGCCAAACTTTATCCCTGTCGTGTTACACAATCTTAGCGGCTATGACTCTCACTTTATTATCCCAGAGTTAGGACGAGATGATGGAAAAATTGAAGTATTAGCTGAAACATTGGAGAAGTACATCAGTTTCTCAAAAACAGTAGGTAAAATTAAACTTCGCTTCGTAGACTCTTATAGATTTATGTCATCTAGTTTGAGTAAATTGTCTGAGAACCTAAGAAGAGAAGACCTAAAAGAAACCAGCAAAATTGTACCTGAAGATAAATTGGACTTAGTAATGCGTAAAGGAGTGTTCCCCTATGATTACATAACTTCTACAGAAAAATTTGAAGAAACCAGTCTGCCACCGATTGAAGCCTTCAATAGCAAGTTAAATGAAAGTGCAATCACCGTTGAAGACTACAATCATGCTTGTAATGTTTGGAACCAACTAAACATTCAAACCTTAGGGGAATATTCTGACTTTTACATAAAATTGGATGTAACTCTGCTGTGCGATGTGATGGAAGAATTTCGAAACACCTGCTTCTCCGCCTATGGACTGGACCCTCTACACTCGTACACATCTCCAGGATTAGCATGGCAAGCTATGCTAAAGTCAACCAACTGTCGATTAGAACTTCTAACAGATATTGATATGGTGCTCATGATAGAATCTGGTGTACGAGGCGGTTTGACACAAGCTGTAACACGTCATGTGAAAGCTAACAATAAGTACATCCCAGGCTTCGACGAGAGACAACCATCGGTCTACCTTGGCTACTTTGACGCAAACAACCTTTATGGTTGGGCAATGTCAAATCCGCTTCCCTACGCTGACTTCAAATGGATCGACCCAGCCACCATCGGTGACATCTCACAGATTCCAAAGAATGGTTCAAAAGGCTATATTTTGGACTGTGATTTTGAATATCCAGAGCACCTTCATGATCATCACTACGACTTGCCTCTCTTAGCCAAGACTGAAGTTTCACCAACAGGAAGATGGCCAAAATTGATGATGACCTTGGAGAATAAAGATCGGTATGTGGCTCACTACTGGGTAGTTCAACAAGCTCTTGAATTGGGTCTACGTTTAGTAAGAATTCATAGAGCAATTGAATTCACCCAGTCTTGTTGGTTGAAACCATATATTGATTCCAACACTACAAGAAGAGCAGCAGCAACATCAGCATTTGAAAAGGACTTTTATAAATTGATGAACAACGCCATCTTTGGGAAGACCTTAGAAAACAAAAGAAAACACAAGATTGTAAAATTAGTAAGTGATCCTAGGAAATTGGAAAAATTAGTGCAAAAACCAAATTTTGGAACATCCATGATTATAAACGAAGATCTAGTCGCCGTTAGTATGAAGAAAACAACAATAGTGATGGATCGTCCGTTATACATTGGAATGTCGATTTTGGATATAAGTAAAACTCTGATGTATGATTTCCATTACAACAAAATGGTTAAACACTACGGAAGAGACAACATTGGAGTTGCATACATGGATACCGACGCGTTCATCTACTGGTTAAAGACTTTGGACATGTATGAAGATCTAAGGAGTTTCCCATACAAAGACGACTTTGACTTCTCTGACTATCCAAAGAACCATCCAAATTATAATGAAAAGAATAAAAAAGTAATTGGAAAATTTAAAGATGAAGCAAATGGAATGCCTTTGGAGGAAATAGTTGCGCTGATGTCCAAATTATATTCCTTCAAGATGTATATGGAAAATGACATACCGACAGTGAAGAAAGCTAAAGGAGTCAAAACATCATACTTAAAGAAACATGTGACATTTGACCATTACAAGACCTGCTTGTTTGAAGATTCTACAATGTCTGCAACGTTCAACACTATCAGAAGCTTTAAACATGAGGTCTACAGTGTCACTGAAGTTAAAAGAGCACTATCAGCTCAAGATGATAAAAGGCATATTATGCCGGATAAAATCCATACTCTTCCTTTCGGCCACTACTCTCTAAACCCTATCAACTAGTAACCTATTCTTCGTCCTTCTACAACTTCGACCTTATTCCTTTCTCCTTCCGTAAAAAAATGGGGAACACGGCAAGTCAAACGCCGTGTTCCCCATTTTTTTACACAAGTTTGGATGACCTTGACCTATATAAATGATGTGAATATTCAAGACAACATTCATTGTGATTATACATATGATACATGAAACATTCAAACCTGCAATATGAAGAACTTGAAGCAAGAAATTGTCAACGAACTTCATAAACCTGCAAGAAGAAAGTTTCCACGAAGAAATACAGTGATAAAAGGAATAAATGATTTATATCAAGCGGATTTAATCGAAATGATTCCTTATAGTAAACAAAATAGAGGATTTAAATACATATTGACTATTATTAATTGTTTTTCAAAAATGGCAGATGCTTTACCACTAAAAGATAAAAGCGGTAAAAGTGTTACAAAAGCAATGGAAACAGCTATACAAAGAGACAAACATACTATAAAACATTTACAAACTGATGATGGAAAAGAATATTTTAATAAGGAATTTGCAAATTTAATGAAAAAACACAACATTAACCATTACTCAACCAATTCAGAGGTAAAAGCATCAATAATTGAAAGATTTAACAGAACTTTAAAAGGTGCGATGTATAAGTTGTTTTCCAACAGAGGATCACACGTATGGATTGATGTGTTACCAAAACTTATAAGCGATTACAATAACAAGTTTCATAGAACTATCGGTATGAAACCAAGCCAGGTGACTAATAAAAATGAAAAACTTGTATTAAAACGTATAAAAATGAATACTAAACCAAAAGTTGAAAAACTAAAGCCTAAAAGGTTTAATGTTGGCGATAAAGTGCGAATAAGCAAATACAAAGGTGTATTCAGTAAAAGATATCTTCCGAACTGGACAAATGAGGTATTTACCGTATTTAAGGTGCAACCTACAGTACCAGAAACTTACATTTTAAAAGATAATAAAGGACAATTGCTTGAAGGAGGGTTTTATGGACATGAAATGTTAAAATCAACAGTAGGTGATGTATATTTAGTTGAAAAGGTGTTGCAACGAAAAAAGGATAAGGTTAAAGTACGATGGTTAGGATTTAATAAAACGGAAGATTCTTGGATACCTAAAAAGGATCTAATATAATGATAGAGCATCATTTTGGGTTGAACCATTACAAAGGATGGAGATAATACCGCAAAAAGACAATTTTACTATTAATAATATAGATGAACTCACAGTGGATGGTTCTCAATTCTATACTGGGAAACACGGTGTTTTGTTACCAAACACGGTGCGTTGTCTGGTTACCGGTCCTTCCAATTGTGGAAAAACAAATGTAGTATTCAATTTGATTACAAACCCTAAAGGATTACGTTTTAATAATTTATATGTATTTTCAAAGTCACTACAACAACCAAAATATCAGTTATTGGAACAAATACTCAATAATGTGCCTGAAGTTAAATATTTTAAATTCAACGCGAGCGAGAGTGTCATGCAACCGCAAGAGGCTAAACCATTCTCAGTATTCATATTTGACGACGTATCTTGTGAAAATCAAAATACAATAAGAAATTACTTCGCCATGGGTCGACATAACAACATAGATAGCATTTATATTGGTCAAACTTACAGCAAAATACCGAAACAGCTCATTAGAGACAATGCAAACATGTTAATTGTATTTAAACAGGATGAAACCAACCTAAAACACATATATTATGACCATGTAAGTGCGGATATGCCATTTGAACGATTTAAAGAGTTGTGTGGAAAGGCTTGGGCTGAAAAATATGGGTTTTTAACAATTATGAAGGAACAACCGCTAAACAATGGTCGACGCAGGATAGGATTTGATAAATTTATACTAATACACTGATCATGATGTAAAACATTCATTGTTGTACAACACGTCTTGCTACAAACATGGTTAACCAAGAAAAGTTAATAAAGGAAATAAAATCACTTAGTGATTCTATTCGAGATAAAAACAGAGCAATAAAATTAGGTATTAGCGAAAGGGAGAAATTTCTTGAATCTACTTTTAAACCTATTACTGAACCCTTGAAACAATTAAACAAAAAATTTGCTAAACCCGTTTTGGAAGGAGATGCAATTGCACCTATTACAAAGTTTGAAAGAGAAAATGTAAAATCAGAAGATTTTAGTGATGAAGACCTGGAATCCTCTACATATAGTGGTTTTACCGGCGGAGAACCTGAAAGAGAGCTAGAATCACCAGACTATAGTGGTATAAGAGAATTATATGAAGTAAAAGCTAAAAGAGGACATGAAGATGTATCAACTGCTAGTGAAGAGGAAAAAGAAGAAGAAGCAAGGGAAGGTCCGTCAAACATAAGCTTGTTGGGTGAAAACATTCATAACAAAGGACCTTTAGGAAGGAAATACATGATAAAAATGTTAGCTGGAATAAATCCTAATAAAAACCACCATAGTTATGGAGTAAGATTAACAGAAGAAGGTTTAATGGTTGGTAATAGCCCGGTAAACATTGATGAAGATGATAATATTATTGTTGGTAATCAAAGATATAAGGGCACAAGAGGATTATTTGAATTATTATTTGAAAAAAAGCCTTTAGAATTGTTAGTTAAAGAAGAAGACATGGAAGCATATAAACAGATTTTGGAACACACCAATGCATACAGGAGAAAATATTTAGCTGACCAACCAGTTTTTAGATCTAGGTCTTTAAAATATAGAGTATTTGTATCCAAGTTAATACCAACAACGAGAAGACAACCAATGCCGATAATGCCAAGAAAACCTGTAAAACGAAGGTTTGTGTCATCCACTTTGGATATAAGTGCTCCAGAACCAAGAAAAAGAAACAAATCTGTTACAGGTACAGGTTTAATGAAGAAACTATATAACACAAATGTGATTTATTACAATAATATCAATAAATTGGTGGATAGAATGAAACTAATACATGAAGCTAAAGAAGCGGGTCATACTGGATTGGAAAACGAATGGGTGGCTTTAGTGGATGAACTCCGAAACCGTGGGGTAATCTCGTAAAAAATGCGTTACTCACTAGATTACTATTCAGTTGCACCATGAGTGTCGACAAGTTCGGACGTTACTCCTCGGATGGGTTATATTACGCAAATAATTTAAAAAGAGGAGCTGGTTTACCACAAACACCTGATGGGGATTATGATATAACTAATAAAAGGTTAAAAAACATAAAAGATCCCACAGATGAAAACGATGCAATAAATTTAAAAGTATTAAAAGAAAAGATATCACCAACATTAAGACTACAGAAAAACACATATGACGCAGGTAATCATAGAATTGTCAATGTTGGTAAGCCAAATCAAAACGCTGATGCAATAAACAAAGGTTATTTATCATCAGAATTAAAAAATACGTTAAAATTCAATGGAAAAACGTATACTGCTGAAAATAAACGTATATCCAACGTAGATGACCCTAAAGATGCAAAAGACAGCGTAAATAGACGCTATTTACATTCATTAATACCTGAAAAGACAAAAGATGGTTTTTCTTTTTATAAATTTGTTATTAACGATATAGGTTATCCGAAAAATGAAAATGATGCTGTAAATTTAAAATATATGAAAGATCATTGTATTACACGTGATGTAGGAGTTATTGATTGTCTAGGTAATTGTTTAGCGAATGTTAAAGATGGTTCGGCACCATCAGATGGTGCAACAGTGGGTCAAATGAAGGAAACTTTAAAGCAAGAAACATCTGGATTTGTAAAACAGGATCAAGTAGTATCACGGTCGGGTGATGTGTTTGTACAAGGAAATGAAAAGTTTATTTTACTTGAACAAAAAAATAATGTTTGGGATTGCAAAGACATGAAATTATCAAATGCGCAATTAGCTACAGATGCTCATGATGTTCCGATTTTATCACAAGTTTTACATACTAATCCAAACAATTATCATAGAAGTTGGTTGGGTACAAATAGAAGAATAATTAACATATTTCCAGGTATCGATGATTACGATTGTGTTGTAGTAAAACAATCTTTAATATTAGACAAACCAAAAGGTAGTACTTTCAATGCGAAAAATAAGAAAATAGGTAATTTGGCACAAGGAACAGATCCAAAGGATGCTGCAACTGTAGGACAAACATTACAATATGATAGTGCAAATCAAGAGTTTATTTATAATACCAAAAGATTTAAATTAATGGATGTAAATGATTATCAAAATATATTAATTGCAGATCCAAATTCATTTAGCGGATTTAGAAAATTGTCTGGTGAGGAATTTATTCATAAAAATCATGTATTTAGAAATGAAGCAGACAGATCATTAATTAGTGCAGATTTAAAATATTTTAAATGTCCCGGGAATGATGCAAATGTAACTGATGAAGACTAAGAATTTGTATAAAAACTGATATGGGTTAGAAATCGGGACTAATATTATAAAAATGGGTTACACTCTAGAATGTTATTCAGTTGCACCATGAGTGTTGACAAGTTCGGACGGTATTCATCAGATGGATTATATTACTTTAATACTTTAAAAAGAGGTGTTGGATTACCACAAACACCTGATGGAGATTATGATATTAGTAATAAACGGTTAAAAAACATTAATGATCCCACAGATGAAAATGATGCAATAAATTTAAAAGTATTAAAAAAAGAGATAGTACCAACACTGAAATTAGATGAAAACACATATAACGCGGGTAATCATAGAATTTCCAACGTTGGTAAGCCAAATCAAAACGCTGATGCAATAAACAGAGGTTATTTATCATCGGAATTAAAGAATACGTTAAAATTTAATGGAAAAACGTATAATGCTGAAAATCGGCGTATATCCAACGTAGCAGACCCTGTAGATGAAAAAGACAGCATAAATAGACGCTATTTACATTCTATAATACCTGAAAAGACAAAAGATGGGTTTTCTTTTTATAAATTTGTTATTAACGATATAGGTTATCCAAAAAATGAAAATGATGCTGTAAATTTAAAATACATCAAAGATCATTGTATTACACGTGATGTAGGAGTTATTGACTGTCTTGGTAATTGTTTAGCGAATGTAAAAGATGGTTTTGCACCATCAGATGGTGCAACGGTGGGTCAAATGAAGGAAACTTTAAAACAAGAAACCTCCGGTTTTGTGAAACAAAACCAAGTAGTAACACGTCAAGGAGATGTATTTGTACAAGGAAATAAAAAGTTTACTTTACTTGAAGAAAACAATTATGTTTGGGATGGTAAAGGAAAGTTATTGACAAATTTAGGTATTGGTGAAAAGCCTGGTGATGCTGTTACTTATGAACAGATAATACAATTAGAGCCAACTGGAAAAAAATGGTGGAATTGTGATAACAAACGATTAACAAATGTTGCAGACCCTGATTATGCCAATAACGCTGTAACTGTTAATTTTCTTGTTAAAGTAATAGGTAATTTATTATTTGATATGCATAATTATATTGTAGCAGGACAACATAAACCTATTGACGAAAAAATGAGAAATACATGGATTAAACAAGAAATTCTTTATAAATATTTTTTTAATCATAACACACAAAAGTTTAGATCATCAGATTGGGGTACTTTTGATATTTAACTAAATAACACCATATATTACATCATTTATGTGCAACCTGTCATAGAGGTAACACATGGGTTACGCTTTTCAAATATAAAAGACAATCATGGCGTTTCATTACACCAGTCCATATCGAGACACTATACGGAAAGGAGGCGGTATCACGTCCACAGCGGTTTCTCTGTTAAGTAAAGCTTTAAATCGTATTCCAGTAGGATCTATCGTAAACAGAGCAATAGACGCTTTACCATACGAATTTCACATACCGGGAGGTTATCAGTATTGCGGACCAGGAACTAAATTGAAAAAACGACTGGAAAGAGGTGATCCAGGCATAAATAAGTTAGATCAGGCTTGTAAAGAACACGATATCGCATATTCCACGTTTACCGATTCAAAAAATAGGTCAATCGCTGATAAAAAGCTAGCGAATATAGCTTGGCAACGAGTAAAGTCTAGTGACGCTAGTATTGCGGAAAAAGCAGCAGCTTTAGCGGTAACAGCAGGTATGAAGGCTAAAACAGCGGTAGGAGGTGGAAAAAGGAGGGGTAAGAATAAAAAAGGATCAACCAAGAGAAAACATGGTGGTAATATTAGACTAAAAAGACGTTCTCCGAGGAAAAATAATAAAAAACCGACAATATGGTCAATGGTAAAAAACGGGGCTGGTCTATACCTAAGACCGTATCGTGCATATTAAATAAAAGAAATCAATTGGTTATACCACATAAAGCGTTGACTAATGTTGAATTATTTAAATATATTTCCTGTTTAAAAATACCATTTTTCCGCGGAGTATTTATGAAAGACAGTTTACCAAAGAAAATATGGAAAAATGAGACTGGAATCGTAAATTTGGATAATACTGAAGGGTCCGGCACCCATTGGGTGTGTTATAAGAAACTAAATAGTAATGTATATTATTTTGATAGTTTTGGAAATTTACCACCACCTAAAGAACTTGAACATTACTTTAAATCTGCTAAAAACATATATTACAACTATAAAAGAGAACAACCTGATAATACTTCAATATGCGGTCATTTATGTTTGGAATTCCTAGCTAAAAGTATCAGTCACTATTGAGATGTCTTCCTATACGGTATCATTAACAGGAAAATCGTCCACTTTACGAAGTATCCTTTTTCCAGCGTTACGCTTGCAAAAAGGAAGATTTTGGGAGGCAGCACTGTTGGATTTTACAACTTACAACTCTATTCCCAATGTTACGGAAGGTAAAAATAACTTATTGCATTATTATAAAGGAAAAGATGCCAGTGGTAAGTTAACAGACTTAGAAGAGTGCAGTTTACCCACAGGTTCTTATGAAATTGATCATATTAATGAATTTTTGCAAAATAAAATGGGAAAAGACAATATATCGCTAAAAGGTAATAATAATACAATGAAAGCTGAGCTTACTTCAAAATATTATATAGATTTCACTAAGCCAAACTCAATTGGTGATTTATTAGGATTTCCCAAAGATGGAGCAATTTTAGAACCAAATAAAACACATTCCGGTAAACAAACTGTAACAATATTAAAAGTCAATAGTATAGACATAACTTGTAACATTATACAAGGAGCTTACAGAGATGGAGCAAATACTCATATAATACATACTTTTTACCCCAGTGTACCACCTGGATTTAAAATTGTTGAAAAGCCGCAAAACCTGGTATATCTACCTTTGAACACCACTTTCATTTCAGACATCGTGTTGAACGTATTGGATCAAGACGGTAACTTGATAGATTTCCGAGAAGAGCCTATTACGGTTAGATTACATTTAAAATCAACACTTTAATACAAAATCATGGGTTTAACATTTAAAAGCGAACAACCTACGGGAATCCGCATTAGTAGCTCTTCAGCTGTGGAGGAGTTAACACGCGAGAACATTCGTTTCTTAGAGAGAATTGGATTAAAAGTAACCGATAATGGATATACTGGATATAGCTCAGGGTCCAACATTCACGAAACCCTATGGGAAAAAGAATATCACACCCACAACCCTTACACTTCATCAAAATTAAACAATAACGATGAAATTCGTATTCCCATACAAAATCAAGACATTTACACACTACCATGTGAAAGTTACTTGTATATTGAAGGAAAAGTTACTAAAAAGGACGGTACTACTACTGGTACAACAGTTCCATTTATAAATAATCCCATGGCTTTCCTGTTTGATGAAATTAGATATGAAATATCAGGTGTAACAGTTGATTCTACTAAAAAAGTAGGTATTGCAACAACTTTAAAGGGATTAACATCTATATCACCTAATGAAACCAATTTAATACAACCTGCAGGATGGGTTTTACCTGCAAAAGACACAATCACTCCAGATACAAATGGAAATTTTGATTTTCATATTCCGTTACGTTTGTTGCTTGGTTTTGCTGAAGATTATAGGAAAATAATATTAAACGTTAAACAAGAATTAGTTTTGTTGAGATCTTCAAACGATAAAGATATTATTAAAGCTCCAGACGGTACAACAGATGCAACTTTAGAATGGAAATTAACATTAGACAAAATTGTATGGAGAGTTCCACATGTAAAATTAGCTGACGAGCATAGAATGCTACTATTAAGAAAGTTAAAGGCTGATCGTGATATTGTAATTCCTTTTAGAAGTTGGGAATTTCATGAACATCCCAGCTTGCCAACTACGGATCGACACACTTGGACAGTTAAAACATCTAATTATGTGGAACGAGCCAGGTATATTATATTTGGTTTACAAACAGGCAGAAGAGACACCATCACCAAACATGCAGGCCAATTTGATCATTGCAACTTGAAAAATATTAAAGTTTATTTAAATTCACAATTTTTTCCATACGATAATTTAAATGTGTCATTCGCTAATAAAAAGTACAGCATATTGTACGATATGTATGCAAGATTCCAAAGTTCATATTATGGTAAAACGAATGCACCTTTACTATCACCAGAAAAATACTTAGATGGTTACCCTATAGTTGTAATCGATTGTTCTAAACAAAATGAATCGGTAAAATCATCAAGTGTAGATATAAAAATAGAAATGGAATTCAACGCGCCTATATCGGCTAATACAACTGCATACTGTTTAATTCTACATGATAAAATCGTAACATACACACCTTTAACTGGAATTGTTAAAAATGTATTGTAAAAGACCGGTTTTCCTACATTCCAATGCATTCCGCGAGTATAAAAGCAGAGCGTTCAGCTCGCTCCTTATCAGTTTGTTGCCTGTTGTTGTATGGGTAGCATCTTATTCAATATGGCTTCTCCTAGTGGTACACAAGAAAATGTAGTATATATTGAGAAGGAGATATCCGACTTTTTAGATCTTCAAGGTCAACCGGAGGGAGATGAACACAACGCTTGCGGACAACTCCACGCCAGTAATAATGTTGAGGAAAAAGGTAAAAGAAGAAAGAATGCACACAAGAGGAAAAGGGATATTGAAGATAATATTTCTCCTAACATATTAAGTGAGGTATTCTTGCGAATATTTTACCCAATCTCTTCCAGTTTGGACAAAAGTGTTTTAATCGGTGTTATGAAATCTACAGATTATTCCCCTACTGTAATTTTAACTCATGGACCCAAAATGATTTTGTTTACGGACACTGCTTGGGAATCGTTTATGAAACACTTGCATCTGCTAGAATGCTATTTAAGTAGTAACATGTTTGGAAGAAAGACAAGAGTAGGCCTTTTGGATTCAAATGTGGAAATCGATATTGTTAAACATCGTGGTGATCATCAGTTGCGGTTTAGAGACACAACAAGACATGATAACAAGATTCAACTTAATCGAGAAGAGTTTTTTATTCTAACTTGTGCAACTGAACCAATAACGAGATACTTGAGACAACTGGTGTTTTCAAGTTCAATTATTAAAGATTATCTGGAAGACACTTTGGACAAACAACCGGACGCACCTATATTGTACGGACCTGTAGATACTTCTATATTCAATAGGGTTCCTCATGAAGTACAAATGTGGAGACAATTGGAAAAGTACGCTCAACTACATAAGAAATCAGTAAAACATGAAAAAGAGGAAGAAGAAGGAGGAGAAGAATCAAGTGTTAGTGATGAAAATGAAAACAAGGAAAATGTAAAGATGGAAACCTAAATGACAATTGACTACACAGCAATGGTTAATTTTTAAAACAATATCAAACACTTTGTGGGGTTAGGCCTACCGGGGACGGTGCCCACGTTAAATATACACCAACGCGCCAACAACTGTACGGCCGGGTATAAAAGTCGTACCTACCGTGGTGTGGAAATCAGTTGACCTTTGGACTTCGTCATGAGCAGACGAGTGATCTTCGCAATGGACAAGGAAGAAGAACAAGTAAAGTCCAAACCTGGTATAATTGAGTTCCAAGCGTTTCGGGGTAATGATGATAGATTTATCATAAAAGAACTTGTGTTTTTCGACATCAATACAAGTGTTCCTTATTCGTTTTTATTTAAACCACCATGTTCTTATTCATCTTTAACCAGTAAAGCCGCTACTACCAACAGATGGATTTCAAAACACTTCCATCATATCGATTGGTATGATGGTTTTACAAGTTACACGGACTTGTATCACATTATGCATCACTTTTCAGACAAGTTTACCAATATTTACACAAAGGGGCTGGAAAAGAAAAGATGGATCGAAGGATTTACTCATGTTCCGGTTAATGATGTGGAATTGGATAAAAATTACAAGTATACGATGGAAAATGTTTGTATTTGTACTAAAAGTCCAGAACATGAAAAAGATAGACATTGCGCTTTAAAAAACGCCTATAAACTCGCATCTTACCTTCAAAGTGGGGAAATGGGGAGTGGTGGGGGTAACGGGGGTTATATAAGTGAGGAGCAGACCGGGACCTGGCATGAGTATTACTCGAGATTCCGAGACGACAACATCTCCCAGCAAGAATACGAAGAAGACGATCTATATCTCGACCATGGCATCTCACCAGTTCCTGCAAACTTTGGTTGAGCAGTTCAATGCTCACTCCAAATCTACCATACTACCCGTCAAGAAGTGTTCCGAACTTAAAGACGAGAAGCACTACATTATCCACGCCATGAAGAAGATGGAGACTACAATTGGAGAGGCCATCTGCTGCAGTCTTAGCGAGGCACCGTTCACTCCGGGGGATGAGCCCAAGTTCCAAGTCTACCTGCCGAAACGGTTCGTCCATCTCCTCCAGAACGAGGATCTGCGCTCCATCCAACCCGGCTGTCTCTACCTGGTTTCCCACGGTTGCACGCGTAGCAATTCCACCGAGTTGACCATCCACATCGCCGACAAGCAGCAGTGTTAGATTTAAGTTTTACTGTTGTAAATATGTTATTGTAACGTTTTATAAATAAATAAACCATAAAAAACAAAAAAATACAAAAGACAAAAAAATGCAACATATCAATATGTGAAGTTTGTCACATATTGATATGTTGGATTTTTTTTAAACTTCGCGGGTGACCTTGACCTTTGACCTTTGCATTTCACAGTTACCCCCACCACGCTACAAGTCAAACCTGTTTGAATGCAAACACCCCCACCACTTTTTCATATACCTCCAAGCGCTGTGCCTTGGCTTCATTTCTACTCCAGCAGCCAACCTAGCAACATCAGGATGTCTCTCAACGTAAGCTGTGCCAGCTATGAGGAGGTGACTATCAAGACACAACAGGAGCTGAACGATTTGTACAAGGAGTTGCAGCTAATGGTGGCAAGAGGCTACCGTATAAATGTGCAAGTCTACGCTTGCAATATACGTAACACCCGGTAGCCAAAGGAAGAGCCTGGACACTCATCGACAGCTCCCTCACCGACGTCCATGAAGACCGAGCCGGACAACTTGGATTACTTCAGCTGACTAGCAGTTGTATTTCTTGTTCTAACCATTGTAGAATATGTTTATTTTTTCATTATATTAAAGAAGTAAAAGAGCAAAAACACCTATCTTGTTACTGACATATTAGCTCAGTAACAAGATAGGTTTTTTTTTTAAACACAATTTGAACGACCTTGAAACTTCCCCCTCCACTGCTTTGCTACCCCCACCACTTCACTATTGGTGTACATGGCACATCACGATTAGAAACCTCATTCCATCTTCAACAGCCAAACCGACAACATCAACAATGGCAAACCTACCAACAGATGAAAGATGTCCTCACGCATGCTGCGACTTCATCCACGAGTTAGAGAATAGGATGCAAGAGAGGGAGATAAGAAGAAAGCAGATCCACTCAGAAAATATCATGATAGTCAACGGCTATCTTTTATTGTTCGGCCTTATTATGGTTGTACTTTTCATACTATATGGTATAGTCACATGTGTCGGCAAGGTTGCAGAAGAAAACGCCCGCCACCATCAGTTGGAAAGTTTCAATGTTACTTTGTAGGTTTTCCTTTTTTTTTAAAACTCCGTTTGGATGACCTTGAAACTTCCCCCACCACTTCACCATGTTCCTGCATGAGTATCACATCACCCGTCATTCCTTGTTCGACAAGCAACCATGGCGGACAACACCATCAGCCAAGCTGACTCCACTACTGATGTTGGAACGACCTTGAACTTTCCCCTCCACTCCTTCCTTTTTTAAAACCCAATTTTAAATGACCTTGAAATTTCCCCCTCTACTTTTCGATAATGTTACAACTGACTGCAGCTCACCTCATTCCTTGCTTAGCTGCCATGGCGGAAGGAACTCTTTCTCAAGTTGACTCCACTACGGACGAAGCATTTCCCTTGCGGTGGACTGTTCATTTACAGGATGCGACAGAAGTGGAAGTCTTGTATCAAAAATTACTCAATGTATTCAACGGGAACCCTGGACCTCTTGAATGTAGAATGGATTTGAAT
Organism: Neoaliturus tenellus; assembly: GCA_030545055.2. Classification (NCBI taxonomy): domain Eukaryota; kingdom Metazoa; phylum Arthropoda; class Insecta; order Hemiptera; family Cicadellidae; genus Neoaliturus; species Neoaliturus tenellus. Next base: position 42,204,372 of record CM061533.1, on the reverse strand, counting down.
TTTGATGCAACCAGGGTCGGCACAGAACCTTCAACTTCAAGCCAGCCTCAGCAACGAGATTTTACACATTTATACACTCCAATATCACCGGAAGATGTAACTGTCTGCGAGGCTGACTCAACTACACGTTATGTTCAGCCAAAGCCTTGGGTGTTGATTATTAACAATGTGTACAAAGTGGAATTGGTATGTAATAGATTAAAGGAGTTGATGGTACAAGATCCCGGCCTGCGCTTTCAAATAGATATACATTTCATCTGGAGAGCACCTGCACGGGGCTCTTCGTCTGACAGCTCTCCAAGTACGACGGACGAGGAGGACGACTAGTCATCTTTTTTAAAACTCTGTTTGAATGACCTTGACCTTTCCCCCTCCACTGAGTTTATTTAAGGTGCACTCTCACTGACTACAGCATTATTTCATTGCGCACCTTCACCGCAGCAACATGGAAAGTCAACTCAACTACTGTTGCGAACAGAAATGTTTTTCATGGCCAAATGACTCAACTTGGCATACCGAAGCACTCACTATCAATGAAATCGCTATAGACTCACAAGAGTAGTCTTTCTACTCTTTGACTTTTTTAAAACTCCGTTTGAATGACCTTGAAATTTCCCCCACCACTTCCCCATATATCTAGAGTACGCAGGGCCTGGAGGTCAGTCGCTCGGCAGCTGTCGTAGGGTGCACATCCGTGTTGTGCAGTCTGCTGTGCAGTTTTAATTTTAACCAGTTCAAGGTCACCACACTTGAACTCTGGCGAAAACGTCAAGCTGTTAAACACAATCCTAAGCCCCAGGTTCACAGTCGACCTCAAGGTCATCACACTTTAACATGTAAATTTAAGGTAGCACCGAAACGGTGCTACCTGGCTTGACATTTTCGAGTTTCCCGAGGTCTTCGCAGTTCCCCCCACCACTTCCCATATACCTAGAGTGCGCGGGGCCGGACAGTCAGTCGCTCGGTGTCTGTCGTAGGGTGCACATCGCGGTTGCAGTAATGGTTAAAGTAAGGCTTTTGGGCCAGTTCAAGGTCACCCGAGCGGTGTCACATGACGGTTTAGGCAGAGTCACGTTGCAAACTTCAAGTTTCCTCAGCACTTTTGCTGTTTCTCATCGCAAATTCGCTCCAAGTTGTCAAGGTCATGGTAACTGTGACTGAAACTCGGAGCGTAGTGCGAGAAACAGCAAAAGTGCCAAAAAATTTTAGGTTTCAGCGTGACCTTGACCTTTGTGACATCGATGACGTCATCTTGGTGACGTAAGGGGTGATGACGTCATCAGCACGTCATTTCTGTGACGTCATGGGTGTGACGTCAAGGAAGTGACGTCATTGGTGATGACGTCATCGATGATGCAATCGATGACGTCATCGATGGGGTCATTGACCTCGATGACGTCATCGCTCGGGTGACCTTGAACTGTTTTAAAAGCCTTACTTTTACACTACTACCCTCGTCGTAGCACACCTGCGCATTTCCAAATTAGTAATATAAATTTTATCAGATAGACCTGTAAACTAAATTTCATCAGGTGCTTATAAATAAGGAAATTAATGTCTTTTCTCCATATGGTTAATATAGGGAAAGAGTATGTAGGTATAGGGAACACTGAAAGTAGTTATTTTTACCATAAAAATGTATTCTAACCATATGAAGCCAAATACTAAGTTTCATCAATATCTGTCCACAAAAAATAAAGGAGTTTGCCTATTCTCCATATGACTAACATGGGGAAAGAGTATGAAGGATTGCTGCCATGATAATTACGAAAACCAAGATACTTTACAATAAATGGATGGCTCTCAACCTAATGAAGCTAAATGCAAAGTTTTATAAAAAAATATTGGTCGATAAGTGAAATAGTAACACATTTTTATTCTCCATAAGATTAACATTAGAGCCCCAATGAGCCCAAAATAAAATGTACTGTCTTTAGACATTTTGATATCTCGGTAAATAATGACTATTATTTTTGGTCTTTGGGCACCTCAAAACGAAAAAGTAACATGACCCGGGCTTAAGTCTCACCATGAGACCTCCGGTAATAGCTTTTTCCCTATGGGAAATTCGCTGAAAAACAGGTTCTAGACAAATTGGTGGTTGCCAGGTACTGCCATTTAAGAGAAGTAGCTGTTAATTGAATCTTGCAATTTGCACTTAAGCAGATTGCTTCATTACAATTCATGATAAGTCTCCTTAATGTACCTAACCTCAAAAGAATGTGATCACATGTGAGTAACAACGACGATTACGTCAAGTGATGGCGACTTTGAGCTACGTTTTAGATGGTGCATAAACTATAAACTTTTGTTGTAATATTACAGTGATTTATTATTGGCCGTTGATAGAGGAGTGTATTTGAGAGTGTATTCAGCCTAAGCCAATAGTGAGATATTTAGAATACTCGTTTTGCTCATGTTATAATTTACATCTCGTTCGTGGCTTAAAGGCCTTCTAAATAAAACCGTTTACAATCATTGCATACATTGCTATTAAAGTCTTTTTCATCACACTACATCGATATCACCTGTTTTCGACCCTCGTTTCTACCGTCTAAACACCTGTTTTGTTGGCCTAGGCCGGCAAAATTTTCCGGCCTAGGCCTGCAAAATCAGCTGGCCTAGACCTTACATAAAAACATTCACAACACGTTGCACAGTATCACAAAAACATGTGACTGCAACAATGAAATGAATTGGTTGCCTAGCAACCGGAAACACATTGCATCCCGATAGATTAGGTTAGTAGTTATGCTTGGCTTAGTTGTTTGGCTCTGAATAAAATATTTTTTCATTAGTATAATATTTATTGCATTGTGTAGTGTGATGAAAAATATCGTTCGTAACTCGGGCCGAAAGCGTTTTGCCAACCCTCGATCGTTTCAAGTTCTCGACTTCGTCTCGAACTTGAAACACGATCTCGGGGCCGGCAAAACGCCCCTTTCGGCCCTTGTGACAAAATATACTATTTTCAGATGAACTATTTTGTGTCGGACACTTTATGATGGCCATTGTGGCCAACCATATGGAAAGGAACGATTTGAAATGAAGGTATCCACGCCAACTCCAAATACTGCAGTAGTATCGCATGTCTAAATCGTCATGAAGTAATTAAATAGATTTTTAAGATCTTTTTGTTCAAAAGAAAATATTTTTGGCCCATCTACACGAGTGCTTGTGTTCTAACTTACATCTCACACGTATCTTTAAGACTTTCACAATACAATCGTTACTTAAACTACCTTGAAAAAATGAAAAAGTTTAGCTCAAGTTTCATAAAAACTTTAATGTCTCAAGGGCGGTGATTTGTATAAAAATCATTTGCTAGACTTAATTTAATTTAGATTACTAATGCAATTTCTCACACATTTCTAAGTTATATTTTTAAGTGGGCCTCTGAGACATATTTGTTTACTTGTGCTGTAAACTTTTTTATTTGTCAAGTGTCATTCAGAGTTAACAATGCTTTGGTTTTAGACGATTCTTATGTTAAACATACACTATATTACATTTTTGAGTTAGGAAAATAAGAATAAGTAATAATGTCTGCAATATTTAGTTTTATTATTGTTATTATCGTTCAAACTCAAGTATATAAGAAATAAAAGTATAATCACTCTCCAAGTATATTTTATGAAAAACACCGTAATGTATTTGTCACCCTCCAAATAAATGTGATTATAAAAATCCTAATTTATTTGGGTACACAGTTTTAATGTCAAGATTCATAAACTCTCTAATGAAAACTACAACACATTTTTATCAAAAGTACCAGGGGGACCGAGCTTAAGCTTGGTAAAATTATTACTTTCGTTCTCACACAAAGCTCGTTCGCTCCGCTCACTCTCCCTCTTCCATTTTAAGACGAGCTCGTTCGCATCACTCACTCGCCAAGCCGACAGGTGCTGCACTTTGGTATAATTGTCTTAAACTACAGGTTAGAGATGTAACATATTGGTTTATATCTACAGTAACTGTTATCAGTTGATTTTTGTCCAATTAATAAAATCTCCATAAGGATAACATGTAAACTTTGAAGGGCTTTAGCGCGAAAAACGGATTTTTCCCAGCTATGGGACCAGCTCCAATCGATTTCTGGTGACCAAAACCCGTATTCAATAAAAAATCCAAAATCCTTGGAGCGAAAAAAACTTTGCTAGTACAAACGGAGCTTGTTTTAGAGTATATAAGATAAATGCAGTTCAAACATGAGCAATGTCTATACAGATGTCATAACCTCAAATGTCCTACTAAGATAGGTTTTCTGTACAGTTTTATTCTGTAACAGTTGAGCGGGTCATAATACATAAAATTCCGTTCACTGAGCTGATTTTGGAGGGAAAGAAACCATATGGCTGAAAGTTCAAACATTAGACAGTAAACTTGGGGGAGTAAATCACCAAAGCAAACAAACTTTGCTTCCTAACCTCTACCAAAGTTCTCTCTTGTTGTGGAAAAACTGAAGCAATTCCTTGACTTTGATGAAATAAATGTACGCAATAAGTAGGATAATTTTCTAGGTTCATTTCAATAGGTTATATTTAGTATTTATTCTTGAAACAGATGATAACATATACGAAGTCAAATACCACAATATTTTACGTATACAAGTTAGGCTTACATAAGATTTTTTGCACATTTTACAAAAGGGCACAAAAATTTAAAAGATATATGTAAGATTTATACTAACTAGTATATATAATAAGGGTGAACATGAAATGATTATTTCACTTTTAGTTTTAGGTTAGTTTGTAACAATATTTTCCTGTAACTACAATAAAAGCATGAGCATTTAATTATTGTTTGGCTGTTACCCAAATCCATAAAAAATTACGAAATAAGTTGTTGTGAGTTCATACTCTTCGTAAATTTATTTTACCTCCTAAATAGTATTTCATTAGGTTAAGGAAAAAATAATTTGTGTAAGTCTAATAGCAAATATTATTGTTTTTTTTGTTGTTTTTTTTTACATAAAAAGTTGTGTGCTACGGTTACTCTATAGCCTTTTCAACGTATTTTAAATAAATTTTAGGCCAACACATATTAAATCAATTAGAAGCAAACAAAATCAATAGATCTATATCAATTAGTTTGAATTTTATTCACAACAATCACGAGTGTTTTCAAATCTTGAAAGTTTAAGACATAAAACAAAATATTACATCGAAATAAGATTCAATCTCATAACGCGAAGAGCAAAGAGTAATGAAATCTGCGGTGCGGCTGTTATCTTTCTGCGTTACCCTTCCAAGGTTCAACATTTGGCTACAAGTGTTCTCGAGGTTGAAATTATCGTTACCTTTTTATATAAAACCATAGGCAAAGCCCATTTTAAATAATTTTTTCAGGTACATACATACATCGTATGGCTATCATAGCCAGCTACCAACTTAAATTTTTTCAAGTAATGGTCCTGCATTGGTGAATTTTGTTTTCTTTACGAATTTTAAACAAACATAAAAACAAAACTACGGAGATTAGCTAAAATTAATAAGAAAAACAAAAGTGCAACTTCATAAAAAAATCTCACAAACAATCTGGTTGCACGAGGATTTAATAAAGTGGAACTTGGAAAATAAAATGATTAAGATATATTTAGATGATTTATAGTTGAACGTTTCTGTATTTTTGTAGGGACTCCTACCCCTTAGAGCCCCTATTTTCATGTTAAACAATATGCAAAGCCTGCTCTCCAATCAACTATGTTTTGCTAAGATGATTGATAAATATAAATTAATAAATACTAATTATTTGCTACTAAGTACCAATGAAAATGGGAAAATGGGGGATTAAGATGAATAAAAATCTGATAAACTTCTGTGCTGCAGAATTGATTAAAATGCTGTGTCAACTAATTGTGAGTCAGTAATGGAAATGTATATCATTCGAATTAACATTAACACAGATTGATATTGGTTTTGCTTCAAATCCCGACTCGCAAATGAAACTCCGTTTTAATTTGAAACTGACTAAATTTTCTTTCATTAGCCAGATAATGTGAAAATGTTACCGCCACATAAAAAAATACTTCTTTACATATTTATAAGTTGGAAATTTTTTCTTTTTTTAATCAGTCTCAAATTGTAAATAACTGTACTTATAAAAAATAATAAGTTTTGTTATTGGTTAATGTAAAAAAGGTGATGATAAATTATACATTCCAAAAACTATAGTTAATGAAATTATACTAATGGAAATTGGTATAGTTCAAGAAATAATAATGAGGGTTTTATCTCATACAAGCATTTTGGAATACAAACATCACTCAGTAAATATAAGAAGAATTTACGTGTTTTTGTAATGACTTTGTAATGACATTGTAATGACTTACTAAACAAAATAGAAAAGAGTAAGGTAAACGAGATCAGATAGAAGGACTTATACTGTTTTGCGATACAGTAGTATTACTTGAACTGCCCACATTGTTTTCTCTAAACCTGAGAACAGTTTGATGACGTGATGCCGACACAAACGTTCGCGGAGGTGGGAACAGCTGACCAGCTGATGCGCACCCGGTGGAAAATTGCTTCTCTCTGTCCCCACATTGGAATCTTCCTGGGTGAAATGTCTCAGATAGACACGGACATACTCTTGTGATTGAAGATATTGCTATAAAGAATTTTTTAAGTTTACTGAGCAAATGATCGTTTCCAGGTAGTATAACTTAAAAAAAATAACTATAAAAATTATTCTTCCGGTTACTCTAAGTCAGTTCAATTCAGTCCGCATCAATAAAAAATAGTAAATCAATATCTGCCTGTATAAAAAAATTGAAAAATTCTTTTACCTCCTTCTTTGTTAGGAAGACCTTACTTCCCTAATAATAACAATAGCTATCCATCTACCGTCCTTGAATTTAACTGATTATTTAAATAGTAAATCTCAATTAGTTACCGTATTAATTGTGATAAATGGTTTGACTCTTGCAGAGTATCTATTTGTTGATTTTGTGGAAATAGAATAATAAAAGAGTTTGAATAACAGCATTAAATTAATTATCAAATTTTTAAGTTGGTATGAAAACAAGCAATTTTTTTAACCAATTTATAAAAATATGGATGAAAAAACTGATTGTGAAACGTTTATGTTAAAAAAAATCCTTAGGTTTTGAGCAAAAGTATTTAGCGATTGTAATAAAACTTAAAAAACTCTGATATTTATTTTTTTTAAATTAGTGTTGATAAAAATAATAAATACCGGTTGGATATACAAGATTGTGGCCAAATATTAGTTGCACCTAGTTGCAGGGTCGGAGACATTCCGCGCAGAGTTTGGCACCTGATATTGAAAACCCCGCAACCGCCCTGGAACGTCTGGTATTTATATTGACTTTATCGTCTTAATTAATAATTTATTTCTATACAAAAAGTTTAATGTCAAGACTTAAGGTTATGAACAACTTTGTTGTAAAATGACATATTTCATCGACGGTTACTGTCAACAGATCATTTAAAAGATGGTGATTTTTTATGGTTATAGATGCATTTTTATAATTGCTTATTGCACACAAATTTAAATAATGTAAATTTTTTGCTGAAGAAAGTAATCCTCAAAAGCTTGCCAGATCAGTGTACCTGAGGTTCCATTTGGTACTGGATGTGATAATTAAAATGAAAAGCACTAGATGATAAACAAACACTAGTTCATTGTTGGCGATAGCCACTTCATGTCATTGTTAAGTCAATTATTGCGGTCAGTTTCCATCACTGATCAGTAAAAAACAATTCACGACGTTTCGGTAATCCCAGACGTGGTTGTGATTTCATATCCCGAAACATTGTAACATTGTTGTTTCGTAACCAGTGATGAATTGTCCGCAATAATTTACTAAACAATAACGTTAACACTAATACATTTAAAAGAGTATAATTAAATTAGTGCTGAAAACACGATTGTTTTTTATTTATGTATGTTGGTCTCATTTTATACATACGTTTTAATGAATTGTTTATTTAATTAGTTACCTATTATTTTTATAAGGGACTGATGGTTTAGCAGGATCCGTACGGATAATATGACATTATCGTATATATTTAACCACTAGGGGTTTCCAGAAGTCTAGAGGTTCAAGTTGAGATCGTAACACAACCAAGATTCGAAAATAAACTTTAGGTCAATGTTTTGAAATAATATTTTTGTTTTCTCGTTAGATTTATTTCACTAAATATATTAAAACAAAGATTTACATGCTAAAATTGCTTCATTAAATTATTTATTATCGAATGTCATTGTATTTTACTATATTTTACAATAATTTCTATTGTACTTTCACAATATTGTAAAAACGAAGGTTTAATCATAACTAATTCTTATAGAAACTAATTCTTTACTTCCTAGACAAAACTACTACAAAATAAAAACACTACAAAACGGCTAATTTTTTCAGCGAAATGGTAAAATATACACCCTCACTTAAATTGCCATTAGGTATAAGGTTTTCATAAGCCTAATCTAAATACCTAATCTCTGGCATATAAAAGTAAAATATTATCAGTGGATCCCAAAAAAAAGCATTTTAAATTTAGAAGTAATGCGAGGGTTCATAAAATAACAATGAAAACCATGTGTTCGGTTATTTGTCCAGTGTACCATCACTGATGTGGTTGACATCTACAAGATACTAGATACAAGATACTATATGCGAGATGGTAGATAGAAGATACAATATACCAGATACTAGATGTAAGATAAAAGGTACCACATAAAAGATACAATATTAAATATACAGGTTATAAAATACAAGATACCAGATTCCAGATTTCAGGTACAATATACCAAATACCAGGTAAAAGATACAAGAAAAAAGATAGAATAAACAAGATTCAAGACAACCGGTACAATATACAAGGTACCAGGTAAGTAGGGGGACTTGGCCGAAGCAAGGGTGTAGAGCGGCAAAGAGCGGCCCCCCCCCCCGAGGACCACCCACGGCGAGCCCCCCCCCCCCCCGAGGACCACCCAAGTTGCGGAGCCCCCCCCCCCGAGACCACCCAAGTTGCGGAGCCCCCCCCCCCCCGAGACCACCCACGGCGTAAAGGTACCGACCCTCGGCCAGGTGCGACATTCCACACCTAGGGGAGCCAGCACAATAAAACTCACCCCTGCGTGGGAGCGTCCGCCCGGCGATGTTACACAATAGCGCGTCTTATATTACCCATCACCCCACGCAGCTGCGCGTCCCTTCTCCGACCGTCACCTCACAGAGGATAACCAAACCGAGCGTCGTCGGCCATTTTCTACACTCCCCGGCATCAGTAGTTGCCTAGCTGCCGTAGTGACCTGACGTTCCTGCACTTCGCTCCGCTTGCTGCTTCCTTGCACCTCTGTTTACACCAGTGTCTTCTTTGGATACTGCTCACTTCAAATGTAAGTATTATTTCTAATTTACAATAACTAGTTATAATTAAATGTAGTTTTTACTTTTATTAGATTTCAGCAATTTTGACTTTGTCAAGAAACTCAAAGAGTACCATGAGAATAGTTTTTACTGCTTCACGCACAAAATGTGAAACATATGCAAATAAATATTTTTAATTTTACTAAACTATACAAAATAGTAGTTAGCTTTTGTCCCACATAGACTAATTTTATTAGGATTCAGTAATTTTGACTCGGTCAAGAAACTCAAAGAGTAGGTTACACTACATCATACCCAAATGTTAAACATATGTGAATAAATATTTTTAATTTTATAAAACTTTTAACAAATAGCAGATTGGTTTTGTGACATATAGATTATGGTTCGTAGCGTTGAGTAGGATGTTCATAGTTTTCACTACGTCATACTAAAATTCTCTAACATACTTATATTTTCATTTATTATTATTTTCATTTTCTATTTTTTATTTTATAAAACTTTAAAAATAGTAGATGGGTTTGGTCCATCCTAGGCTTACTTTTGTAGCGTAAATCGTTTAAACATCTATCACATTTGTTCATATAACATGTAAATTGTAATAAATAAATTTAGTTATTAAAACGTTTGATTAAGTTTGTAGCGTATTTAGAGACTTTATATTCAACAAAAATGCGTATTCACAATTAGAATAGTTTTGAAGAGTTCATTTAGGACTTAAACGTTTATACTTATTTACAATTTAATTTGTACTAGTAGTATGGAGATGTAGTAGTAGTTATATTTCATGCCCCCCCCCCCCCGTCCTTAGACTGAAAATAGCGACAGAGTTCTAATGCGTATCGTTATTTGTTTACAGATCATTATGAACAACGTTGTGCTGGAACGTCGCTTCTCCTGCGCCCAGTGCGGAAAGTCGTTCAAGAAACGAGACCACGTTAACGAACATGTCCGCTCCGTCCACGGTGGGGCCAACTTCCCGTGTCCCGAGTGCGGACAATCGTTTACAAGGGAATCAAACCGTCGTCGCCACATCAACAAAAAACATGCTGAGCAGCTTCAACCAGTGATGAACCCTGCATTCAGACCAGGTTAGTTTAATTTACTTACAGTTTAAACATTATTCACTCTCAAATTTGGACAAAGAGTTGTACATTATCAATTTTATCTAGAGAATATTTCTCCTTCACTCATATCATGTCGAAAGCAACATCACTTCTTTGTTCGACAATTAATTTACCATGACATATAATCATTTATTTCATTTAACAATATTTTATTCCGATTCCAATTTCTATAGTGTTTGTTTGAACAAGTCAGACGAACTATGTTGAAAACATATGCATTTTCTCACTGTGTTCACCAATCTTAGATGCATATTCTAATCGTGCCTGTACTTTTTGTTGTAGACTTTGCGCCCACACCGAGTCCGGTGGAACCGCGACCTGGCCCATCTTCTGCTCCCGACTTTGAACCGAGGCCCGGCCCTTCCAATGCTCCTAACATCGAGCCGAGACCGGGTCCGTCCCATGCTCCGGAGCCATCTCAAGCTCCAGAGCCTGCTGGAGTTCCTACAAGAGGTATGTATTTATCTTTTACTTCAAACTATTAAATTCCATTGCACTAACTCGTCTCGAATGTAAAAAAAAATCATCCAGATATTTTGTACTCACTAAATGAAACATACTATCAAAGGATCTATTTCAAAGACTCTTAAGCAATCTTAATATTAAATGAATCTCAGTCACAATGTAGACATTCAGGAAAATAAAATAAATATCTTTCTTCAGTTTATCATTCAATGAATCTCAATGCAAAGTAAGCATATTAAACATTCAGATTTTCATATCAGTGTGGAATCTGTTTCTTTTATCAGGTTTAGCATTATAATTATACGTGCGACTACAGCATTGTGTGTTTTTTTCAGGCCATGTATGCGCCGGGTGCGGACAATCCTTCACGAGAAAGAATAACATGCAGTTCCACGCCCGGTACCGATGCAAAGCCCAACGTGTGGAACGCCAGCCCGACCAGACCGGTGGGGCACAACCACCTTCGCCTGCCCCCTCGTCGCCATCATCCGTGGCAACTTCAAACGAAGACGTCGACGAGGCGCCTGTGATCCCTGACGGCTTAGCTCCTGCGGGGTTCACCGAGGTAGAGACGGCGTTCCGCGGGCGGCTCAAAACCTACCGTTTGACCGAACCCGCAGACGAGACAGTTACCCTGCAGGAGTTTCTTCTGCCACTAAGGACACAGGTAACCACACTCATGCGACAGATTCTAGTTCACACTCATGCCATCAAGTCTAATCTCTGGGTCGAATGCGAATTTGTTAACATTCATGGCGAGTCTTGTAGACGTGCATTCAAGAAAAAGAATGTCGATATCTTTCACACAAGTAATGTTGATGATATTTGTCAAGACTTCATTAACAAAATCTTGTTGGAGAAGGAGACATGTGAGATGAAGGGCTCGGGGTGGAGCTTTGTTAGGGTTTTAGATATGGAGGTGAGAGTTAATGTTTACTGCCCTATCAGAGGTAGCTCCTTCATCCCCCTTCCTCGCGACATCGCCATGAAGCATGCCGTGGTAAATGCGTATAACGATGCGGATGAACGTTGCTTTGAATATGCTATGCTAAGTAAATTCATTCAAAATGCTCCTAGTAATCAACTCACTACAAATTATTTCACAGCAGAGGTTAGGGCACGTTCAAATCTAAATTTTGATGGACTGGAGTTTCCGGTTAGATTAGACAAAATCCGCTCGTTTGAACGCAACAACCCCGGCATAAGCATAAATGTGTACGGTCTGGACAAGAAGAAACAGAAGAGGCAGCAAGATAGACAAGAACACTATGTCTTCCCGCTTCGCGTTGTGGAACGAGAGCTACCGAACCACTTCGATCTGCTATTCCTAACTGATGAGCGGACCACCCACTATGCGTACATCGCTGACTTTGAGAGGCTAGTTGGTAGCCAAATAACACGTCGCGGACATCGTTTGTACATTTGCAGGAGATGTTTTGCGCATTTTGACAACCGACCTAACAAACTGGGCCTCACAGGAGAGCAGCGGTTAGAAGAACACAAGCGTTACTGCTACAAAAACGCGCCATTGAGAACCGATGTTGCGGAAGAAGAGCACATCATGTTCAATCGGCCCGAGCGTACTAAGAGGAGCCGGTTTACGATCTACGCCGACTTTGAGAGTATGCTCGTACCCTTTGAGGCTGATAGGCCTATTCATCCCGCACCAACTGTTCGACCGCCTGCTTGGGACCCAGCAACTAACAGAATGACTGGTCAACAGCGCATGGGTGGCACGCCCAACAACGTTAGGAATGTCCACAGACCGTACGCTTATGCCTATTACATTCGCGACGACCTGAGAACAGCCGACGAGGGAGACTGCGACGACGATGATCAGGATTCCAACACCTTCTCCAAGCTGCGGATGTACAGAGGCGAGGATGCTGCGCAGCATTTTATCAACGCTGTACGGGATGACGTACGGAAGATTGGCGACATCCTTTACGGCCAGCGCATGCCCGGAGACCCACCTCAGTTGACAGAGCAGGAAGAACTTCAATTCCGACGTGCCACTGTCTGTCACATCTGTAAACGGGAATTCGGCCCTAACGATGGTGAAGATAAGATGAAAGTTAGGGATCACCAACACTCGCCTCCGTACAACTACAGAGGAGCTGCTCATCGTTCGTGCAACCTCCGATACAGGGAACAGGAGACCGTCAATATGTATTTCCATAACTTGTCAAACTACGACGCCCACTTCATCGTGCGTGAGTTAGGCGTGGACAAAGGAGACGTCAAGGTACTCGCCAACACCGAGGAGAAGTACATAACTTTCTCGAAGCGATTCAAATATCCGGGCGCGGGCCGGCGGAACAGTATTAAGTTACAATTCGTTGATTCGTACCGCCTCATGTCTAAGGCATTAGGCACATTGGCGTCTATTCTGCCGGCCAACAAAATGCACCTTACGCGCGCCCGGCACCAAGACCAAGAAGACTTTGATTTGCTTTGAAGGAAGGGAATCTTCCCCTACGAGTACGTCACGTCCATGGAGGTACTTAATGATGATCACCTGCCACCTAAAGATGTCTTCGGAGAAAATGTCACCGACGAGGACTACGCACACGCCCAACGCGTATGGGATAAGTTCAGTTGCACATCCCTCGGGCAGTACGCAGAACTATATCTGATGACCGATGTTCTGCTACTCGCCGACGTCTTCGAGGGATTCAGAGAAATGTGCATGACGCATTACAACTTGGATCCTGCGCATTATCTTACTCTGCCTTCATACGCGTGGGACGTAATGCTACTCAAGACTGGAGTGGTGCTCGATACCTTGCGAGATGTCGATATGTACTTGTTCTTTGAGAAGGGCATCCGAGGTGGACTGACCCAATGCGTCACTAGGCACGTTGTCGCCAACAACAAATACACAAGAGCTGAAGATGGCGACAACCGAGACGGCCAGGGCGCATCGACAAGTGGAGGTGTCGTAGAACACGACAACGATACATTTTTAATGTATTATGACGCAAATAACCTCTACGGATGGGCCATGTCAGAACCACTTCCCTACAAAGATTTCGAGTGGCTTTCGCAGCAGGAAATCGCCCACTTGAACATCACGGACATACCGGCAGACGGCGAGTATGGATATGTTTTGGAAGTCGACCTGGAGTACCCAAGAGACCAGGCGCTCCACGACAAACACCGCGATCTCCCGTTCTGTCCGGAAGTACGAAAGTCGCCGGCTTACCAGCTGCCCTACTCATCAGAAGACATCATTAATAGCGGAGCAGGACAATCCAGCAAACTAATGGCTACTCTCACGGACAAGGATGAATACGTGATCCACTATCGTTACTTACAACAAGCGATCGAGAATGGATTGCGTGTTCGCCGTGTTCACCGGGTTATGCGTTTTAAACAGTCGCCGTGGTTAAAACCGTACGTGATGCTGAATACCGAACTGAGGCGGCAGGCCAACAATAAATTTGAAGTAGAAATGTTTAAATTGATGGTCAATGCTGTCTACGGTATGAGTCTCCAGAATGTGAGAAAACACCAAAACATGAAGATCGCCACATCCCGCAAGACATACACGAAGTACGTGGCCAAGGCAAATTTCAACGATCGAATTTGGTACGATGAGAACTTGGCACTACTAAATATGGCGAAAGTACGAGTTGTACTCAACAAGCCAGTCTATGCGGGAATGTGCATTCTGAACCACAGTAAACGGTGGATGTACGGTTTTCACTACGATATGGTAGAAAGGTACGGCATCGAGAATATAAAGATGGCCTACATGGACACAGATGGTATCGTCTACGCCATCCGTACCCTAGACGTCTACCGCGACATGATGACGCACCTGGACGACTTCGACACCAGCAACTATCCCCAGAACCACATGTGCTACGACGGGCGCAACGCTAGGGTTTTGGGGAAATTCAAGGACGAAGTCGGTGGGAGAGTTATTAGGTTATTCGTCGGCTTGATGGCAAAATTATATTGTATGGTATCCGGAGGCTTTACGTGTGCTGTTGGTAACGGAGATGACGACGACTGTGGTGCGCCTCCGCCGATAAAGCGGGCAAAGGGCGTCAACCGCGCCGTAGTTGCAAAGGAACTGTCCGTAAAAGATTACCTAGATTGTTTATACAACAAGACTATCAAAAGTACGGACAACCAGAGGTTCCAAAGCAAACACCACATAATCTACACCGTTGTGGTAAGGAAGCGGTCCCTGGCACCATATGATGATAAACGTTACGTAATGCCAGAGGACGGAATAAACACGCTTCCTTGGGGGCACTATGCTATTCCCCCCAGGGCGCCACCGTTACCTCCAGCTCTACCAGCGCCGATGGACGTAGACGACTAGACAGTATAATTTAAGTCGCATGAGTGTGATCGGGTAGGCTCTGTTCGGATCTCGGGAGTGTATTCGTGTGATGGACTGTGATATGGACTGTTTATGGACTGTTGTGGACTGTGATATGAACTTTTATTTATTTTTGTGTGTAAATTTTTCTTGTTGTTGATTGTATGTAAAGTTTTATAAACGAATCAAATTCATTTTGTTGATTATTTTATAAATGTTTTATCCTTGTTGTCTATTCTATAAATTTCTATTCTTTTTGTAAATAATGTATCAATTTCATTCTTGTAAATTAATGTTCTGTTGAATCATTTCTTTTAATACACTCAAGGAAAGTTTTAAGATTGTTTCAATAAATCTACCCTTTTGTATTGATCTTTTTAAAATATTGTATCAAGTTCATTTTCAAATATTGTATAAAGTTTCTATTATGTCGAATAATTTCAGAACACTCGATGTTAGGTTTAAGAATGATTCAATAAATCTAGTCATTTGTATTGACATACTTGTTTTCATTTTCCAGTTTTACACTTAGTAATAAGATCATTCACTGTCAGACTCTTTGCTTTTTAAAAATACTAAGATATCAAACTCTTTTCACTTTGAAAGTAAAATATAAATGACGAGTCTGTACAGAGGTGTACAAATACTTAAACTATCAGACTCTTTTGAAATATAAAGTTACTGGACTCTCTGGTCTTTGAAAGTAAAAATGTAATGTAATGTCGAGTCTGTATAAAGGTTAAACTAATAGGCTCTTTTCACTTTGAACTGTTATGTCAAATATGTGCAATGAATAAACTATCAGACTCTTTTGAAATACTGAGTTACTAGACCCTCTGGTCTTTGAAAGTAAATTATAAATTTCGAGTCTGCACAAAGATTAACTATCTGATTTTTCTAAATGCACTTTGAAATATTGAGCCTATTCAAAAATGAAAACTTACATACTAAAAGGAAATGAAAAGATTGCTGTTTGTTGAGTACTCATTTTTATTACAAGAAAAAATATCATTACAAGATAAATGAAAAAGATTTTTACTTTACAATACAAAGAAAAATAAAAAGATTTTTACAAAGAAAAAAGCAAACATTGCTACAAGTGTTTATACAATCTGGTGAATAGTTTTCTGATCATCGCATCATTGTGAGCAGTGGAGGTGTCGTCGAAGAGCTGCACGAAGTCCATCATCCTCATATCATGGTGAGTTCGGTAGTACAGGTAAGTCAGACAGTAGTGGCCGCAGACTGTGCTGTCATCATCTTGTAGGCGATACTCGTTGTACAGGTAACGACGAGCGTTACGTCTCAGGAATCCTTGGTAGAAGTACAGATGCGGGGGTTGTCCGTAACTGTCGAAGAATTCAATGACATCACTCTTTCGGTCCAGGTAGAATGCAACCCAGTGCGTACCGGCTTCATTGTGTGGATCGGTATTCACAACGATTGCTGTAGACGGGGAGATGCGATGCGGTAGTCGGTCGGCAGCGTAGACCCCATGATTGTGCACTGGCAGAGTCGATAGATATTTCTCAATCTGATTGGTATTCATTCTACGGTGTCGATGCCAACAGTTGCGGCGGTAGTACTCGTTGTAGTGCTCGTAGACGTGTGAAAGCAAGAGCAGAAATACGAACTTGTTTCATCTGTAGATTCCAATTCATCGTCAATATTGTTAGTCAAAAATAACCATCCGTGCAATGCGATGCAATTGGAGAGTGAGCATCGATGGTTCGGTGATCTGTGATGGCGGCATCGCAGCGTGGATTTCGATAGTAGATTTTTGATTGTCGCCAGTGAACCGCATCCGATATCGTCCAAGTCGATAACGTTGGTAGTGCAGTGATCAATAACTAAATGTCTGTATATAAAACTCTTCTTTTCCGATCCTTTGACATAGACGGTGTGTCGTTTGGCGATTATCTTTCTTAGCTTTTGTTCCAAGTCGTTGTAGCCAATGTCCCCTTGATCCCACTTTAATCCGTGATAGTGTTTCGATAGCCAGTGTGATTCTCGATGTTTGTCGATGGTCAGTTCGTCCCTGTTGAATGGCGGTTTGGCGATGTGATGCATCAGTAGTATTCCGCTGTCCACTTCCATAACGCAGACTTCCTTCATTATGTAATCATTGATGTTGTCTTTGAAACTCTGGAAATCAATAATGATGGGAGCAGCCAAATTCCTGCAACGTACTCTGCGTAAGCGATCCATCTCGTACGAGTGTTGATGAGAGACTAACCACCAAAGTCGACCATCACGTTGCGGTGTCGATCGATTTCAATTACGTTATCAAACTCTGCGTACACCAAACAGTTGACAGTCTCGGTTAGCGCGGTGCCGAATCCCAGCTCCATGCGCACGCTGCCGTTGCGTACGAGATTCCAGTGGCCGGTATCGCTGGCAGACAGGTCGGGTGTCAGATCAAACACTAGAAGGCAGTATCCGTTTTCGAAATCTTCTCTGCTAATCACGTTTCCAGCGTCTGAGAAATGGATTCCCGTGCCGTTGAATATTGTGTTGTACGCCATAATGAACTTTGCACTAGCAGCAGGAGAGAACTTGGGTTGGAGTGGTTTGGCCGGCACCTGTTCACCGTCCACGTACAGTGAGAAGTAGTTCAAATCGAAATTCTTGAAATTGTACGGATTCTTTTTGACATCACCGTTGAATGCGGCATTGGTTACCATACCGACAATAACGCGCTTCGGAACTTGTCCCAGAAATACGTTGTCCAGAGTCTTGCTCCTTATGCCGGAAGCGAGCGTGAATGATTTCACGTCCACTCGTGTGATTGGATATTTAGCGGTACCGGATTGTAGTATCTTGCTGTGCGCCAACAGTACGGTCGGGCTGACTTTGCATCTTCTAATCCACAGGTTCGCATCGACGATATGCACTTTGTAGTCGCCTTCGTGTACCATTATGGAGAATGCATCTTTCGACCTGTTTAACTTGAAGCGTAGCTCGACTCCGTTCAAAAGATATTTATTCTGATTACACATGTCCAAATGCAGATGACCGACCATATCGATTTCTCGTCCTCCTTTCGTTAGCTTACGTCTCTTTTCCAATCCATCATTATCGTCTTCGGTGTTTTCCATATGGCCTGAATCATCAGCGTTCCACAGCACGGACGATAGATGTGATTTCCTGGCATCGAATCCGTAGTTCAATACTGTTTCGATGTACGCTCGATAGGCGTAAGTGTTGTTTTGTGGTGTAACCAATTTTTGATTCATGCACATATCCACTTGACTGAACAACGAGTGTAGCCAGTTATTTATCGGACCAGCTTTTGTTGCATCATCCGCAGCGATCGCCGATCCGTCCGCCTTGATTATCTATGCTGTGACTTCCAACATTGTTTGCGAAAGATCGGTGTACTCTTCGCCATTGCCGGGCACTACAAACTCTATCGGTGAGTCGTCCGTCAGTGTGGATATCGGTTTGTATTGGATCCATTTTCCATTTTCGATACTCGTCTGTGTGGGCGGTAGTGAAAACAAGTCCAGCTCCGTCTTGACGCATTCGCATGATCTTTGATGTATGAACGACATGATTAATTAAAAATATCTCTTATTGCCTTTGTCACTTTCCTTTTATTCTTAACTGCTGCTTTTTTCTTCTTGGGCGGCGGCGATGATGACGTCCTTCCTCTAAGGAGTTTAGCCAGAGACTGAGGTGTGACACGCTGTGTGCGACGGCCACTCGACTGCTTCCTGCCGCCAGACATAGCGCGCTTCGCGGAAGTCTTGCGCGTTGCGCGTTTCGCGCCACTCTTACGCGATCCGCGCTTTTTGGATGCCGGACGGATGCGTTTGCCGCCCCCACGGAGAACTCGTTCAATCTTGTCATCGGCCGTGCGTTTCAACGAGCCGGTAAACTCTTTCATGCGCTCCTCTGCCGCATCTCTGGGATGTTTCGTGCGGAGAGTCACATCACCTAGAAAACCCATTCCGGACTTTAACGCTTCTCTGCCCAATGCTGCAACTCCGCTCTTGATTATCGGAGATACGGTGCGAAACATTCCGCCCAAGAAGCTGCCGACTCCATGTCCTCTCTGATAGGCAGCACCGCGAAACACTTTGTCTATCGATCCGCCCGTCTGCGAATGCTGGCGATAGTAGTACGCCATGTACGGATCGTTCGAAGTCATTATTACAGTTAATTATGCAGAGCTCTTCTGAAATGCAGCTTCACGTACGACGTCCCGAACAGGAATGACAGGTTTTGGCCCGTGTGATCAATGAGGTCGATTTCCACAGTCTCGAATGCTCCTTTGGTGATCGGCACGTAATGCGGGCTGGTGTAGAGTACAGTCTTATTCGCCCCGTGCACGTAGTCACCTCTGTCAATGTTGATGATCTTCAATAGCGGGGCAGAAGCGTCTCCGATCAACTGCGGCTCAATCAGATCGCAGTACACGTACATGTTAGCTGGAAGCCCCATTGATAGATTCGGTGGCCATGACGCTTTATTGTTTTTCACAATGTCCTTCTGTTGCGGATCGAATCCCAACTGTAAAGCTAGTTTATAGTCTAAATGTATCGCAACCACATCTTCTTTCAGTATTTTTATTTCCACTCTGTCCGCATCTTTGTCATAAGTGAACTCCACGTAATCGATGAGGTCCTTTGCATCATTAATCATATTCAGCAGTTCGGTTATATTCTTGTAGTAACCCATGTCCAGAGTAAACGTGTACTTGTCTGGCTCTTCCATACCTATGGCGGAAAGAATAGTATCCTGTTCGATTATTATAATCTAAGACTTAATATAGGTACATACCTTCGTCCAAACAGTTCAATGTCATCGCATGGACGAAGGTATGTACCTATATTAAGTCTTAAAACACGCAGTTCAGGGGCTAAAAATGGAATATATTATAATCTCGTTTTTGCCCACTAATGGAAATGAACATGGATAGTGAGATTCCACCAGAGCCATCTCCCATGCACCTTTCAATCGTATCTGTTTCGAAAGATGCGTAGTGTAGTTTGACACC
The DNA here is from genome assembly GCA_030545055.2 of Neoaliturus tenellus. Classification (NCBI taxonomy): domain Eukaryota; kingdom Metazoa; phylum Arthropoda; class Insecta; order Hemiptera; family Cicadellidae; genus Neoaliturus; species Neoaliturus tenellus. Next base: position 42,184,087 of record CM061533.1, on the reverse strand, counting down.
TTATTGTTGGGGAAATATTCCATAGAACTGTTGCTGGGTAGCGTCAGGAAGAATTGCGAGTTAGACATTTTGTAAGTCTTGCGCTCTCACCCAAGAGTTAAACTCGTCTCCGTAACCTCGCCACTTGACGTAATAACGCTTACTGGTGCCTCTGCCACGAGTGTCCAGTATTTTGTCAATCTTGAATAGTTGATCACTCCGATAGATTACTTTCTGTAATTCGTGTTCGTAAAACTGACCGGTCAAAACTTCACCTTTGAGGTCCGCCAACGTGTACATGGGCAGCGGCATCAGAGTGTTCACTTTACGAATAGTAAACACTTCGTTACTCCAATTGGTCTCGTAGCCTTTGGCGAACGTGCCCTTCTCCTTTGCTATGCGCACTGTGTCACCAATCTTGAGTTTAGGCTTAACACGGCGTGGAATTTTACTGTACATGCGTTGTAGCACTTGTGCTATCGTCCGATCATTTTTCACATCGATGGGGCGCAATCCGCCACCGAGACTCTTGTGTTCGCTGGCGTTGTATGCTTTCACCAGTTTGTTCAGTACATCGATATATCGGTAAGTGTTTTTGTAAGTCAGGTAACGCCACATGCGAGACTTTAATGTGCGATTCACGCGTTCCACTACTGCTGCTTTAACATCGGGATTCTGCGTAGTCACATATTTTATTCCGTACTTTTTGAATAACTGTCTGGTCTTGGCGCCGGTAAACTCTGTTCCTTTGTCAGACTGGAGGCAACGCGGAGTTTTAGTCGCTTCTTTGAATATTTCTTCGAATGCCACTGTCACTTCTGCACCTTCCTTTCTCTTCAACGCTCTCACGTACAGACGTTTACTGAACACATCTATCACGGTCAGCAGGTAATTGACTCCATCGTTGTATTTACTCAATCCTCGCATATCATTCAAGTCCGCTTGCCACAGTTCATACGGGCCAAAAACAGAGTACTGGTTGCGTGGGAAGCGTTTACGGGCCGGTTTGTGTAATGTATAAGTATCCTGTGATTGTAGCCATTCGATTACTTTCGACTTTGAAATATCTCTCTATAAGCTATAAGCTCTTGCGGGACGATAGCCATCTTCTTTGCGTGCTCCATTATTGATGTGCAGCAGCGGCCGGTCGGAAGTGTAGTTTAACGGTCAACGCTCCGTGACGGAATGAGAGATCTCGCTTTAAGATGTCCTTCACATAAATTCTCACACTTTCGAATGTCTTCTTTCTCACCGGTACGTAGTGCGGATCATTGATGTGTGCTGCCTTGTACGTCCCATAATCATCTATCGTGTGGGATATATTGATAATCCTCAATAACGGTGTACGGGCATCGCTTAAAATTTGTTCTTCAATCAGATCGCAGTACACGAGCATATGTGATGGTAAACCAAGACTTAAATTAATCGGTCTAGTACTCGTTTGTAAACCTGGTACATTTACCAATTCGTCTCCCCGTACTATTCCTAACTGAAGTCCGATTTTTGGGGAACCGGCCACTCCTTCGGTAGTTCCCAATGTATTTGTTCCGAACGTCACTTTAAGACGCTTTGCTTCGTCAATATCGAATACACTTCCAGTTTTCTTTACAGTTTTCAACCCGTTGATGTGTTTCAACAAATCTTCGGCTGAAGTGTAGTGTCCGGGATTTCTTTTAACGTCGACGATCCATACTTCTTTTTTGCTGAATGGTTTGCCTTCTTTTCCTGCAGACTTCTTGACTTCTTCCTTTTTGTAACCAAATATTTTTAGTAGAGCATCGGAGTCTACTGTTGCGAGCGTACATGGATAATGCGCTTCTACGAGCGCTACTTCCCAATCTCTACCGTCCAAGCAAATGTAATTCGGTAGTTGTACAGTAAAATCATGTGTAGTATTTTTCGGATAATAATGTATTGAGGGACCCGTACCGCTAAGTAAAGTCAAATAAAATGGCTTCGTCTGGACATCCATTTCACTTTCCCAATGCACTACTGACTGCTGCCTGTAACACTGTGCTCAATAGTAATGGAATAAAAACTCCGCCACCTTCCTGCACTAGATACTTTCGTTTCTGTCCCCAACACTGTCCTTGTCTTACTAAGCGTCTCAGAGTCACTTTATGTTTGCTCAACTGACTTTTAGTCTTACTCGACAGAGGTACGTTCCCACGTAGCACGTTGTAGGCGCACTCGCAGACTGAACGAATGCGACTCTTGTCACAAACCTTTAGCAGTGCCTTGCGTTCCTTGGGTGTTGCGTGTATCAGCGCTCTGAGCAGCGGTGCGTCCTTCTTCAAGCACGACATGATTGCAACTGACTTACTTTTATTTTTTCTTTGGTAAGTACACGTAGTTTACACGATCCACGGGGAATATGCAAGTGCGTACTCTCATGTCCTCAGATGTCGACTGTTTCAAGTCCAAAAGTAGATAACCGTGTGCCTGTTTTGTGGCGTCACTGTAGGCTTCCTCTATGAACTTTGGGCTGTCTGGATATATCTGCCTGGCTAAATATCTGATTTGTACTCTGTCTCTGGGATTTTTAAAAAATATAATGTAGTGAGCATTTAGTGAGATGTCTCTCTGCCCACGACCCTGATGAAAAAGATTTTGAGTAATGAAAAACACACTGATGTTACGGTGATGACAACCCTTCGTGAATAGATCCACCACTCTATCATCTGCCTCACGCATCATATCGTCAATTATAACCAGTATTGGTTCCTTACCATCATAATCACTCAAGTCTGGTAAGCCCTCAATGTGGTTTATTTTGGAATTACTTACATCACCTCCTCCTCCACCACTACCATAATGCCAGTTGATTTTGGTAAATTTTACATCACACATTTCATTTATGTGTTCAATAAACTTGGACACAAAATGTGATTTACCACTGCCCGATGGACCCGCCACAATGGCTGAGAATGGATGCTGCCACTTCAAGCTCATGACTGCTACTGACACTAAAACTAAATACCATACACTTTTCTTAGAGTAAAGGTTTGGGGTTTCATCTTAAAATAAAAGACATTAGTTTATGCTGTAATGTACATGGATTATTTATTGCTTACGAAAGCTATCAAAATTTATAAAGGTTAATTAAATCTTGAGTCTTCTTTTTCTTGCCTTACAAAAATTCCAACGGTGTGAATTTACTGCCTGGAAGTGGACTGCGCTTCACCAGACGTAGGCGATCTCCGAAGCCGCTGTTGTACCGCTCGATGTCGTGATCGCTCAGGACTTGGTTGAAACGCCTGGGCAGGTAGACTCGTAGGAAGAAATCATCGCCGACTTGTCCCTCGAGAATGACGACGACTGTCTCGCCGAATGGAGTGGTCACACGCTCCATCCCGCTGATCGCATAGCTGCACTCCTCTCGCAGATCAGACAGGCGGGTGTAGGCCGGAGAGCTGGACTTGCAGGTGTTCAATGATGTCCGCAGGTCCATCGTTACACCAGGTGCGGACTCTGAAGTCATGCTGCTGCTGATGCTCGACATGGTAATGATGAGAGTATGAGGATGATGCGACTAGTCGAAGTGGTCTCCAGGCGAAGAATGATGCTCGGTCGGTCCGTTCGTTCGGTTTTTGTTGCCCGCGACGCCATCTTGGAATTTTTTATGTGCGCAGGTGGTCGATGAAACGTGAGAAGGGTCGTCCCGCAGGTGTTTGGCACATTCCACAATGTCTAGACATCATAAATCTTCTTTTGTTTGTGCAGGTGGTCGATGAAATCTGAGAAGGATCGTCCCGCAGGTGTCCAATCTTTTGTTTGTGCAGGTGGCCGGATGCAGTTGGTCGATGTAATCTGAGAAGGGTCGTTCCGCTTCTTTTGTTTGTGCAGGTGGTCGATGAATTCTGAGAAGGATCTTTTGTTTGCGCAGGTGGTCAAGAAGGGTGGCGGCCATCATGGATTTTTTATGAGCGCAGGTGTTCGGCGAGGTCGCACTCCACAGTGTCTAGACGTTGTTCCTACAATGTTTTCTTGGTGGGTCTTCTACGCGCATCTTGCTTTTTCGGTTTTATCATTGGCTTTTTCGGTTTCTCTACTGTCTTACTGTATCGTGTTACTGTTTGTGTCAAGCCGCTAATCTTCGGTACTCCCGTAGCTTTATTAATCCACATATTCTCTGACTTGTCCACTACTTGGTTGACGCTCTCGTATAATTCACTATTCTTGTCTATAAATAATCCGCATCTGTACACCATATCCGAACCATCATACATTTCCATTTTTAATAGCACTGGTCCGCTGTTTGATGGATTTTGTACCGCGTAAAATTGTCCATTTTCAAGCCATGACACGATGGGGCAGTCATCTGAAGGTTTTGGAACCCATCCTGGTTTTGCTGTTTCTTCCACTTTAGGCTTAGGCGTAGGTCTTATCCTCTTCTTAGGCCTCGGTGATGGTGGAACTGGTATCTGCTCGAGTGTAGCGTTGTCGTCCGCGGCGTTGATGTCGGCCATGAATGCATTCAAGTATTCGTCAATTAATCCGGACGCGCTCATGTCTGTACCGCACGAGTGACTGTGTAAGACTGAGTGAATCGCTTACTTACAGTGTATGAGTCGAACGACATTTTGTAAAAAGCACGCGGGTTTCAAGGACATGCGGACGGTTATGTAACTAACGTTGATGGCGTGGGTAGTGTTTAGGCGGGAAGCAAATTATGTAAATTGAAAAAATGGAATAAACGAAAATAAATGAAATAAACGAAAATGAATGAAATAAACGGAAATAAACAAAAACGAATCAATTAAAAAAAAAAATGTCAAATACCTCTACTAATTCGGGGGGGGGGGTCTCGGGGGGGGGGGCTCCGCAACTTGGGTGGTCTCGGGGGGGGGGGGGGTCTCGGGGGGGGGGGGGTGCCGCTCTTTGCCGCTCTACACCCTTGCTTCGGCCAAGTCCCCCTACTCAGGTACCAGATAGGCCTACAAGATACAAAACATATAGGACCAGTAATAATTGAAGAGGCTCCAGATACAATGTACAAGATAAAGAATGCATGATACCAGATACAAGATACATGATACAAGATGAAAGATACATGGTCCATTTGTTTTAAAATTTGTACAAAGATACAAAATTACATTATGTACTAATATATACAAGGCCTGAGTGTCAGGAGAGAGGTTGGCAGTTACTCACTGTGCAACTGTCCATTTGCAATGCCTCAGTTAACTTAATCTAATTAATAATAGTCTACTTAAACCCAATAGACTTAAATAAATTGTAATATAAAAAAGTGCAATAATACCAGTTTTACCATTCAAACCTGAAGATGAAAATTTACATGAACTTTACAAAATAAAGCATGAAATTAACAAAAGACAATAAACATGAAAAATAAAAATAAAATAAATGAATAAGATAGTAATAATGTCTTTGTAATCTTAATTTAAACTCTTAATTAGACTGTTATACGTCTGTTATAAATATGCTTGACACCCAGGTGAAACAATTTCACAAATGAGACATCATTTATTGTTGAGGTTTATTCTAAAACAAGGAAACCCCAGTAGTTGATTAAGGGTTTACTGAACTCATCAGTTTGTGATTATTTTCACATTTAAAACGAAATATATATGATTTAAATACATGGTAGTGGCTAATTCAATAAAATCTATTATTGAATAATTTTTAGGCGTTGGAAGAAAAGTATTACACTCAGTAATATGACCTGATGCTCATAAAAACGGATGGGTTTTGTTTCACAGGAAGGGGAGAAAAGAATCGAGCCGCAAATCACATTATTGCCCGCCTCAATGTTTTGGAAAGGATTCTCATCCAATCTCTAAAAGGAGCTATACGTGTAAACTGCAAGTAAAAAAAGTAATAATAATAATTAAAGAGAGAAAACATATATTATTAGTAAAGGGTTATATTTAACAATGTTATTAAGAGACGTAAAATTCAATTTTGTTCAAGCTTGCATGTTTTGAAATCTGATTAGAATCTTATTTAAACGTTGAAGATGTTTGCATTATCTTCAAACAATACAACAATGATATCGATTTGAATGCTAAATATTTTCTTTCATAAGTGTAAAATCGACTACAATTTTTTATACTTGAAATTTAATAATTGAAAATTGGCTACTTACAGTAATTCGTGTATCGCAAAACAAATTAAAAAAAAATTATCAAATTATAACTATGTGATTGGTGAGCTTTGGTTACTATTTTGTAACTTTGTCATTTCAATGCTACGTTTATGATAAAAAGAGACAAAGAGTATTTTTAACAGTTAAACGCATAGTAAGCGCCTTCTCTTTAACATCATAACGATTATTATAACGCTCATTATAACGATATAGTGTGTTGTGTACAATGATAACGTTAACCATTTACCATAAAGCAGCCATTTTTCATTGTCACCAGTCAAAAGAGCATCGTCAATCATGTAAGCATATCAGGTTACTGTCAGACCTGCCGAGTTTTCCACACCTAATGTTTGATAAGCCTCAAAAGTATTTTATAAGTCCATAATTTGTTAGTTGCAACATTATACTGGACCAATTTTAAGTATCTATTGGTGAATTGAATTAATTCTTGTCATAGTTAGAGCCATTGCCGAAATAGATTGATAATAATTTGGTGCAAGAATTAGCGTGAGTAACTTCTCTAGCATAGGCGTGTTTGGAACCAATTGTGAACCAATTGGAACTAATTGGTGCTGATGTTTGGAACATCAGCACCATCTCTCGCGTGTCCATGAAGTACAATGGTAGGTAAAATCAGACACTCTTCTCAACTCTGTATGAACAAATTTTTTTAACTAAGGATTCTATATTTTTATTGGTCTTTTGTAGCACTGTAAAAAAAGCTCTATAGTTATAATATGGACTGAATCGTTTCTGATGTGTCGTACATGAAAATGCCTAAATTTCTATATCAAATAAATGCACGGAATGGCAAGTATATGCACGTTAGTGTATGTATAGTCAGTGCATTGTCTGGAGATGACTTGTTGGCCACGTTTGGGAAAGGTATTCAGGATAAGATACCTGATCACAGACCTTTCTATTGGTCACTATGTTATTCGTTTACTTTAACTCCTCAGAGCTATAAAGCGTATAAAATTGGATCTTCCCATTCTTTCCCATTTACTATTTGGAACTAGCTATCTAGGTACCTATCAACATTAGTAAAATGCAATAAACTATAAAGGAAAGAATAGATAAATATTGTTGAAGTGGATGTTGAAGTTTTTTCATAACTCTGTACTGTAATGGGATATTAAAAACATTGCAAAGATAAATCATTAGTTTAATGGTAATTTTGTTCACAATTTTAATTTTGTTTGAGCTTTTTAGTGAAAGAAAAATTTTTATCATTGATCAAAAATAGAAATAAATTTATTTATTGCTGATTAAAAAAATAAAATTAGATTACTACTAATGTAATGTGACTATCATTTATGATTCATTTTCGAGTACAATTTAGAATAACTCGGTTTAGTTACAAAAAGCATCTTATTGGAAAATAAAAAATAAAACGAGGAAAACACAAAAACGAAACCTTTTAAAATATAAATGCAAATAAAATGAAAGTTGTTAATTGCCAATAGACCTGAGGCTGAATTACAACCACAGACCGAATAATCCCAGAGTCAAGCAGCTAAAACCCATACTAGCCAACAACACCAAGCCAACTGGTTGGGCCGGAATTTATATTAACTGAAATCTTAATGTTCTCAGAACAGTCTAACCCAATTGTTGCTTATAGCTCATAACCGAATATAATATCGCATCTAATGAACATTTATCAAGTGATGATATTCCTTTCTTATTTTATTTGGAGATACATGTTTTAATTAGTCATAGTTCAGCTATTTACAACCGGTCTTCTCAGAAGAAACTTTGTAAATCAATCGGATAAGACTCGTCATAGCAAGTTACAAACTATCACATTTATCGTAGTGTCGCTATTTTGTTTGACACCTCTCAGGTTCACCCCCTAGGTCGGTGTGATCTGATATGATAAAATGATTGACGATCCACACTTAGCTTCAGACATTGAAAAATGACTTCCATCTCGATAAATGACTGTCATTAGTACACCGCACGATGCCATCTATTGACTTTATTACCAAGTTTACTCCGCCCGGGTTTATATAATGACATATTATTATTTAGTGTAAAAGCTGTAAACAGATATATCAGGAAGTAATTGTGAAATATTACAGTGCGATACGTGAGATTGTTTATGAGTATTGAATTTATGATTGAAAATACGCTTATGTAGTTAACACAATCAAATTTATGAGAAGCAAAAGAAATTGTAAGTATAGAAAACTGCCAGAAGAAGCAATTATTTATAGTAATGAATTATTAACACTGTCCAGTATTTTTGGAAAGCAAAGAAAATATTTTGGAAAATATTAAAAATCACAATTGAGTATACAGACATTGTTTTTAGGGGTGACCAAACATAGTTTTTCATCACACTACATCGATATCACCTGTTTTCGACCCTCGTTTCTACCGTCGAAACATCTGTTTTGCCGGCCTAGGCCGGCAAAATTTTCCGGCCTAGGCCTGCAAAATCAGCTGGCTTAGACCTTACATCAAAACATTCACAACACGTTGTATCACAAAAACATGTGACTGCAACAATGAAATGAATTGGTTGCCTAGCAACCGGAAACTCAAGCAGTACATCTCGCTAGGTTAGTTGATGTTATGTTTTGTTTGTTATGAACGAAAAAGTAATGTTTTCACTTGTTTAGAATTTATCGAATTGTGTAGTGTGATGAAAAATATCGTTCGTAACTCGGGCCGAAAGCGTTTTGCCAACCCTCGATCGTTTCAAGTTCTCGACTTCGTCTCGAACTTGAAACACGATCTCGGGGCCGGCAAAACGCCACTTTCGGCCCTTGTGACGAAATATACTATTGTGAGTTAGCATCGGTAAAACTTATGGCAGAAGAAATCTTGCTGGCAAGGCTTGGTGTCGCTGGTAACAATACAATTACTGTACAAAAAAATACAACATACCGTATAAAGCCCTTGTTCGGTTTTGAAAAAAAAAAAAATGACGTAACGACTCGGAAAAATGGTAATAGGCTTATGAACTATTTGTTTTTATTTGTCATTTAGTAGCATTAGTGTTTCATTTTTTAAAATTTCAATATTTGTTTATAAGTATTTATTGCTCCAGCACCAGCATGACACTAATGACCAATAGAGGACCGACTGCTTAACATATTGTTAATCCATGTAAATGTGTGGGAGAAACAAATGGAATACTCTTGTTTTAGTGGATTAGTAATTTACACAAAATTTGCTTAATTGGAATGTACTGTTATTATTTGGGATTATTGTAATTAAATTGTCAACTCTTGAATAGTTTTTGCTCAATAAACTTTAATTATATAAATTTATATAATATTTAGTTCAAGATTATTACATATAAAAAAGAATAGGAAAATCAAGATTTTTTTTGTTTCACAAGTTTTTTAGGAAATGCTTAACTGGATAATTTCAACTGGCGAAATTTTGGAAAGTTACATTGTTATTCATTGAAGATGGGTCCAATACGATTTTACCTACCTCAATTATTGGAACGAAATGGAAATGCAGTCTTGCATACAACTTTAATCCTATTCAACTTACCAGAATATGGAGATTCTGTAGTTGTTGTAATTCGGATGATCAATTACTTTAAACTTGTTTTTGCTAATCTTTTCTTATTCATTAATAAGAAAATAAGAATATACAATAAGGCTTTTTTGTTAAGATCACTTATCTTACAATGTCCAACTGATATTCAAGTTTTTGAGGTCGTTTGATAGGGCTTGGTCTGTAGTTGTTTCCGTCAAAAAATGGGGAAATTCGGACTAAAATGTTATTCATAATTAAAATTTGAAATCTTCTCATTAGAATAACATTGGGATTGAGTTGAGTATTCACAATATCTTTTAATGTACAGCTGTAAATAAGTGTATTTTTGTGTAATGATAATCACAATAATGGATTGGATGGGAGTAATTGAGTTAGGACTAGATAGGCTATTATATTTAGCAAAGAGCTAAATAAATCAGCTCGATTTCAAGCAACAAGTATACTTGTAAATTAATAAAAAGTATTAAATAATAAATAATTATTTAATGTTACAGCAAATATCTGTATTTTAATCTAATACAAATCACAATACATAAAAAATATATCGTTTAAAGATAAAAAATATCGTTTCCGTAATAAACATATTAAAGATTGAACATGTAACAACTAATAACAAATATTAAAACAATAACAAATATTAAATAACAAACATTAAAAGCCTGGTATAAACATTTATTTAAATCAATAATGTGAAAACTTTGATTTGAAATAATTAGTACAAAAATGTTTCTTAACTAATCATAGTAATTTTCATACAGAATAATTTAGTAGAGTAATTAGTCAAACGGCAGTATTAAATTATGTTTAACTTTCCCGTAGACCCTTACCTCAGATGTGGTCAATGAGCCAATATAAATTCTACCTTAGACCAAAGTTTATCCAATAGCGGTTGTTCACAGCTTGTCCTGCTATTAGTTTACTGCTCCAAACTAGTAAATATTTAAAGAGATCAAGGGACATTTATCGATCAACATTTTTATATCATTAAGAATAATAATTTAAAGTATGATTTTCATGATATGAATCTGTTAAAGTAATTTAGGAATATTAAGCTGCTGACATATATTACTGTAATACAGACTCTACATTCTGCTCTGTGCTCTGTTGTTTTAAATGTGATCGTTAATGTGGCTAAATTTAGCAAAGGATTTTAATTGGCAGTTTCTGCCTGTCTTTCTTTAGCACAATACGAACTTAAGAACAGCAATAAGACACATACATACATAAACCTACCTTTTAATAGTAATTATGTATACATACATACATAACAAGACCAAGATGCAAAATTCTTGAATTGTTTTTACGATTTTGGCAAAATTATATCCGCTCCATAGTTGACTTGTTTAAAAACTATTTATAATAATTTAACAGTGTCATTTATCACATTAACCTTTTTATAAATTAAAAAGTTAAAAACTTTCGGATGTTATAAACTTACAATTGAAATTTATTGCTATTTTATTAGGTAGTCCATGCAATAAATACCCCCGTCAAAGAACTTTGTGGCTATCTTATACAATTAATAATCTTTACAAGGAAATATAATATATTTAATTGCATTATATTTCTGAGTAAATTATTTTTATTTAATAATTTATATATTAATATTTATGTTGCAATAAATTACTTTTTCTTAACAGTAATAAAACTGCAAATCCAAAGCTTCCATGCAAAAGGAATGATTTGTTTACAAATAACAAAACATAAACATTTCAAATTTGACAAATATGCAGAAGACAGCTGATCAGCTGATTAGGAACAGGTACCTTATTATCTCCATCTCTCTTGCTCCCATTATACACTTATTTTCTATGAGAATACCATGGGATTTAGCATGTAGGTTTGCTACCATGTGGGTTTTTGATCAAATCTTAATTACTCACCACCTAGTGAAGATTCATAAAATTTTTTATTAAGATATGTTGATAAATAAGCGATATAAAACTTTTTAAAGATTTACCCATAAGAATAACATGGGAAACTTGATTTGAATTTTCTCTATAACCAGTTAAGCTATTGTAAAGGTTCAAAATACTAAATTGTTTGTTTTTTTAAGCTCTTTTAAATGGTTTTAGTTAAAATTGATGAATTTTAAAAATTTAGGTCCAAAAATGCCAAAAACCCATTTTTGACCCCTTTGAAACCCCATAAAACCCCGTTCCCATAACCCGACAAAGCTGGTTCGCGAAATCATGAAAATAGACCTGGTCTTACACCTTCATACCAAATTTGATCAAAATCGGAGGTCCGCTTCAAAAGTTATCGGTACCACGGACACACATATATATATATATATATAGAAATATATATACATATATATGAAAATGAACGAACGGTGTTTTTGGCTTCTGGGGACCTCAAAATGAAAAAGTAACATGGTCCCGGGCTTAGGTCTTACCATGGCTACTACCGTAATAGCGTATTCCCTATAGGGAAATTCGCTAAAAAGGGAGAAACATGATTATGTATGAGGAATTGATCGGTTTTTAAACTAGCTACCAACGAGTGAAATTAGTGAAATTGTTTTGATAGGCAAAGGCAACAAGCGTAGATGACCCTTCAGCCGGCCGTTGTCACAATTGTGACACAAACGTGACAAACACGTGGGACATCATGGCTTGGCAGTTTAATCGTCGAGGAACAAAATCATTCTGTAATTTATCCTACTATGGAAAGAAGTTTTTCACAGGTTACATGACGAGTTTTGTTAAAAAAGTTAAGTACTATTTAATCATGTAATAAAATTAAGGAGAATAGACGAAATCATTTTAAACTAACAGTATAGCTTACAAATTAAATAAATAAGATCTATTCGGAAAAGCTTGTTTTAGATTTTGCTGATGATACGCCTTCTAAAAGTAATGGAATTGTATGTTAGTGTTTTTAATTTGAAAGTGTTGTAAGGAACTGAATTGATAAACATTAAAAACTGACTGGTATAAGTCAGATTCTTTAATATTTCATCATTATTTATGAATTTTTAATGGTTTTATAAAAAAAATGTACTTACTCTATTTTAAATCGAGTTTAACACTTTAAAATTTTGTACAATATGTTAATATCAAAAGTGTTATCTGACAATATTTCAGTATTAAATTTTAACCGAACTTAAAAATCAGCCATTATTTTAAACGCATCACAATATTAAAATAAAAATAAACTGTTTATTAAAATAATATTGACACACACATAGCATTGTTGAATTTAGTACTCAATTTGGTTTGAACCAAAAACCATACAAAAGATGTTTGTTGGTTCTTTTATTGTTGTAATGATTACATTACGACTTATGTAAAAATACACTTTTATAGATCTTGATTTTAGCCGTAAATCTTCATCAGTCGTAGGCCTAAATGATAACATTACACACTACAAGCCCAACAATGTAGTAAGTATTTTACACATTTCCATCATGCCGTGGCCGTGTGTTCGATGTTGTTCCATCGGCGATGGTGTCCCGAGTGGTCGCCAGAGCTGGCGCAGTCGCACGTTCATTGATCCGATGGATGGAGTCACGTTGTTACTACCGTACAACAGCCGGCCACAATACTACTAGTACTACTATTACGACACGGGTAGTACAGTATTAACATACTACTGTAATACCATTGTAATACCATCTGTGGAATACAGATAACAAAAATTGAAATATTCTTATTCTGGTTTTAAATTACAGCTGTTAATAATATGATACAATACGTAGATTTTGTGTGTATTTTATGTGTTTAATTTTATGTACTTTTACGCTAACTCATTTTATAATGATTTGAAGGGGAACGGTACAAACCTCGGTATTGTTACTATCTAACGTCGACATGTTATTAGATAGCATCAGTTATTCAATAGCCCAAAGACAAATTGTAACTTGGATCAGTACCAATCCTAAAAAAAAAACACCTAACTTTTCTCAGGATCTAACAGGTAAACTTTTAATTAAAGGAGAAAACCACTCAGCTACCCAGCCAGTGTAATACAGTAGGGCTGCACCTTTAGTACAGAGATATTCCTAGACTATTATGCTATTAAATACATCTTAACACAACTAAACCATAAATTATTATTGGTTATGAACCGGCGATTCAAAACACTTGTACTCCATAAGCTCTACCACTAAGTCATCACATTAAAAAATATATAGTCTTTAGGCTACAATAGAGATAGTGTTAGTTACACTGTAAACACCTCAGTACGACTTAATACTTCGAATGTTACAGTTTAGCACCAATATCTGTGATTATACTAAGGTAATTGTAATAAACTTTATAAACAGTATCAGGATTTAATTTTCCTGTTGGTAAAAAATTACGATTATTTCTTTTTGGAGTTGAACGAAATTGTGTAAAATGTCTTTGTCTGAATATACCACAATACTATTAAATGCCACTTTAAAGCACCAAAATCCATGAAAATACTGCAATTAATTGTATTGAATTAAAGAGTAACCGTTTCACTATTCAATTCGCTTACAGCTGAAGTAGGTACAAACCTTTTTCTTTCAAGTTAAAATATTGTTCAAACAACCTGTATGTCCAAAGATAGATAATTGTTGATATGTCTGAATAAAATATACTTTAAAATAAAATTTAAAAGTACACAAAAGGGCAAATTTGTTTAGTGATACGTTAAACACCGGGTTAATAGTAAATAGAAATTTTATCAACGAGTGAGCTTAATAGAAATAAAACTATAGGAAAAAGCATTTTAAATAAGCAAATGCAAGACGCGGGGTAAAACTCGTAAATATATCTTTCTTTGTTGCTGACTGAAATTATTCCACGGCAGGCTTCGGAAGTTAGCGAAAGCAACATTTGTTAGAGAACGTGGTCTTACATTGTAACAACGGGCGAGAAAGGAAAGGGCCCGAGGGGAAACTTATCCAATGTCGATTGGCCGCGGTAAATGTGTTTGATTCTTACCCCAACTGATTGTATGTTTGTAGCACACCTGTACAATCACGGCCCTGTTAAACGTTAACAATGTATAGGCCATCATGACCAACAATCAACAATTTAGTTAATTTTTTTTTTGAATTTATACTTTCTTCTTAAAAATATTCAATGTATATACTTTTAGATTGAAAGGTGAACCTATCTTAAATATACTTTAGTAATTATTTAATTGTAAGAATTACAGAATTTGTTTTTATAAAAATCCTAATACAGAATGGAATTGAAGTTAATAAACTTATTCCGCACACATGAAAAAGTAGTTCACGCAGGAATAAAAAATAAAAAATAACGTAATTAATGAAAATAAATTTGTATTAAATTCAAATCGATAATTTTGCCACCAGTATCAGCTTTTTCTTTCTTTTTTTACAAAGGACGTGAATTTTATTTATACTTACCTTCGTTCTTATTTAATTTCTTCAAAGCTTCAGTGCATTCAAAAACCCAAAACCTTCAAATTCATACGTTACAAATATAAAATAGTTTATTCCATGGGGAGGGGGGGGGGTAGATCTAGTGTTCGATTCTTTACTACTTAAAAACTACAGTTAAATTCATAACTGGTCTTTACTA
The DNA here is from genome assembly GCA_030545055.2 of Neoaliturus tenellus. Taxonomy (NCBI): domain Eukaryota; kingdom Metazoa; phylum Arthropoda; class Insecta; order Hemiptera; family Cicadellidae; genus Neoaliturus; species Neoaliturus tenellus. Next base: position 42,168,955 of record CM061533.1, on the reverse strand, counting down.
TGACTAAAAGTTACATTGAAATGCAAAAAGTATTGTTTTCACAGACGAGGAGAAAACCGTCCTTGTTATATATCTTTCAGTTACATATATACATCTTACCCATTTGTATACTTTTGTTGAAAAACTTCTGAAGATTACAGCCTTACAATATATTTCATCGCCATGTTGCCATGAACATCCGATGCCATTCATGCGTGATTGAAATTTTGATTAGAGCATTAAAATAGTCGGATACTGTGAACCACTGGGTGGAGCGTGGATGTCTCGACCTACATCATTAACGCCCACTGGGAATTGGCACCTGTTCCATCCAACTGCCAACCGTCATTATCTTACAAGTTGTCCATCCCTATTGTAAATATCACATATTCTGCGAATTCAGGAAGACTTACACTAAAGGTTAATTCAGCTGCTTTGTAAAAATATAACAGTTTACTTTGTACTAAAGCTATAGGTTTCTTTAAAAGAATTTAAAACTTGTACGTTTAGTATTTTAAATAAAGAATGATAATAAACAACCTTTTGACAATGGAAGCAATACTCATAGTATTGTTTAATATTTATATTGAACAAAATGGGGAAAAATACACAAATTGAACTCACTTAGTATAATTAGGTATGTTTCAATTCATCAAAAAAGCAATCCGAGAAAGTTACTTTCAGTTTTTTTCCATATAAAGTCTTAAATATAACCAAATCAACATAAATAAAATCTATAAAGTAAAACGTCATATGGCATTAGTAAAACGTTGTTTTGTATCAAACTAGTAATAGATACCTATAGTAATACCTGTCGATACGAAGACTGGAATGGAAGGAGAAATAATAATTTCATGAATTAAAAGTCTAAATATTTTAAAATATGCACCATACAAGTTAAAACGTTAAACATAACACTGTAGATAATTCATGTATGGAAGTCTCTGGGAGCATGGAATGACAGCAGCAGCTTCACAGTTGAGTTTCTCACTCAGACTCATCCAACCCTTCAAAAGATCCCGACCCGTCTGAGAGATTCAGCTTGGAGTCACGTTTTTGAACTCAAACGTCGACAGGGGCACCATCAGTCTTTTCATTTTATGTTGTTTTCTAAGAGTTTACTGGTCGAAACATACTAAGTACAACGGAAATGAATCTTAATGATAAATCGTTTATAAAATTTTAAAAACGTCCAGAATGATTTTATATTGGTTTCTTTGGAAAAGAACAAAGATTCTATTATAATTATGATATTATTACAGGATACATTAAGTCACCTTTAGATTACCTCATTTCAAAAATTCCATATATCTCTTCTCATACCTTCAGAAAATAAATACGAGTAAATTTCTCGTCAGTTAAAAAGAGAATCAAAGGTTATAAATATAAAAACAAAGTTTTCTAAAATGCTAAGAATCCCAAGTAGTTTTTACTAGAACATTAGCAGAGATTCCTCGCCATTATTACCTGAATTCTTTAAAATAGCAACGCGATTTGCAGCATCATGAATTGAATTGAGTTAATTTTGATGTATATTAGAAAATGTTTAAGAGAGTGATTAGTAAATATTCTTAACTTTGATTAGGTTTACATTTTATCACCTCGCACAATTATAGTAGTTAAAAAAATTCAAATTTTGGTTTGTCATTATTTATTTTGATCAGAATTGAAAATTTGCAGATTAAAATTTTCTCTATAGAAATAAAATTCTTTTATAGAGCTATTTCTTCATCAAATCTTAAAATTTCCTACTCCGTATTACTAAGTTTTTTAAAGCCATATGCATAAAACTTTGAATTAATCATGCTGTAACTAATACCTGCAGTTGACGACATAACTGAATGTGATATAGGGTAAAGAAAATATTTTAAGACTCAAAAGTATAACAGGCTCATGAAATTTTACCTTACACATAAAATTACTTTTTAAACGATATACCAACTTCATACGAACATTATAACTTAACTCGAATTCTGCATAGTTGTTAGTGGCATATAAAGTGGTGATTGTCGAAATTTAATCTACGCTTAGTGGTAAACTCTTCTTACTTTTTGTGAGATTTAGTAAAAAGAATCCATTTCAAAACACACCCATGATAAAAATTAAATAAAATTTTGCGGATCAAAAACTTTTGTTATTAGTTACCAAGGACTAGCGTTTTACTTGTACATAATGAAGCTCAGTTGTACATAACTCTAGTGATTAAGTTATCTCCTACTGATAACACTATACTAAAACTAAGTCACACTTTCTGGTGATAGTTTTTTGAAAATACATGTCATGAGCGGACCAGAGTTGGAAGTTTCAGACCGCGGAATGGGATAGATAAACGAGTTTGATGTGAAACACGCCAGCATTTCCGCCGGATATCTAGACAATCTCAGCCTCCGCCCTGCCTTATCACTACTCACTACTGGGCTTATCAACAATTCTAGACAATCAAGTTCGCCGAAAACACTACTTTGTCGCTCTTATAGATAGGGCTGTGAATGATTAATATGGTTAGTCATCTCCATTATATTCATGTGTTGCGATTAATTCTTTGAGGAAGCTGGCAAATAAAGTAACGGGTAACAAACATTATGGTTGATATTACATGTTCATCGCTGCCTACTCTCTATACCACTGTGTAATCTCTATATTTATCCTCCAAATATATATTTTTCAAATAAAAATTTATGAATAATAAATTTATTCCACAATTTAAAGGAAACAACTTATTGTTGGCGCTTAGCATAGCAGTGTTCGTTCGACAGTGTCCGCGTTTTTTAACTCAGTAGTCATCTCAAGGAATTTTCAGTGAGTGAATCAGCCGATCTTAACCTGTGTAACTTAAGCAAGGCATTTTATAACATCTTACTCTGACAGCTTCGAAGGATGGAGTGTCAGTGAAGAACTTAACTCCTTAACTGATTACCTCGTGGAGTATAAATAAAAGTCTTAATGAAGTGGGACATGAGGGCTTTAACCCTCATGATGTTCTGCAAGGCTCGGTGTTTGGACCGTTGTTGTTCATCATGTCATTGGTTCTTATCCAGACGATAAATAATTTAACTCGGATGGTTACTTGAATGACATAAGTCTTATTAAAAGGGAGGCTGAAAATTATTGCATTAGGTTATGGATATTGGCTGAATTCAAACGAGATGGAATTAATCGCGATAAGACTCCATAGATACCAGTATGAATTACTGGATCACTGACTGGGGTCAGTATCAATAGCGCTAGGAGTGAGCCGGCTTCCGGTTTCCCCCACCACAGTAAGGGGATACCGCGGCGCCGTATGTAAGCCGAGTATTGGTAGGGCTCGTTATAGTATCATGGTGTTGGCGATTGAGTTGTTCTTATTTATATCTATGGCTGATCCTTAGGGTAGGTTTACACGTGAGAGTTTTTCACTCTCGGAGAGTAGTTAGTTACTCTCATAAAAATCTCAGACAGCTGTTGATAGTACTCGCAGAAAACTGTCTGGGATTAACGATCTTGGAAGATTCGCTGGTTGTGTAAACACCTCTGCGAGTACCTGCTGAGAGTACGAAACTCTCTGAGAGTGAAAAACTCTCACGTGTAAACCTACCTTTAAAGGAGATAGATAATGAAGCTATGTATATCTGCTTGGTTACAGCTGAGAGTAATCCAAGCAGGAGCTTTCACATTTAAAGCAGTCCCAAAGTGAGACTAAGAAAAAATCTCTTAATGAAAGATTTGTTCGATTTGTCATACAACTTTATGAATATTACCCTTTAAAAAATATAAATATTTTGAACATTGTTTGGACTAAATAAATTCATCAAGATCAAATGGTTACAAAATCTATTACATGGAAATTATAAAAGTGTCAAAGTTTTAAACCCATACATAAAATATTATGTTAAACAACTTTCCAACTTTATTGAGTGTCACTTAACAAATAATTATAATATAGTTTTAAAGTTTCTTTATCAATTTGCCTGTTGAAGGTAATAAAATTTGTCCATTATTAGATAAAAAAAAAATATTTGATAAATAATATTACAAACGTTATTGTCTACTCTTCCATGTACCTAGCAAAGAATGTTGTAATAAAAATGGATATTTTAGTCCATCAACATAACGAACTTGATCGAATTGACTTAAAATGTTTTAAATGTAATTATATTAACTAATGGCTGTTCCACATTTTGCCAACCAACCTATTGCAGTGCTGCACATACGTTTGTTCCGGGGAGATAAGGGACATTTTATAGGCAGCAGTCCAAGCTCATGTCAGACACACAATGAGGGCCTTGTCATTGTTGCAACAACAATCTCGTCCTAATCAAGAGGGAAATGGAGGAGACTGCATTGGTGTGGCCTCGCTGTCGGATGATTACAAATATTGCATCTTGTTGCAAGGAATTGCCACACTGAAAGGTTATACCTAGGAACATCCAAAGTGATTACAACTTTATTACTATAATTAATGTTCTCATTGCTTAGTTATTTAATTGTGCTATATGATATAGAAATATGTTTCATTTCTATCACTCAAATAAAAAAATAATAAATAAATCAATATGAAATATAACTTACTGTGCTAGTTCCTATTCCTAGATTTTTCAATTTTAGATATAATAGTTCATGTTTAAAGAATAAATAGAAATAAATAGAAGTAAATAATAAATAACCATCCATTCTTTATAAATATAGCTCTATTATTTTTTTTGTTTTACCAATAAATATTTTGTAGGCCTATTATGGTAAAATAAAATTAGTCAGCTGACTCTAGTTACGGTTGTAGAAAATTTTAACACAATGGCAATGTTCTTTGTCCAATAGTAGGCTATCTTATTTAAGATTGTATAGATTTGACTTAAGATCTTTCTTTAATATTAATAATATTTTAATCTTAAATATCTTATTTTACTATTATTACATAATCACTCCTTACATCCCAAGGCCTTAACCACCTTTAATATAATATTAAAGGTATTATTAATATTAAAGGTGGCTATGCTTATTACATATAGTACAAATACAGTGACCGTCCCATGAGAGTGAAATTGATCAGATTAACTAAAATCATATAGGGCTAGAGTAAAAATCATAACAATAAAATTTAATAACTAGGTTCTTGTATGTAACATAAAACATAACCACAGTCTCTTAATTGTCTTTGTCTGCAACGAAATAAGAAAAAAATTCAAGTACACATATTTCTACTTTCAATAGTTATATTTGTTTTGGGACCGTTTATGTGCAAACAAAAATAAATAACCTGATTTATCATGAAATCTTTTTAGGGTAGGAATACCATAGCTCTGGATAGTAAAAGCTCTGGGGGCAGGTGGAGGCTTGCGGTTTGTTTTAATTGCTTTGAATGATATTAATCGTTACTTTCAATGAATTTATCCATCTTAAGTGCTTTATTTACACATAGAAGCACACAGAGTTAGGAATTATATTTAAAAAAATGAATGAATGAGAATTTAAAGTTTTAACTAAAGCTAGCGAAATGGCTGTGCTCCATTTACCATAAAACTTGGCATTTTAAAAGTAGGGTTATTAAAGCAATCTCACATCTATTACTACTAAAAAAGTGACAATGGTAATCATCATACTCTTCTATAAGAATTATATTGGCCAAGAACTTCAAATGGGTATAGGGCACTCATGCATTTGATGCATTTGACAGAAAATCTACTTATCTTTGCCTTTATTTTGATATATATTTAATAAAAACGGTTCAGTGGTTACTGAGAAATCAGCATTATAACCGATTGATGAGTATAAAGGATTATTTTGCTATCTGGTTTTGCTACATTTCTATATTTTGAGATACACATTGTCGCAGTTACATTAGCATCGGTTTAAAACAATAGACGTTAAAAAGGTATACATTTTAAAAATATGTTTGTAAGAGTAAAAATGGATGTAGCAAAACATCCATTTAGTAATTCATGTTACATGAAATGAAAGAAATGATTATTAATATTTATTTTCTTGTTCAAACTTATTTGACTTTTTGGCAGGAAAACTATTTAGTCGGTTAATTTACTCACATAGAAATTGGGGTTTAATTTAATATAACTAAATCATACACATAAATTATCACAAATTGGTATCGTAGTTTGATCATTCGTTTCACGTATGGATAAGTAATATTATTTATAAATGAAATTTAAGAGAACCTATGGAATATTGTGTTTTGGTTGAAAATACAGTGATATTGTAATTTGATTATTAAATTAATTTAATTAATCAGACCGGCATGGTGTGAGATCATGTTGTAAGGTAAAAATGTTTTTCAATCAGTTTGTCACTAATATTTCGTCCTATGATCGATTAACTCAAGTTTAGAGTATCCTCGACAAAGCTATAACTTCGCTCTCTCTCTCTCTCTCTCTCTCTCTCTCTCTCTCTCTCTCTCTCTCTCTCTCTCTCTCTCTCTCTCTCTCTCTCTCTCTCGGTCGGAGCGGAAGTAGCTCCAAGCTTTACTGCTTCCTCCCATTTCCTCTGCTTAACTCCTCTACGTTACTCCAGCTTTCGATTTGGTTAATCCGCAGAGGGTAATTAGTTGACTCGTATTCTGAAGCCATCAATATTATGTTGACCAAAAAGTGGTATATCTGAAATAAATATTCCATTGCACGACCAGTGTCCCAAACTTAAGGTATTAACCTAGAATTAATTTACAGCTAAACGTATCAATTGAGTTTAGGCTATAAGAGTAGGGCCTAAAACATAATAGGCGAAATATTAAAATAATATAACGAAGATGATATACCTACAAAAAATATTTAAACTTTTACCCTATAAAAACCTTTTATTATAACAGCGTAGGCCTACAACATGAAACATTTTTGGCATTGATTATACGATATAATTTTGCATGTTTTTGTATTGAGCGCCAATGTTTAGCAGTAACATACCGCTTATTTTTCGGTAGATTCTAGTCAAATTCTACTGTGCTATTTACATAAAGTTTTTTTTTTAGCTATTCCTACTTAGATTATTTAAAAATATTTAATAAGATCTATATTGTTCATAATTGTACAATGGTGCAAGCCGTGGAGGATAAATAAATAAATAAATTAACAGACCATGGAGAGTTAATTGATTGTAAAGCTGTTACAATCAATAGTCTTGATTGTCTGCAGCTCACAAGAATACAAGAGATGCCACAGCTTGAATACAAGAAATGTCCCAAGGTCTCCCCTACATTTCTTACTAAATACATTATTACAATTCTCTTTAACTTTCAAGGAATATTGGTTTTTAAGGAATTAACATAGAAAACGGTAAACAAAGCTTTAAAGTAAAGTAAACATAAAGTTAAATACTGTGATCATAAGTATTATTAAGTATTCAACTGACAGCTTGACTATTTTTTTCAAACGAGATGACTAATCTTCTCAGAAACGAAAACTTAATGTGATATGTTTTTAATTAATTAAAAAAGGTACTACTTTCATAACAAAAAAGTGTTTTTCCATCGCATGGGAGGTGTAAGTAAATTCACCGGCATATAGCCCGAGAGAATGGTGTTTTCCCGGATGGGTTGGAAATGGAATTGGCCTTTAATAAACTCAGTGACCAGCGGACTTCCGGTGCCTCAGTTGTTGGCTACAATTAACTTTAGACTCACTCGGTTTTGATTCGATAATTAATGAACGATCTTTGATGGGAAATTACTGCCCTTCACTCATCTCGTAAAGCAAATCAATTAAAGAATTGTGCATGTCCTTACGTCTTGAAAGTTTATTTATGCATTTAATGATTGGGAAAAGTAAAATAAAGTCACAGAACTACATACAAAAATAAATGTTTCAAATTCGGTGGTGATTTAAAGATATATTTAACTATTAATTACTGTTAAAAATTCTGACAATGTAATTTTACTGCAACTATAGACCCGGCAGTGAAATCAACTATCTGTCGTCTTAACATTCACTAAAACTGTATGACTAATGGATTTTAATGATATTGATAAAACATTGCAATATCCTTTATTAGTTTTTGACTCCTAAAATTTGGGGTTTAAAAATGTAAAGTCTTCTCTATAAACATAATCTTTCAAAAAAAAAAAAAAAAAAAAAAAAAAAAAAAAAAAACACTTTAGGACATTTTAAAATTTTTAATCAATTTTAAAAAAAGATTTTGATTAATATACATTTAGTATACATTTTTTATGAACGTTTTAACAACTGGCATGTCGTACGAGATGTGGCCACCGCGTCGACGTGATATATGTTTAAGTGTTACCGATATTATTTATGTGTATGTGTCGTGTGTAAATGTTTGATTTTAACTTATGACGAAACGCTAGTGCGAAGATGCTTGAAAATGTCACTGTAGTGACGGGGCGCGCAACTTAACCACCAGCGACAAGGAATGTCAGAAGGTAATACCTAGTTCAAATTAATTTCGACTTTCCAGTAGTAGGATATGAACTCAAAAAACAACTGGCATTTTGATCTTTTATAAAAATATTTTTAAAATGTTTAATAAGCTAATCAGCGCTTACTCCATGTCAGCTTAAAGTTAAACTCGAACTTAAACAAAAGACTGCCATATTTAAAAAAATTGTATTCAACTACGTTTAGAAAGTCAAAACAATAGACAAAAAATATGGATAACACAATATAATAATCGTCATTAATATTGTACTTAATATTTAAAAAAGAAAATATGAAATACACAAAAAAAACTTAATTTAAGAAAAGGTATAATTTTTTATGCCATTAGGCTATAAATAATTCATTCATAATATCCAATCCTCATTTTAGTCTTCCTTATGAGGCGATGTCCTTCGTAATTTGTCCACTCCAGGAATGTCTTTAATAGCTTTTAAAGCTTCAATGTCCCCCCCCCCTCCCCGTTTTGATTTGGAAATGAGGTCGTTTCAAGGTCATCTGCTAAGGCAATCGGGGGTGCAAAAAATGAAACCTCAACTCTATCCTGGTTAACTGGTAACTTATTTGATTTCTGATAAAACAATTTCGATGACAACTTTTCTTCTTCAAAGACTGGTTATGTATAGATTAATTTGTACAAATTCTTTATTAATTTTACAGGGTGTCCCGAAGCAGTTAAACCACACTTAAAAAGGTTATCAGAGGTTTTAAACAAGCAAATATAATACCATATGGGTGCCACCTTGATTAGTTGACAGCCTGTCTGTCTGTATAACGACAAACACTACTTAAATAAGTACTCTTATTTACAAAAACACTCTTTTTGTAAGTCAACTAACGTGGATTTTCTTTTTTTGTGGTTAAATATCCCTGAATCTCTTTTTTCCCTTCGATCCTTACAATATTGGTAGTTTTGCCTACGTAACAGTAGGCAGCTTTGTTATATGTTACACATTTGTAATCATTTTGTTTTCAAGAACAGCTTTGAAGTTTTAAATTGTCCTACATTTCGGAACGGTAGAAGATAGAATGACGAAAATGCATTCAAATTTGGGCCGTCACATACGCAATGTGCCGAATTCCAATTCCAAAGCTCAAACTGTTTCAAATATATTATTAAAAAGTAAATTAAGTATAGCTGGACGGAAAAAAGAGGGAAAAGAATAGGACCCAAGTTCTATTGTAATATTTGCTGGTTTTGTACGTTCTGAATAACATTATCAACTTTATTTCAATTATTGTGGGACACTAAATAGTAATTAAGTTGGTGATGAACATTAATGATTCCGTAGAATATTAGTTTCAACAGTAATAGTAAATTATTTTCCAATAAGAATCTAAATAAGCATAGGTTGTTAATTTTTTATTGAACTTTGCATACGTAATTGCCATTTGCTTCTACAAGATACACGGGAAAGTGTCTGTAGCGAGACAAGGTGTGAACTGTTAACCGTGTTAGCTGCTCCGGCGCCTTTATAAAGGAGGGTAATGGGGCCAAATGATGTTGTTAGCTGTGACACACCCGTGACGTCATGCCATCCCATGTGACGTCATCGGCTGGTATGACGTCACTTGTACACCTGCCAGTGATGTGCATAGCGTTCAAAACCAAACACTAAATGCTCTTTCCGTTTACAAAGGTGATATATCCGTATTTAGCTACACAAACGGTCGTGCAGCTAAAGAGGTTCACAACTAAAGAAGTTAAAGAGGTTCACATGTTTCGGAGGGGGGGGGCAGACTGGACAATTATACACGTTAAACCTACATTACCAAATTTTATTTATAACTTGATAAGGAAAAATTCAAATAATAAAATAAAAACTATAACTTGTAGGGTATTGATTAGTAACATTACACACTATATTGGGAGCAAAACATTGGGAAAAGAGATCGCATTTTTCAATGACACCCACCTCTTTAACAGAATCAAGGACCATTGTAGACTGAAAATATGAAGAGCTCTTCCGTACGTTCATGCAAGACCAAGTGACTAAATTTTGGTCGGAATTCATTCTTCGATCCAAGTAGATGAATGTAGTACATATTCAATCATAAATAGTACTAGGTTTTATATGTGTTTTGTAACAAAATGTCAAATAGTGCTTGTTTGATAATTTTTTTAAATATAATACATATTGATCAATTAAGTACCGAACGAGTTCGATTACTTCTTGAAATGCAATGAATGTGGGCTCACTAGTTTAATTTACAATAAGTAAACTACTACCTATTAGGTCCTTCTATAAATCTTCTTTTTTGAAATTAAGATGAACTTTTTTACTAAACACAAAAATAATATAGATATGGAATGTAAAAAGGTAGTATAGCAATTTTATCAAATATAAGTAGAATGTATGAAATGGTCAGTACGTGATTGGTGCATTGCCGTAAAATGTGAACATAATGATTTGTACCTGTGCAACGTAATTTATAGTAATTTTCTTCAGTCCGTCTTAAATAATGGGTACTAACTAAAGAGATACAGAAAAATAAAATGTATATTTTGCCCAACTTATTTTTAATTAAGTACATAATCTCTATATATAAATGCGAAATTCCGATCAACGCACAGCCCAAACCTTAGCACCTAGAAGCATGAGATTTTGCATACATAATCCTGTCATAGCGTAGGGAGACAATAAGAAGCGATTTTACAAAATTCCCAATGGGCTCCACCCCACAGAAGGTCAAAGTTAGCATGGAGTTCGTATAGGAAGAATAATTTGTTTTGGATTTTTGTTTACATTATCGCAGATGAGAACTATTTTAAATTTTAGTAGTTGTCTGCAATTTATTTAATCATCAGCTGTTATAACAAAAATTTACTGTAAGGTTATTTCGGACCATATAAACATCAAAGTTATGTGGCAGTAAAATCAACCTAATTTATTGTGACATTTAAGTTTTATAAACTTCTAATATATGTGTGATTAGTATTGAAGAAAGTAGAATTGAACTTAGTATTTATTGCATTTTAATTTTTAAGAACGCTCGAAATCTCAGGAACTACCAAATGAATTTACTTGAAACTTTGACCACAGGTTCGTCTTGCCTCTTAGGTCTTCACTAATAAACGATTTTGCTAAATTCCTTCAGGGCTCAACCCCACAGGCCTGCGAAATTTCAATATAAGGCTATCCGCATGACAACAATTAAATAGGCTACTAATTAAGAAACCTGTGGGGTTGAAATCTCTTTGCTAATAGGTGCCCAATGAAAAATATGTTTTGTACATATCCTTTAGGGCTCCGCCCTACATAAGTTCTCAATTTATATAGCCTACGTTTTGAAATTTTACATGGACGATTCTCTTTCCTCATAGGTAGGCTTACTCACTAAGAAACTGTTTTGCAAATATAGTTTTTGAAGCACTTAAGGGCTCCACCCCACTGAACTTCAAAATTACTTTAGGGCCTCTTCTTTGACATGGACTTTCCTCTTTGCTCATAGGTACTCACTAAGAAACGGTTTTCCACAAACATTGTTTGTTTTTTTTTAATACTTTAGGGCTCCGCCCACAAGACTTCAAAATGACTAACTTGGGCTTACGGGGTCGAAATTTGACATGGCTGTTCCTATTTGCTCATAAGTTCTCATCAAGAAAAGATTTTACAAAATTCCTTCAGAGCTCCACTCACACTAATTCATTGTTTGAATGTAATTCTTAAGGAATAAGTTTTCGTTACTCTATTTTATTACCTATAAAATAGATTAAATCACGGGCGAAGCCGTGACGGGCAACAGCTAGTAAAATTATAAAACAAAGCTCAAAACAAAGTGCACATTACATGATTATGCTCATTATTTAAAGCGCCATATGGAGTGAAATGTCAAAGTAACAAATTCAAGGAAAATTAAACTATGAGACGGCGAACCTTGGCATTTCTGTTTAATTTATCCTTAGGGCGAGCAAGTTTTAAGCAAAACGTGTTATCTGTCGAACTTTAGTTTCAAAAGTTTTATAAAATTAAAAGAAAGAAAAACATTCTTTGTTAAAAAAAGGGAAAATAAATCATTAATCATGGATAAACCATTGAACTTTAGTGAATACTTGATCAACTTTCCATGTTTAACTTAACTATAAATTAGAGAAAAACTCTAAGAAACGCTTAGGATTATTGAAAAATTTCATGTTTAAAGAAGTTGTCAACCTCTTTTTCTTACTTTTCAACAAACACGTAAACTATTCATATGTGACTTGATCGTATTTGACAAAGTAAGGGGGTGAATAGCTACATAGCGTGTGAATGGTATTAATGAAAACTTCTCGGTAAACACGGATTCAAACGCAATGGGTGAGTCGGTGGCGTAGTGGTTAGCACGCCGGACTTCGAGACCATGGCAGCGATGTCGTGGGTTCAAATCCGCGTTTTGCCAGTGACTTTTATCAGTACCTTCCATCTTGTACTGTAGCGGCTCACATCCTTACTTTGTCTAATACGATCCACGCACAGATCAATAGTCTATGTGAACGGGGCAAAGTAAGGCAAAAAGAGGTCCGCCAACCTCTTAAAAAAATGAAAAACTGTCGACAACGTTAACATCTCTAATTCTGGTCAACCACTACGTTACCCTGAAATATCGATTATGGCTTTAAACAACTATTAAATGCATAAATCCTCAGCAATTCAACAGATTCATACATTAATACTTTTATGCAAAGTCATCCGCGTTAACAACAAAGACTGACGTGTAAGTAGTAAATGGTGATATCTGCTGCAGTTGTTATCGCTAAGCCTGTAAGCGGCTTCCCCCCGTCGTCGCCAGCACTGGCTTGTGGTTAACTACGCGAGGTAATTTACGTGCATGATTCTGCTCCCTATAATTAATCCGTGAAATATTGCACCAAGGAGAACGTAGTTTTGTTCGAATTAACCCAGTAGATTTTATTACAAGGCTTCTATTAATACTATTATAATGTTTGATGTCATTAATCTGTGCCCCAAAACTTAACTAGACTGTCAGAGCGTATAGAGACTTCTTTGCTGGTAGAGTCCAAAAAGCTCGTCTTAGTTAATAACGGAAGGCATCCACCTTCAATATCCGTTCATTTTGAATTAAAATACTTCTATATACAGGGTGTCTCTGTAGTCTGTCACCAAAGTTGATATTATGGTTAGTTCTGCCAAAATAAGCTGGAAAGTGTATTTGAAGGAATGTTGGAAAATTAACATTTACCCAGATATCCACCATTTTGTTTTTTACACTAAGTAAATGTTATTTTTGAGAAGGATAGTTGTATCAAGTTCATATTTTGTCATGAATATTTATAACACCAATACTTTCTTTCAGAGAAAAACATTAATACTTAAGATCTTAATACTTAAGATCCTTTAAAATTTGGTATCATTGGTTGGATATACATAATTCAATTTGTCAACTTTTATCCTGTGTAATTTTTTACATTTACCGGTTTTGAGATACATGAGTTTAAAAATTTTAAATGGCCATCATTTTGTAATTTGACATTGAGAAACATGTATTTTTTTAAATTATGCATTAGTGTTATAAAGGTTCATGTCAAAAATTAACTCGATACAAATATTTTATTGTGGAAATAAAAATTAATAAGCGTAATTACACGTAATTACAAAATAACAGATATCTGGGTAAATATGCATTTTAGAACATGTTTTAAATCATTTTTCTTTATTTTTACATGATTAATCATAATATCAAGTTTGGTGACGGACTTAAGAGTCACCCAGTATATATTGGGGTTATACTTTGGGTGAGTAGGTGACGTTCTGGTTAGCGCGACGGACTTCTGGACCATGGCAGCGATGTCGTTGGATTGAATCCACGTTCTGCCAGAAAATGTTATCAGTACCTTTCACCTCTATACTGTAGCGGCTCACGCCCTTACTTTGTCCAATACGATCCACGCACTGATCAATAATTATGTGGATGGGGCAAAGTAAAGCAAAAAGGAGTGCCAACCACTTAAAAATCCCGAATTCCTTAGCAGATTTTAAGGCTGGAGAACCAAATACAGTCGTCTAGATCTTTAGTTCATCATACGACCAGTTGGTTTTTAAATCCTATACAAAAAACTTTTTATCAAACAGTTGAACTTCTTAAACTAGTATATTTTATGCTCGAAACCGAGCAATTTATTTTAAGTACCAGGGAGACCGAGCTTAAGTTCGGTAAAATTAGTACTTTAGTTCTCACACTAAGCTCGTTCGCCCGCTCACTCGCCTGCTTCTATTTTGAAGACGAGCCCGTTCGCTTCGCTCACTTCGTATAATTTTCTTAAACTACAAATTAAAGATGTAACACATTGGTTTATATCTACAGTTATCAGCTGATTTTTGTTCAATTAATGAAATCTCCATAAAGATAACATGGAAACTTTGAAGTGCTCTAGCGAAAACCGGATTTTTCCCAGCTATGGGACCAGCTCCAATCGATTTCTGGTGGCCAAAACCCCATATTTAATAAAAAAATAAAAAATCTTTTTAGCGAAAAAAATTTTTCCCGTATAAAAAGAGCTTGTTTTAGAGTATAAGATAAGATACAATACAAAAGTTACATTTAATTCAAAATAAATAGTATTTGACCAATCCAGTAATGTGAATATCAGTTGTTACAAAAAACCACACGGTTTTCAACTGTACATTAACAGATGTATAAAATGCTCATCCCAAACCCAACGTTATTCTAATGGGAAAATTTCAAATTAAATTTAGGGATAGGCCTAGCACCCTAATTATAAGTCCTATTCTCATCATTTTTTCTTTTTTTTTAAATACTGTTATTATAGGAAATAAAGAGAAACTAATAAATGGGGAATGCTTGCCAACGTTAAACAATAAATGAAATAGAACCAAATTAAAAACTTAACAATCAGCCTACTTTAAACAAATACCTCGCAAAATCTACAAATTAAAAACATTTTCAGTAAATTAAATAAACAGTTAAAAAAATAATTTGAAGATAACTATTACAAATTCTAAAATACTGCCACAGTTATGTTTGGCTTTGAGGTGAGGTCACCGCCAGCGATGTGTTATCATGACGGGGAATACAGCACAACTTCGTGGCAGATAATGCCTGCCGCAGGATGGAACTCTGACCTCGTTTCAAAATGTCACAAAGCTAGGTCCGATAAAATAGTAAATTAATTAGCTTCCAGTTTATTTTATTATTTGTTCATTCGATATAATTCTGATACTTCCCCTTTGAAACTTCACTTCCAATAAACGAATTTAAAGGAGAGTAAAACAGGCTATTGAATGAATTTTTTGGGGTAAAACCCTGTCAAAAAACAATGGTTTTTAGAAATTTGCTTATTTTTATGCTCTAACACCAGCACAGTTTGCACGGGCAAAATATTTTTTCTACGTCTGGTAAAATATATAACGAGAGGTAATATATTAGAAAAACTAGTTTCACATCAATTCCCATTAAAAAAATTTTACTATAAATTCTCCAAATCATCCTAAAAGACAACCCCTTGGTAATTGTTACAGCTTTCATTATCTTGCTTCAGTTAAAATTCTTGCCGCACTCCCTACAGCCATCTACATACCAAGGATTACTCTCCGAACCACCCCCCCCCCCACACACACACCCGCGCGCGCGCGGACGTTGCCCCAGAAGCATTGCTACTCATCGTATGAACTTATTATCACTAATTAAGTAACTTATTATCATTAATTAAGTAATGCTTAAAGTTTGTTTATACTATATAATGAATTTCCGTGATCGCGTAGCAATTACTTTTAATTTAGTTTAATTCTTGTTTAATATAACTAAAATAAACTGAAAAAATACTCACGAAAACATCCAAGTGAGAATCTATTATCTTAGTGACGTTCTAGAAATGTTTCATGATTTCAGTTGCAATAATGATGAATCGTTTATAAACATTGACCATAAAGTTGTGTATCTAAAACAAAACTTTTCTGAAATATGATTTCCGGTGCGGAAAGGGATTGCCGGATGAAGGAAATCGAAAGTGGATCGAACTCGGAACGCCAACTTTCCGGAGTGTTTTACTTCCTGAGTGTTTTATAAATCCGAGTTGTAAACAACCTATGTTTTGAGTTATGTTTGAGAGATAAATTTTTAACAAAAATGTACTGAGTAAAGTTTTTGTAAACTTATTTATGTTTAAAAATTTACTCGTATAAAAACTTTTGATTATTTTTTATACAGGAAGCAGTAGTATCTGTGTAGCTTAGAATAGTGTAGAAATAAGCATTTGAACATATTTATGGAATAAAAACAAACAAACAATAAATTACATAAATAATTATCATGGTACAGAATGGCTTTATTATTACAAAAAATCTATTTTATTAAATTTAGTCATTTCGACAGAGGGACCTCAACGTTGAAGGGTTGGCAGCCCTTAGTCCCTGTTATTGGCAAGCATCGATGATACCCAATCATGCCGTCACATCGTCGCCCACTCTCCTTTTCATCGGAGGGATTTGGAGATGATTTTTTTTTTTTTTTATAAAATACCTATAACATGATCTTACAATTTTTTAATATAAATATTCAAAAATAATGATTGTACGTATGTTTTTTGTTATTTACAAAAGGATTTCGGAATTTTATTGAATTTGTCTCGTGCATATTCAACAGATCTTACAAGATCATACTTCACCAATATGCTTAATCAGGTTTTAAAACCTATATTCCATACTACGAGGAGTGTCTGTAGCAATGTATGTTCCACGATTTAGAAATCTAGGGCTCATATTTTGCTTAAACTTTGAATTTGAGAATGTTTTGGTCCAAAAATAAGTTTAGAAACATCCTCAACCCCTGGGAAAAAAGTTTTTGGTGTAAACCTATGTTGAAAAATATAATTTCTCACCATTAATCTCATGAGTTGTCATGTAATAATGTATAGTTGACGTACAATTCAAAGCCAGATTGCCATGATACTATAGGGTGTCCCGGAAATCTCTGGAACCCTTTTGCTTATTTTCCCTTGCTTTGCGATGGTAAAAACATCATACAAATAGGGGTCTAGAATGCCTCGTCAGGCCACTAGCCACCATTTTGTCTTTTATACATTGTAATGTTTATTCCTGTAACACACAGTTGTATTACGTTCATATTTGGTGTGGACCATTATCATCAATTTCTATTTTCAAGGAAACAATTATTATTTGTTTGCGGATGTTTATTTTCAAAACGGCGGCCATTTGAAACCTTTTAAAATAATCTTAAAACGGGTAAATAAAAAAAATAAAAAATTAAAAGGACACCCAAAAGTTGACAAATCAAGTTTTCTATTTCTAACTAACGATACCAAGTTTGTATGGACCAGACAGTAAAGAACAGAGTTATTGTGATTAGTTATGATAGAAACAAAAATTTTCTGCAGGAAAATCTTAATAACCGCCTTTTTTGTTGTGTGATCCTTACAAGCTTGTATCGTTAGTTAGATAAATCTTTTGGTTAAATGTTTTGTCACATGTAAAGTTTTTATAAAATTTACCCGTTTTGAGATATATGAGTTTAAAAGTTTAAAACGGTCGCCATTTTGAAAATGCAACTCGAAAAAAATAAGAATTTTCCTGAACATGGACTTTGATATGGTAAAGGTTCATTTCAAATATGAACTTAATACGACCATGTGATACGGGAATAAACATTGTAATGGGCAAAAAAACATAATGGCGCCTAGTAGTGTAGTAAAATTAAACCAAAATATGGCTGGAAAATGAAAAAAAATTTGGACAGCCAATTTTTGCTGAAATGTGTTCTATGTCATCCCCTGACCTCCCTCAGAAAAGTCCCCTGAAATCCCCAGTGGGCAACTTGCCTAAAAATGATGGGATGGCCCTCTTGGAGTCTGAAATAGGTCTTTCGACGACCAATAGGTTTATGTACATCAAATTAAAGCTCTTAAGTAGTAGAATTCAATGCCGCAAACCCCATCTCAAAATATTGCTTGAGTCGAAAATGGCAGCCTGTCAAACTTAGAACAAAAATCAAATTTTAATCCAAACGCTTAAAAATGTAATAATTTTCTAAATACTTGACCTTTTGAGGTCCGGTTTGCGGCAAACGTTTGCTTGTTCAATTGCCTTTGCAAATAGATATAGCTTGACATATGCCCATCATATTACAATTGAACCACCCTCTACATGGTCGACCCAAAGAGGGAGCTTTGAAAATTTTTTCTTAGGCCATAGCCATGCTATACATCATTTTAAAGGTCTTAATAAGGAGAGTACATAACCGAAAACCAGACCTCAAAAGGTCAAATATGTCGGAAGTTATTGTATTTCAAAGTTTTGATAATATTATTTTATTCTAAATTTTGAACGTCTGCCATTTTTCTCCCGATTGTTATATTTAGTTCGGGTTTACGGCATTGTACTCTACATTTTAAGACCTTTAATTTGATATATGTAAACCTTCTGGAATGTATTCAAATTTAGTATGCTTAATATCAAAATATATTTTAACTCCTTATAGGCCAACCCCTCATTTTTGGGCATGATCCCCACATGGGATCTTAGGGGACTTTTCGGAGGAAGGTCAGGGGATGCCATAGAACACATTTCAAAAGAAATTTGCTTTCCAAAAATTATTTCATTTTTCCCGACTAATTTTACTACACTATAGCTGCTTAGCGAAGAATTTTAGACCTCTATTTATACGATGTTTTTTTACTGTCTTGATGCAAGGAACAATTATACAAAAGGGTTCCAGAGAGTCCTTGACACCCTGTATAATAAAAGTGAATTAAAACCAACTAGCAAGGCTCAGTTAACTGTTATAGATAAAACTAAAACTGGAACCTACCCTTAGCCTATTTTAAAAATATGTTTATTTCAAAGGCACATAAAGGATATTTGAATTGTTTAACCGTACATTGAAAATATTTCTAATGGCTCGTAGTGTATGATACAAGTGGCCATCTACGGTGTAAACCAAGGCAAGTTGACAAAACATCGATAGAAGTTTTATTTAATCGAATCTAACAAATACATGGTGCTCTTGAGCAAATAGGGAAAACTAGCAAACAAAAATAACATTTTATAAAACGGAATAATTTTCACATATGATTGAAAAGAATCTAGTAACTTCTCAATTGGAATACTGAAAATTATGCCTTTTGCCAGATTTGTTAACCAAAGGCAATAATGTAAATTGTTTACCTGGCCAGAGATGCACACTGCATTATTTATAAAGGGCTCACAACAGTAAACTATTCACAGTTTTGTAATTGTATTATAATTGACATTTTGCAAAGCTATAACACAATTACTGGAAGATAGGAACGATGTGGGTATGGTATGTAACAAAGTGGGGGTATGAGGAGGTACATTACACGCAGTAGTTGTTGGTCCCATCGACAGCATTGTGACATTGTGAAATTGTGACGTTGTGACATTGTGACATTGTGACGTTATGACATTGTGACATTGTGGATGGCAATTGACGGTGGACGAGCACGAGAACAGCGAAACATTCACGTGGGTTCGTGGGTTGGCCACAAACCCCTCATCCACCGTATGGACTAGTGATGTTTGCTTAACCACTGATAGTGGTTATCAATGCATCGTAATTTGTTGTTTACATACATCATCAATTTAGTGGTAATATCCACAAATTGGTGCTACATTATTATTATTTTTTTAACCATTTTAAATAACGTAGTCCCTTATACAGGGTGGAAAAAAGTCTGGAAACGATTTAATATTTTTTAAAGTATTTAAGTACCAACACTAAAACTTTGCAAATTGATTTTGAGTGACAAAGTGTACTTCCGAAAGTACTTATTTTCCTTGGACCTTCAAAGAGGGACGGTCCACAAGAAGTCAGAAGAAAATCATAGGTCAATATGTACATCAAATTAAAGGTCTCTAAGAATAAAGAATAATGCCACAAACCCCGCATTTAAAGAATGACCGAGTCAAAAATGCAGGCGATCAAACTTCAAATTAAAATAATATTGCTGAAAACAAAAAAAATGCAATAACTCCCAATACGCTCTACCTTTTGAGGTCGGGTTTGTGGAAAATTGCTCAGACTGCAAAGCCCATTAAAATGACGTATCATATGACTTAGGCCAATGTGATTCCCCTGACGAATTCCACATGGAACGTCCCTAAAGGAAGTCTTGGGAAAAAATTCATTTGCCTATCACTTCAAAGGGCTTTGCATTCTGAGCAATTTGCCACAAACCCGACCTTAAAAGGTGGAGTGGATCGTGAGTTATTGCATTTTTTTTTTCAGAAATATGATTTCAATGCAAAGTTTGATGGCCTGCCATATTTGACTCAATCATCCTTTAAAGGCGGGGTTTGCGGCATTGTTCTCTATTTTTAGAGACCTTTAAATTGATGTACATATTGGACCTATGCTTACATTTAAGATTTTCTTCTGACTTCTTATGGACCGTCCCCCAATGGCAGTTATAAGGACAATAAGTACTTTAGGAAGTAGTATACTTTGTAACGCAAAATCAATTTTCAAGGTTTTAGTTTTATAAGGCCTAATTAAACACTTTTTAAGATATTATATCGTTTCCAGACTTTTTTCTTTCTTGTATATTTTAGTAACTTAAAACAACACTGTATAAATTAATTGGGATGAGTCGTTGGCGTAGTGGTTAGCTCGCCGGAATTCGGGACCATGGCAGCGATGTTGTGGGTTCGAATCCGCGTTCTGCCAGTGACTTTTATCAGTACTTTTCACCTTGTAATTTAGCGGCTCACCCCCTTATATTGTCTAATACGATCCACGCACAGATCAATAGTATATGTGGACGGGGCAAAGTAAGGCAAAAAGAGGTCCGCCAACCTCTTAAAAAAAAGAGGGAGCAAAAGAATTACCTGATGGTTTGCGTTGGTAGTATGTTGTGGGGGTAACTCATTCTCCAGAATAATCTCATTTTAGTTGCCAAGGGACAGTGGTCCAATGATTATTATCGTAGTTCATCCTCGAGACGAATTTCAAAAGTAGTGATTCTGACGTTGCCACTCGACGAAATTTTCACAAAAATTTCAGTGTTAGTCGTAGAGGACTATGTCCTTCCCTTAAGTAGGCTACTTAAAGTAACTCTGTAAAAATTTACAAAGAGAGATATAGATAAGGATTCATCTGTGTGTTAAAGTAAGTATTTATGATTGTAGTGTATGTTCAAGTATGGTAATTTAGAGGTTTTATTTTGATATAAAAATATCTATTTCAGTGTCATTATAAAAATAATTTAGCACAGAGCCATCATATAAGTTGCATCTGTGATAAAAAGTCAAAAAGACACTTAAACACTAGACGCTACATGTAAATGGTTAAATAAAAATAGATTTCAAAGATATTTTAGAATCAAAACCTCTTAAAATAGTGTGAAGTTAAGATGTAAGAAAAGGTTTTTTACACGTTTCCAGTAAAAAACGGTATTATTTCTTTTTACAGTATTGTAAGTAGAGACATGATATCGCCAGTTTATAAAGAGCATTGAAGATCACCGTCGTCGAGCAATGTAATGGAAACGTTGATTTATTTCTGTCTGAAACGCAGCCAGCATTGTAGCAGTTCTTGTAATAAGGCCAGATTAACAATTAGCAAAATATATTACCTTTGTGTTACGTGTACAGTATATATAAATCAGCATCAATATGGATGTGCTAACATTTCTAATGACACATTTTAAAATATTCAAAACGTGTAGTAAGTTGACTTCGCAATCAGAAAATTCACGTATAGTTGACAGACTTACGCATGGTTTGTTGTAATGGTAAACATATTATACCCTCTGTTAAATAGTGAATAAAATGTTAAAAATGTTACAGCGTTTTGGAAAACCCAAAAAACTATATAACATGTAATTTAATAGTTGATATAATTTATTACTTCACATTTCTTCATTTATTGAAAGTAAAACCTGATTGAGAATTTTGATTCCAATAAGTCTATTAATGTATTAATAAATTAATATTCTGTATATGCGGTAACTGACTTAGGCGAAAGCATTTCGATAAAAATAAACAGTATCAGATAACTGACACATACTTTCTCCCAACAATATAAAAAAGGTGTTAAAAGCTCCAAACATTAATGTCTTGATGACTCAGTCGGATAGCTACCAGCTGAGCAGCGCGAGTTTGACCCTACGCGCGTCTGTGACTTTTAACAACGTACTGCGTTTATCGCTAAACGAAAAATTGAATTTTCTCCACAACCACTTGACATAGAGCAAAAATTTTAAATACTGGATTATTAAGTTTTTTGAGCTTGATTTAATGGTGAATTTATTTCAAAATAACAACTATTTTGAAAATCCAAAAATTGATTTTTGAAACACTTATTACGCCATAACTTTTGAACGAGCATTTTCTCGGAGATGCGGGTGGTGTCATTTTATTCACCATTTTAAGCTTAATAAATCACAAAATTTTAATCAAAATCGTTAGAGCCGTTTTTGAGAAATTTGGATTTTTCACGATTTTTGAGGGTTTTTGGGGGTAAAATACCCTTAAAAATAAAAAATTCCAAAAAATGAAAAAAACGCCTGGAATTATCGTGCGTTTGGACCTACATAACAAATTTCACCAAAATCGGACCATTAGGGCATCCTCTAGCTCTGTTTACATCCTGACACACACACATACACACACACAGACACACAGACATCACTCGAAAACCACTTTTTTGGATTCAGAGGGCACCAAAACGGATAAATTTACCAACAACTCAAATTTTAAAATTTTGACGAAACCAATACTTTCTCAATATATACATTTATAAGGGGAAAGGGGGCTCCAAAATGGATATATAAATCATCAAACTAACGCGAAGTGTTTTACGAAAACAATACTTTCTCCATATACTATGGTATAGGGGGAGAAAGTAAAAATCGAAGGAATAAAGAATTTAAATTTTTACAGAATTGCGATACACCTAAATTCTGAAACTTTTTTCACTATATCATATGATAATTTGCTGTTGTTTAGATGCAAATAAATGCAAAACAATCATAAATGTCTAAAGCAAAGGATATTTACAGATAAATTTTCAGCCTAATTACCAACAGTGAAACTAGGTAAATAAAATGTGACTATGTTTTTAGGTCTGTACATACATAAATTCAATATGATAGTGTTTATTTTTACTCAATATAACAAATTTATTTAAATAAGTTGATTTTTGAAAACCGAATCAAGTGCACTCTTGTGTTCTGGTCACTGTAACTCAGCTCTTTTTTTTGCTCATAACGAACAAATGTATTTACAAATAAATCAGTAACCTGGAAAAATTGGAAATAATTGAATTTATCGTTGAATTGTAATTTAAAGCAAAAAGAATCGATTATATTTGTTACTAATACATAATGTAGTACCAATATTATGGCTACACATAAAACAATATATTCAACATTTAAAAAAAATCTAAATCATCGCATTTTTTACAGGTACATAATTCACTGTTGTGGTGTAAATTTTTCTTCTAAGGTAACAAATAACAGTTTTGTTTTAATCTATAACGAAATATCTATATGTTGGGAGATCACTTTGAGAACTTATCATAGACCAGTTGAAACAATTGAAACAATAAATATTTATGTAAAGGCTTGATCATCAATGTTGTTGTAGGAGAATAAACCAATAAACTGGCTACAAGTAGTTCAACGACGGCATATCGCTCCCTGAGGCCCGGTTTGGTGCTTATTGAGCCTAGTTTACTACTTACAAGTCCGACTCTGATGCCGTACGTCTTCCGAACGTGTTAGTTGGGTTGCTCACTATCCTTTCCCACTAAGAGATGGTGAAATTGGATCATCTACTGAGCTTCATTTCTTAATAGATATCAACCATAGGGATTTTGGTTGGTGAACATCAGTATATAATCGTGGGTATGGACGAGGTTGCGAGTATTAATGCTCCTTAAATTATATAATAGTTGATAAAGAATAATCGATATGCAGGGATTTTCACTAAATAGAAAAGCCTCAGAAGAGAAAATAGTACAATTATTTAGTTCCTCTTATAAAAAATGTTCATAGTCATGTGCTATTTTAATTTTTTTTTATTATTTTATAAAATAAGAAAAAATTGTGTGTTTTGTTTATCCCTGATTGTTATAGCATAAAGAGGGCTATTCCCTAAGTGCCATTTGCACCATTTAAGTTTAACCTGGTCTTCAGTTTAAACCTAAGTTAAACCTAAGTTTAAGTCAGTTGTACATGCATGGTTTAAACTTCCACCTCCAGCTGATTTTAACTGAATTAATCTAAATTAAATTTAATCCGGATTATCATTTATTGGTGCAAATGGCCCTAAATTGGTTTTGGTTTTTATAAATCAGTGGTTATGTAGTTTCAATAATGTATTTTTCTTAATATACAAAATGCCACTACAAAATGAATTTTAAGTATTTTTCTTGTTTTTTGCAAAATTGCAGTTTTTCTATATATAAAACTTACTTCGATACTTTGATCTAAAACACCAACGCAATCTAGGGTGTATTCTTAAATGAATATAACTGACATCATAGAGTGATGTATGTGATTGATCAGATAACTGATGTAGATTTTTTACAAATATCAGCTGGTTCACTTGTCAGATCATTAAAAGTAGAATGAAAAAGATGGCTAGGTTCAATTTTGAACCATCAGAAAGTTTTTTCTAGGATCAAATCTTTTATTCAAATTTATATTCAAAGGCCACCTCTCTAACCACTCAGATTACCAGACTGGTTAATAACATGCTGACCATAATACATAGTGTGATAAAATAAAGATATCATTACCTTTCAGGAAACAGCAGCTCCATCGCTGCCAGGGAGAGTGAGCCAGTTACGGGGCCAAAGGAGAGGTTCAATTACTCTCACATTATAGGCCGCTTTGTCGAGAGCACTTGAGTGTTAAATTTGGTTGGATACACTGTTCCTTGACTCGGGTGTTTTGATGTAAAGCAGGAAGTATTTTATAGTAAAGAGTTGTGATTACAAATAAAGTGACTGTAAATAATTTATTGATTTTAAAATAATATACTTATACCTATTTAATGCGCTAAGAGTTTTTTTTTCATTTGGAACTCCACAACAATTTTAAACTGATTTTCAAGTTTTTTTGTGTTGTTGGATAGTATTTGATATGGAGTTGTTCCCGCCGAAAAATGTATGAGGGTTGGACATCCAAAGCGCTATTTATAATTTAAATGTTGCATTTTTACGTTAGAATACTATGGGGCTTCACTATAGAGTTTTAAACATCTGTTAATATACACCTGTAAATAAGCATAGGCGTGATTGCTGATAATCTCAATACTACATTGGTCGGGTATAAACGATTTAGAACCTATCTTACATTTTAACCGAATTTAATTGCTAGATTTTGAGAAAAGAGTATGGGCCTACATTGGTCAATAATTCAATAATAAGAGCTTCTAACAATATAAATTATAAATTAACAGTATAATGATTAATAGCTTATATTAAGATATCATAAATTTAATACCAATTGTGTATTGCATTGATAGCGTACATTCATCGTAATATTAGTGAATCTTTTTAAACACATTCAATCTTTGAATGGTTCAAACATAGTTACACTATTCATTTTATTAAATAAATGTCAACAAAACAACAAGTCACAAAACCATGCATATTCTGGCATTCCAAGAACGGTAAAGAATGATTGTGGCACAAACTTTGTTGATAGAAATCAGAGAAAGGGAATGGAATATATAGTTGGAGGCTTAAAATCTTGCTCCATCATGGGACGTGCCTGTAGCCCATGTCTGTTATGGTCTCCTGTGTTGTGCTGCGTGATGTCTTTAGTTCTGCAGAACAAATACACGTCTATTGTACCGTTATGACGAAGGAAATGGCAGTAGTTCTATAATACTACGATGTTTAAAAAGGGTTGGTTTTATATTTATATTTACCATTTATATTCGTTTTTATAAATATTCAATAATATATTATCAGCACATTTGTATACGAAACAAATATTGAATTTTTATTTCAATATACAGGGTATCCAGCCTACACCCTTAAAAACTTTTCCTGTGCAAAATAAACAAAAAATAATATAAACATACTGTATATCCTAAAATGCTTCAATAAGCCGCTATCAGCAGTTTTCTTTTTTATACTTAAGAATTTTATTTCGTTAGGCATAACTGGTAGTTGTGTTAAATATAATTTGCCATGTTCCTTTACTACACCAATGCCAATTTTCATAAAAAAATGATTTTTTTCTATGTGTATTTTTAAAAGACGGCCATTTTCTATCTTTAAACTCGAATATCTCAAAAACGGTGAATAAAAATTATTAAAATTTTACAAGAGAAAAAAAGTTGACAAATTAAATAATCAAAACAATGATTCTAAGTCGTAAAGATCTGACAACAAATGACAGAGTTATTTAGATTGTGATATTAAAATAACCCATCATCACAATGCAAAAATCAGTGTTTTTCTGAAGAAAAATCTCAATAACTCAGTTATTTGTTTATAGATATTTACAAACTTGGTGTCATTGTTTATATAATGTAATTTGTCAACTATTTTGTCTGAGTAAAATGTTTAAAAATTTACCTTTTTGAGATATTTGAAATAAAAGATTTACAATCAACGCCATTTTGAAAATTCTTATCGGAAAAAAGGAGCTATTGGTGTGATAAAGGCACATGCCGAATATAAAATCAATTCAAAAACCCGGTACGGGAATAAAAAAATTCTTAAGTGTAAAAAACATAGCGTCTTGACGAAGCATTTTAGGATATAGCCTATGTTTATAAGATTTGTGGTCTATTTTGGCCTGCTAAATAACCTGGAAAAGTTTGTAAAGGTGGAAGCTGGACACCTTGTATACAATCCGATTTGAATATGCACCTCTAATGAAAGCATTTAAACAATAATTAATTATTCAACGATAGTATAATGTATAGTCTTGGCGAAAGGATCATTCTTTTATTAATGTGTAATTTTTTGAAAGCTCAATGTGAACAAAATAGGAATAATTGTATTTAATTACAATAAATAAATTATCAAACACTTCATAGGTGTTTTAGAAACAGTTCACATTATGTTTCATGTTGAATTAATTTTTTGAATACTAATCACCATGCAAGTGAAAACAGACCTCTAACATTAGCAGAAAACTTTATAATACAATGAATATCACTCATGCGAGTTACTATTTTGTCAAAGAGTTAATCGGCAACACTGTTTAAATTGAGTTTAATTTATCCATTATTTCAAAAGGTTTCTTCAAAAGGTAACGTCAGCAAGATTGCTCAGACAAAATGTATCTGAGAGAAACATGTGGTGGTTCTCACAGACACAAGAGGAAACGCTACCGACAGAAATTTCTAACTATCTGTTCCTTCTTATATTGGAAACATTTCTTACAAAAATATATATAGAAAAAACTGATTCCAATTCAAAGTGAAAATTATTCTGGTGGTGTGAAGTCAAGTCAATTTTGTAGATCACTAAATAATTTTATCGGGCCATATCCATGGTTTTTTTTGGGTTGTTAATGGGTTGAAAATCATTATTTGGCTTTTAAAACATCTTTCAAATATCATTAATAAAGGTAGTAAGAATCTTATTTATTTTGTGTTCCGGATCATAAACCTTACCTTAACCAACTAAGGCGGAGGGAATAAATCAGGGTTTCCGATATAATTTTAATAGCAAACCATCAGTTAAAATATATAACACTTTTTGTAAAATAAACTGGATAAAACATAGTTTGTGTATTCACTATGTGTAGATTGATTAATCTAAACACAATTGGAACATCCAATATACATAAATAACCATAAAATAAAACGAATTTCATTGGAAATATGCTAAATTTACTTAGTAGTCACTTGTACTGCAGTCGGGGTGTTTTAGTTAACTTTTTTACCATCGACGTCAATAACTTTTGTGGTTTCTAATTCCCCCAAACTATATATATAATATCGTAGAATTTCTTAGTTGACACCTTCCAAGTATTGTATTCGGTTTGGTAAAGTCAAGTAGTTCTATATAATTGGTTATTGTAAGCCAGAAACAATTCTGTTTATACGTATATTATTTATGGTACAACTAATCAGACTTTTCTCTTTGGAACTTGTACCAAAGGTATGGTAAATTTATGTATTCCTATAATGATACTAAGACAGAATTCCACTGTTAGTTTAACACAATACCTTGCTGCTGTTTTCGAGACCATTGGGTACTTCAGCCAACGGCGTATAGGGAACAATTAGTTGAATATTCAACACAGTTAAGAGGCCGGACTGGGTTGCTATTCAGGGTACTTCGAAGGGTACTTAAATTTCATAATTGGAATTATTTATTTAAGTAGCTCTAAAACTTCATTAAAAATTTTCACTCTTTAAGTTGATAACTCCGTAATTTTTCATTGTAAAATCACTTACATTCTAAAAATATGTTTGCATTGGGGAAATCTTGAATAAATTGAACAGTAATTAGCTAACCGACATCTTTCAGTCTTTAAATATTTTTTTCCTTATAACGACGCATTTTTTTCAAAAATATAAAATATTTTTTGGGACTATACAAAATAGTTACACCACTAAAAAGTGCTTAGGTGAAATATAATTAAGTTAATTATCATTTTGTTATCCTCAAAAATACTAAAGAACCAACCTACTAAAGATATTATTTTTATGAAACATTAGTTAGTATTTTTATACAAAAAATTCTAAACCCCTTGTTATGCACTATTTAAAGCATTACGTTTCTATTTAAAAATATTTTCGAAATTGATTTGTATTTGTTATGGAATATTGTTGTTATTGAACAACCTAACTGGGCTACCACTGGTATTTCAGAAACTGTAAGATTTATAAACAACTTCAGTAGTGCAAAATTGAGGATGCTGGCCCAGTTCAAGGTCACCTGAGGGATGACGTCATCGAGTCAATGACCTCACCGATGACGTCATCGATGAGGTCATTGATGACGCAATCGATGACGTCATCACTAATGACGTCATTTCGATGACGTCACACCCATGACGTCACAGAAATGACGTGCTGATGACGTCATCACCCCTTACGTCATTAAAACGACGTCACCGACGCCACTAAGGTCAAGGTCACGCAGAAACTTAAAATTTTTTGGCACTTTTGCCGTTTCTCGCACTACGCTCCGAGTTTCAGTCAGAGTCCCCGTGACCTTGACGACTTGGAGCGAATTTGCGATGAGAAACGGCAAAAGTGCCAAGTTAAACCTGAGTTTCTGACATGACTCTGCCTAAATGGGCAATCGGTAATACCTCAGGTGACCTTGAACTAGCACAACACCCCCAATTTCATATTACTGTGACCTTGAAAACTTAACAACGGAGCGCCGACACCGATGCGCACCCCACGACAGCCACCGAGTGACTGACTGTCAGGCTCTGTGTACTCTAGGTATATGGGGAAGTGGAGGGGGAAATTTCAAGGTCATCCAAATGGAGTTTTAAAAAAGTTGAAGAGTAGAAAGACTACTCTTGTGCTTCCTGGGCGACCTCATCAATTTCCAACGGATCTGTAAACCAATCCGATCTGTAGCGGCAGGAGTCCAGAAAACAGGTGCACCACCCATCAGGTTGTCCGTAGCACTTCCGACAATTGGTAAGATTGGAGAAGTGAAATTTAATACACCGCTGCGGACAACAAGTATAAAAGTATTTGGATTTGTAGATTTTGAAAGTTTGTAGTACCGGTGGTGGCAGCTGTTGGTTCTTGCATCTACACCTGCAACATCCGAAGCATTCACATTGCCGGCAGGCCAGCCCATCCACTTGCCACTTTGGTAAGAGGAAACACTTATCCTCACAGCAATAGGTTGTCCCCGTCTCTTCCTCCCAACGCTTCTTTGCACAATATGTGACGCCTTGTATCTCCAAACACCTATGCTCGCAACATGAGATGCGCTTACTTTCCATAGCTGATGTTGCTTTGACGAGGGAGCACGATGAAGTGATGCTGTGGTCAGTGGGAATGGGGTTTATATAAACTAAGGTGGGTGGAGGGGGAAAGGTCAAGGTCATCCAAATGGAGTTTTAAAAAAAAGAAAAGAGTAGAAAGACTACTCTTGTGTATCTATAGCGATTTCATTGATAGTGAGTGCTTCTGTATGCCAAGTTGATCTGTACTGACAGGCTCCTAAATAATGTTTGCAAAAACCTGCAAAATGATTGTTGCACAATTTGCAGCCAGTTAGCTGTTTTAGTGTGAATTCAATGCAACGTTCAGGGCAACAAGTGTACTTATGCCCTCTCATCTGGTACACATGGAATGTCTTCAACTCTGGTTTAGGCTTCTTCCAAGACTTGCACTTGCACATGCACTGACCAAAAGCTTCACATTTTCTACACGCCAGGCCATCCGCAACATCAATGTCATTCGGCCATGAAAAACATTTCCGTTCGCAACAGTAGTTGAGTTGACTCTCCATGTTGCTGTGGTGAAGGTGCGCCATGAAATGATGCTGCAGTCATTGAGAGTGCACCTTAAATAAACTCAGTGGAGGGGGAAAGGTCAAGGCCATCCAAACGGAGTTTTAAAAAAGATAACTAGTCGTCCTCCTCCTCCTCGTCCGTTGTACTTGGAGAGCTGTCAGACGAAGAGCCCCGTGCAGGTGCTCCCCAGATGAAAAACAAATCAATTTTAAAACGAAGACCAGGATCTTGCATCATCAATTCCTTTAATTTGTCACATACTAAGTCGACCTTGTGTAAGGTGTCAACAACAAGCTTCCAATTCGTTGGCTCAATATAACTTGTAGTAGAGTCCGCCTCGCTGATAACCACATCCTCCGGCCGTATTGGAGTGTAAAGATGTGTAAAGTTCTTTGGCTGAAGCTGAGGCTCAGGCTGGCTTGAAGTGGAAGGTTGAGTGTGGACCCCTGTCGCATCGAAATCCATAGTCATTCTACATTCAATGTTGGGGTTTTCGTTTAATACATACACCAATTTCTCATGCAACATATCCACTTCTGCCGAGTCTTGCAAATGAACATTCCAGGAAAATGGCCATTCTTCATCCGTAGTGGAGTCAACTCGAGAAAGAGTGCTGTCCGCCATGATAGCTAAGCAAGGAATGATGTGAGCTACAGACTGTGGTAACAGTATTGAAAAGTAGAGGGGGTAAACCAAAAGTACGTGGAGGGGGTATTTTCAAGGTCATTTAATTTGGGTTTTAAAAAAAGGAAATAGTGGAGGGGGAATTCTCAAGGTCATCCAATTTAGGTTTAAAAAAAAAGGAATGAAGCTTACTCCTCTTCAGCCTCGTTGTCCCCTGCATCTTCATCAGCCTCATCTTCATCGACGTCAGACTCGCCGTAAGGGTAGATCGGGGACATGGGCGAATATTGTGGAGATTGTTGACCGTTGTTGTCGTTCCCTTGCATTCTAACTTGGGACCAATCATAATTTAAATTCATTTGTATTATGATCCCAGGGTTGTCCCGCAGTATTTCCTTCATACGTTCGCAAATCGACTCCAAATAGTGTACACTATCGATCGACAGTGTCCAACCCGTACTTGTACCGACATCAGTAGTGGAGTCAGCTTGGCTGATGGTGTTGTCTGCCATGGTTGCTTGTCGGACAAGGAATGACGGTTGATGTGATGCTCATGCAGGAACATGGTGAAGTGGTGGGGGGCGTGGTGTAGTAGTGGGGGAAGTTTCAAGGTCATCCAAACGGAGTTTTAAAAAAAGGAAAACCTACAAAGTAACATTAAAACTTTCCAATTGATGGTGGCGGGCGTTTTCTTCCGCAACCTTGCCGACACATGTGACTATGCCATACAGTATAAAAAGTACAACCATAATAAGGCCGAACAATAAAAGATAGCCGTTGACTATCATGATATTTTCTGAGTGGATCTGCTTTCTTCTTATCGCCCTCTCCTGCATCCTCTTCTCCAACTCGTGGACGAAGTCACAACATGCGTGAGGACATCTTTCATCTGTTGGTAGGTTTGCCATTGTTGATGTTGTCGGTGTGGCTGTTGAAGATGGAATGAGGTTTCCAATTGCGATGTGCCATGTACGCCAATAGTCAAGTGGTGGGGGTAACAAAGCAGTGGAGGGGGAAGTTTCAAGGTCATCCAAATTGTGTTTTAAAAAAACCTATCTTGTTACTGAGCTTATATGTCAGTAACAAGATAGGTGTTTTTGCTCTTTTACTTCTTTAATATAATGAAAAAATATACATATTCTACAATGGTTAGGACAAGAAATACAACTGCTAGTCAGCTGAAGTAGTCCAAGTTGTCTGGCTCGGTCTTCATGGACGCTGGTGAGGAAGCCGTTGAGGAGTGTCCAGGCTCTTCCTTTGACTGCCGGGTGTTCCGTATATTGCAAGCGTAAACTTGCACATTTATACGGTAGCCTCGTGCCACCATCAGCTGCAACTCCTTGTATAAGTCGTTTAGCTCCTGCTGAGTCTTGATGCTCACCTCCTCGTAACTTGCGCAACTGACGTTGAGAGACATCCTGATGTTGCTAGGTTGGCTGCTGGAGTAGAAATGAAGCCGAGGCACAGCGTTTGGAGGTACATGGAAAAGTGGTGGGGGTAATGGTGGTGGGGGTATGGAAGATGCAATTAAACACTTCTAAACTTTTTCCATTGATACAAAGGGATGGAACAAATAGCACAGATGTCCTTGTAGTTTTCAAATCTAAACATTGGTGCTAGAAATCCAAACTGTTTTCTACCACCTTCCTGTACGAACCGTCGAAGGTCTCTGACGGCAGCATTGCCACAAGGCCTACAAAACTTTTCCCCGTCTTGGAACCTATACCAGGAGTATCCCGAATACCCTCTATTATCTTTCTTGTAATCTTCGATATCCTGTTTTACTGTTATAGGGATATTATCTCGTAAAGCCGTCTGGAATAAAGATGCGTCAGTTATAACTCGTTGTGAGCAAAGCTCGTACAAGGTGCTCATCGTTTGCTAGTTGGCAACAGAATGACCGTTTTTCGCATCCAAGCAGGTTTGAATCCTAGTGCGGTAGTGGGGGTAATTACGGTAGTGGGGGTAGTTGTGAAATGCAAAGGTCAAAGGTCAAGGTCACCCGCGAAGTTTAAAAAAAAATGCAACATATCAATACGTGAAGTTTGTCACATATTGATATGTTGCATTTTTTGTTTTTTTATTATTTTTTTTTGTCTTTTATGATTCGTTTATTTATAAAACATTACAACAACAACATATGTACAACATTAAAATTTAAATCTAACACTGCTGCTTGTCAGCGATGTGGATGGTCAACTCTGTAGAATTGCTACCCGTGCAGCCGTGCGACACCAGGTATAGACACCCGGGTTGAATAGAGCGAAGATCCTCGTTTTGTAGAAGATGGACGAATCTCTTGGGCAGGTACACCTGGAACTTTGGTTCATCCCCCGGAGTAAACGGCGCCTCGCTGAGACTGCAGCAGATGGCCTCCCCAACTGTAGTCTCCATCTTCTTCATAGCATGGATTATGTAGTGCTTCTCGTCTTTTAGTTCCGAGCACTTCTTTACAGGTAATATTGTTGACTTGGAGTGAGCATTGAACTGCTCGACCAAAGTCTGAAGGAACTGGTGAGATGCCATGGTCAGGTTACAGATCGTCTTCTTGCTCGGAGATGTTGTCGTCTCGGAATCTCGAGTAATACTCATGCCAGGTCCCTGTCTGCTCCCCACTTATATACTCTCCGTTACCCCCACCACTCCCCACTTCCCCATTTTGAAGGTAAGAGGCGAGTTTATAGGCATTTTTCAAAGCGCAATGTCTATCTTTATCATGTTCTGGGCTTTTTGTACAAATACATATGGTTTCCAGCATGTATTGATAATTCTTATCCAATTCCACATCATTAACCGGAACATGAGTAAATCCTTCGATCCATCTTTTCTTTTCCAGCCCCTTTGTGTAAATATTGGTAAACTTGTCTGAAAAGTGATGCATAATGTGATACAAGTCCGTGTAACTTGTAAAACCATCATACCAATCGATATGATGGAAGTGTTTTGAAATCCATCTGTTGGTAGTAGCGGCTTTACTAGTTAAAGACGAATAAGAACATGGTGGTTTAAATAAAAACGAATAAGGAACACTTGTATTCATGTCCAAAAACACAAGTTCTTTTATAATGAATCTATCATCATTACCACGAAACGCTTGAAACTCAATAATACCAGGCTTGGACTTTACTTGTTGTTCTTCTCCCTTGTCCATTTTGAAGGTCACACGTCTGCTCATTACGAAGTCAGGAGGTCAACTGATTTCCACACCACGGTAGGTACTACTTTTATACCCGGCCGTACAGTTGTTGGCGCGTTGGTGTATATTTAACGTGGGCACCGTCCCCAATAGGCCTAACCCCACAAGATTTTGGTTATTGTTTTAAAAACTAACCATTGTTATTTAAGTTTCCATCTTTATATTTTCCTTGTTTTCATTTTCATCACTAACACTTGATTCTTCTCCTCCATCTTCCTCTTCTTCCTGTTTTACTGATTTCTTATGTAGTTGAGCGTACTTTTCCAATTGTCTCCACATCTGTACTTCATGAGGAACTCTATTAAATATAGAAGTATCTACAGGTCCGTATAATATAGGTGCGTCCGGTTGTTTGTCCAAAGTGTCTTCCAAATAATCTTTAATAATCGAACTTGAAAACACCAGTTGTCTCAAGTATCTTGTTATAGGTTCAGTAGCACAAGTTAAAATGAAAAACTCCTCTCGATTAAGTTGAATTTTGTTATCATGTCTTGTTGTGTCTCTAAACCGTAGCTGATGATCACCACGTTGTTTAATAATATCAATTTCCACATTTGAATCCAAAAGTCCTACTCTTGTCTTTCTTCCAAACATGTTACTACTTAAATAGCATTCTAGTAGATGCAAATGTTTCATAAACGATTCCCAAGCACTGTCCGTAAACAAAATCATTTTGGGTCCATGAGTTAAAATTACAGTAGGGGAATAATCTGTAGATTTCATAACACCGATTAAAACACTTTTATCCAAACTGGAAGAGATTGGGTAAAATATTCGCAAAAATACCTCACTTAATATGTTTGGAGAAATATTATCTTCAATATCCCTTTTTCTCTTTTGTATAGTCTTTCTTCTTTTACCTTTTTCTTCAACATTATTACTGGCGTGAAGTTGTCCGCAAACGTTTTGTTCACCTCCTTCCTGGTGACCTTGAGGATCTAAAAACTCAGATATCTCCTTCTCAATATCTACCACATTTTCAGGTGTACCACTAGGAGAAGCCATATTGAATACGATGCTACCCATACAACAGTAGGCAACAAACTGATGAGGAGCGGTCTGTACGCTCTGCTTTTATACTCGCGGAATGAAACAAAACCGGTTCTTACAATACATTTTTAACAATTCCAGTTAAAGGTGTGTATGTTACGATTTTATCATGTAGAATTAAACAGTATGCAGTTGTATTAGCCGGTATAGCATCGTTGAATTCCATTTCTATTTTTATATCCACACTTGATGACTTTACTGATTCATTTTGTTTAGAACAATCGATTACAACTATTGGGTAGGCATCGAAATATTTGTCAGGTGATAATAAAGGTGTATTTGTTTTACCGTAATATGAACTTTGGAATCTCGCGTACATATCGTACAATATACTGTATTTCTTCTTAGTGAATGACACATTTAAATTGTCGTATGGAAAGAATTGTGAATTTAAATAAACTTTAATATTTTTCAAGTCACAATGATCAAATTGTCCTGCATGTTTAGTAATGGCGTCTCTTCTACCTGTTTGTAAACCAAATATAATATACCTGGCTCGTTCTACATAATTCGATGTTTTAACAGTCCAAGTGTGTCGATCCGTAGTAGGTAAACTGGGATGCTCATGAAATTCCCAACTTCTAAATGGAATAACAATATCACGATCGGCTTTTAATTTTCTTAAAAGTAGCATTCTATGCTCGTCAGCCAATTTAACATGTGGAACTCTCCATACAATTTTGTCTAATTTTAATTTCCATTCTAAAGTCGCATCTGTAGTAGCATCTGCAGCTTTAATAATGTCTTTATCGTTAGAAGATCTCAACAAAACTAATTCTTGTTTAACGTTTAATATTATTTTCCTATAATCTTCAGCAAAACCAAGCAGCAAACGTAATGGAATATGAAAATCAAAATATCCATTTGGATTTGGAGTGATCGTGTCAATCGTAGGTAATACCCATCCGGCAGGTTTAAGTAAATTGGTTTCATTGGGTGTTATAGATGTTAATCCTTTTAAAGTTGTCGTAATACCTACTTTTTTAGTGGAATCAACTGTTACACCTGATATTTCATATCTAATTTCATCAAATAGGAAAGCCATAGGATTATTTATAAATGGAACTGTTGTACCAACAGTAGTACCGTCCTTTTTAGTAACTTGTCCTTCAATATACAAGTAACTTTCACATGGTAGTGTGTAAATGTCTTGATTTTGTATGGGAATACGAATTTCATCGTTATTGTTTAATTTCGATGAAGTGTAAGGGTTGTGGGTGTGATATTCTTTTTCCCATAGGGTTTCGTCGAATGTTGGACCCTGCGCTATATCCAGTATATCCATACTCGGTTAATTTTAATCCAATTCTCTCTAAGAAACGAATGTTCTCGCGTGTTAACTCCTCCACAGCTGAAGAGCTACTAATGCGGTTTCCCGTAGGTTGTTCGCTTTTAAATGTTAAACCCATGGTTTTGTATTAAAGTGTCGATTTTAAATGTAATCTAATCGTAATAGGCTCTTCTCTGAAGTCTACCAAGTTACCGTCTTGATCCAATACGCTCAACACGATGTCTGAAATGAAAGTGGTGTTCAACGGTAGATATACCAGGTTTTGTGGCTTTTCAACAATTTTAAATCCAGGTGGTACACTTGGGTAAAAAGTATGTATGATGTGGGTGTTAGCCCCATCCCTGTAAGCACCTTGTATAATGTTACAAGTTATGTCTATACTATTGACTTTTAATATTGTTACTGTTTTCTTACCGGAATGTGTTACATCTGGTTCTAATACAGGCCCATCGTTGGAAAATCCTAATAAATCACCAATTGAGTTTGGTTGAGTGAAATCTATATAATATTTGGAAGTAATTTCAGCTTTCATCGTATTATTATTACCTTTTAATGTTATATTGTCTTTTCCCATTTTAGTTTGCAAAAATTCATTTATATGATCAATTTCATAAGAACCTGTGGGTAACCTGCACTCTTGTAAGTCTGTAAATTTTCCACTGGCATCCTTTCCCTTATAATAATGCAATATGTTATTTTTACCTTCCGTAACATTGGGAATAGAGTTGTACGTTGTAAAATCCAATAGTGCCGCCTCCCAAAACCTTCCTTTTTGCAAGCGTAACGCTGGAAAAAGGATACTTCGTAAAGTGGACGATTTTCCTGTTAATGATACCGTATAGGAAGACATCTCAATAGTGACTGATACTTTTAGCTAGAAATTCCAAACATAAATGGCCGCATATTGAAGTATTATCAGGTTGTTCTCTTTTATAGTTATAATATATGTTTTTAGCAGATTTAAAGTAATTTTGAAGTTCTTTTGGTGGTGGCAAATTACCGAAACTATCAAAATAATATACATTGTTATTTAGTTTCTTATAACAAACCCAATGGGTGCCAGGCCCTTCAGTATTATCCAAATTTACAATTCCAGTCTCATTTTGCCACATTTTCTTTGGTAAACTGTCTTTCATAAACACACCGCGAAAAAATGGTATTTTTAAACAGGAAATATATTTAAATAATTCAATATTGGTTAATGCTTTATGTGGTATGACCAATTGATTTCTTTCATTTAATATGCACGATAAGGTCTTAGGTAAAGACCTGCCCCGTTTTTTACCATTGACCACACGGTGGGCTTCTTCCTGCCTTTTCTTGTAGATCGTCGTCTTCTTTTTATATTTCCTCCATGTTTTCTTGTGGTTGACCTCCTTTTTACTCTCCTTCTCCTCCTTCTTCCACCTCCTACTGCTGTTTTAGCCTTCATACCTGCTGTTACTGCTAAAGCTGCTGCTTTTTCTGCTATGCTAGCGTCACTTGATTTTACTCGTTGCCAAGCTATGTCCGCAAGCTTTTTGTCAGCTATTGATCTATTTTTTGAATCGGCAAACGTGGAATATGCGATATCGTGTTCTTTACAAGCCTGATCTAACTTGTTTATGCCAGGATCGCCTCTTTCCAGTCGTTTTTTCAATTTAGTTCCTGGTCCGCAATACTGATAACCTCCTGGTATATGAAATTCGTATGGTAATGCGTCTATTGCTCTATTTACTATGGATCCTACTGGAATTTGTTTTAAAGCTTTACTTAACAGAGAAACCGCTGTGGACGTGATCCCACCTCCTTTTCTTGCAGTGTCTCGATATGGACTGATGTACTTGAACGTCATTATTGTCCTTTTATAATGGCAATGTGCAACTCATGTGTTAACTCTATGACAGGTTGCACATAAATGAAGTCATTTATTGAGTTATTTACTTAAATATCAATATCACCCCAATCTGATGATCTAAACTGTTTCGTTTTAGGGTTAATAAAGTATTTATTATAAATTTCTCGTTTAATATACTCACCTCTCATGGATTCAGCATAAGTATTATGACCTGATTTTCCTTGAAGAATATCTGGTGTAAAATGATTGTGTAAATCAAATATCGCATTACCTAAAACTTTTACAAGAAAATTAACAGTGACAGCATTATCTACATGTTCAGGGTCTTTAAGGTTTGTTATACGTTTATTATTACAATCATACACTTTACTATCCTTTAATGATGTTGTAATGGTCTGTCCTACAGTTGCAGCATCATTTGCTTCTCTTCCTTGTGCCAAGTCTCTTATCACTCTATTATTACATGTAAACCATCTAAAATATTTATTTGGATCTAGATGTACGGTTTGTGATAAAGCAGCTGCATCATGTTTTTCATAACCCCATCCCATATTTGATAACTTTTTATCCATGCAATCCCAAGCATCATTTTTGTATGTTAATAAATTAAATTTTTCATTACCTTGAACAAATTCATCCCCTTGCTTCGATACTACTTGATCTTGTTTTACAAAAGAGGTTGTTTCTTGTTTTAAGGTTTCCATCATTTGACCCACTGTTGCACCATCTGATGGCGCCGAACCATCTTTAACATTTGCTAAACAATTATTAAAACAATCTATAACCCCTACATCACGTATGATGCAATGATCTTTAATATATTTTAGATTTACAGCATCGTTTTCAGTTTTTGGATAGCCTATATCATTAATAACAAATTTATAAAAAGAAAATCCATCTTTTGTCTTTTCAGGTATCAAAGAATGTAAATAGCGTCTATTTACGCTGTCTTTTGCATCTTTAGGGTCATCTACGTTGGATATACGTTTATTGTTAGCACTATACGTTTTCCCATTGAATTTTAACGTATTTTTTAATTCAGATGACAAATAACCTTTGTTTATTGCATCACCGTTTTGATTTGGTTTACCAACGTTGATGATTCTATGATCTTCTGCGTCATATGTGTTATTTTGTAGTCTTAATGTTGGCGATATCTTTTCCTTTAATATTTTTAAATTTATTGCATCGTTTTCATCCGTAGGATCTTTTATGTTTTTTAACCTTTTATTACTCATATCATAATCTCCATCAGGTGTTTGTGGTAAACCAGCACTTCTTTTTAAACTATTGGCATAATATAACCCATCCGAGGAGTAACGTCCGAACTTGTCAACACTCATGGTGCAACTGAATAGCATTTTAGGGGGTAACGCATTTTTATGAGATTACCCCACGGTTTCGGAGTTCATCCACTAAAGCCACCCATTCGTTTTCCAATCCAGTATGACCCGCTTCTTTAGCTTCATGTATTAGTTTCATTCTATCCACCAATTTATTGATATTATTGTAATAAATCACATTTGTGTTATATAGTTTCTTCATTAAACCTGTACCTGTAACAGACTTGTTTCTTTTTCTTGGTTCTGGAGCACTTATATCCAAAGTGGATGACACAAACC
Source organism: Neoaliturus tenellus (assembly GCA_030545055.2). Classification (NCBI taxonomy): domain Eukaryota; kingdom Metazoa; phylum Arthropoda; class Insecta; order Hemiptera; family Cicadellidae; genus Neoaliturus; species Neoaliturus tenellus. The sequence continues at coordinate 42,128,579 of CM061533.1, read as the reverse complement.
TTCGTTTTACAGGTTTTCTTGGTATTATTGGCATTAGTTGTCTTCTCGTTGTTGGTATTAACCTGGATACAAATTCTCTATATTTTAAAGACTTTGATCTAAAAACAGGTTGGTCAGCTGAATACTTCCTCCTGTATGCATTAGTTTGTTCCAAAATCTTTTTATATGCTTCCATGTCTTTTTCTTTAACTAACAATTCTAAAGGCTTATTTTCAAATAATAATTCAAATAATCCCCTTGTGCCCTTATATCTTTGATTACCAACAATAATATTATCATGTTCATCAATGTTTACCGGGCTATTACCAACCATTAAACCGTCTTCTGTTAGTCTTACCCCATAACTATGGTAGTTTTTATTAGGATTTGTTCCAGCTAACATTTTTATCATGTATTTCCTTCCTAAAGGTCCTTTGTTATGAATGTTTTCACCCAACAAGCTTATATTTGACGGACCTTCCCTTGTCTCTTCTTCTTTTTCCTCTTCACTAGCAGTTGATACAACTTCATGTCCTCTTTTGGCTTTTACTTCATATAATTCTCTTATTCCACTATAGTCCGGTGATTCTAGCTCTCTTTCAGGTTCTCCACCGGTAAAACCACTATACGTAGAGGATTCCGGGTCTTCATCTCTAAACTCTTCTGATTTCACATTTTCTCTTTCAAACTTCGTAATAGGTGCAATCGCATCTCCTTCCAATACAGGTTTAGCAAATTTTTTGTTTAATTGTTTCAAGGGTTCAGTAATAGGTTTAAAAGTAGATTCAAGGAATTTCTCCCTCTCGCTAATACCTAGTTTCAATGCTCTGTTTTTAGCCCGAATAGAATCACTAAGTGATTTTATTTCTTTTACTAATTTTTCTTGGTTAACCATGTTTGTAGCAAGACGTGTTGTACAACAATGAATGTGTTATACCGCGTTTAATGTATTAATATAAATTTATCAAATCCTATCCTGTATCGACCATTGTTTAGCGGTTGTTCCTTCATAATTGTTAGGAACCCATACTTTTCAGCCCAAGCCTTTCCACACAACTCTTTAAATCGTTCAAATGTCATATCCGCATTTACATGATCAAAATATATATGTTTTAGGTTGGTTTCGTCCTGTTTAAATACAATTAACATGTTTGCATTGTCTCTAATGAGTTGTTTAGGTATTTTGCTGTAAGTTTGGCCAATATAAATGCTATCTATGTTGTTATGTCGACCCATAGCGAAGTAATTCCTTATTGTGTTTTGGTTTTCACAAGATACATCGTCGAATATAAACACGGAGAATGGTTTAGCTTCTTGTGGCTGCATGACACTCTCGCTTGCATTAAACTTTAAATATTTAACTTCAGGCACATTAGTCAGTATCTTTTCCAATAATTGATACTTTGGTTGTTGTAGTGATTTTGAAAATACATATAGATTGTTAAATCGTAATCCTTTAGGGTTTGTAATCAAATTGAATACTACATTAGTTTTTCCACAGTTGGAAGGTCCGGTAACCAGACAACGAACGGTGTTTGGTAACAAATTGCCATGTTTCCCACTATTGAATTCTGAATTATCCACTGTGAGTTCATCTATATTATTAATAGTAAAACTCTCTTTTTGTGGTACTATCTCCATCCTTTGTAATGGTTCAACCTAAAATGATTCTCTATCGTTATATCAAATCCTTTTTAGGTATCCAAGAATCTTCCGTCTTATTAAATCCTAACCATCGTACTTTGACCTTATCTTTTTTCCGTTGCAACACCTTTTCAACTAAATATACTTCGCCTACTGTTGATTTTAACATTTCATGTCCATAAAACCCTCCTTCAAGCAATTGTCCTTTATTATCTTTTAAAATATATGTCTCAGGTACTGTAGGTTGTACTTTGAATACAGTAAAAACCTCATTGGTCCAATTTGGCAGGTATCTTTTACTGAATACACCTTTATATTTACTTATTCGCACTTTATCACCCACATTAAATTTTTTAGGCTTTAGTTTTTCAAGTTTTGGTTTAGTATTCGTTTTTATACGTTTTAATACAAGGTTTTCATTTTTACTAGTTACTTGGTTTGGTTTCATCCCGATAGTCCTATGAAATTTGTTATTGTAATCGTTTATAAGTTTTGGTAACATATCAATCCATATGTGCGATCCTCTGTTGGAAAACATTTTATACATTGCACTTTTTAAAGTTCTGTTGAATCTTTCGATTATTGAGGCTTTTACTTCTGAATTGGTTGAATAATGGTTTATATTGTGTTTTTTTCATTAAATTTGCAAATTCCTTATTAAAATATTCTTTTCCATCATCCGTTTGTAAATGTTTAATAGTATGTTTGTCTCTTTGTATAGCTGTTTCCATTGCTTTTGTAACACTTTTGCCACTTTTATCTTTTAGTGGTAAAGCATCTGCCATTTTTGAAAAACAGTTAATAACAGTCAATATGTATTTATATCCTTTATTTTGTTTGCTATAAGGAATCATTTCGATTAAATCCGCTTGATATAAATCATTAATTCCTTTTATCACCGTATTTCTTCGTGGAAACTTTCTTCTTGCAGGTTTATGGAGTTCGTTGACAATTTGTTGCTTCAAGTCCTTCATATTGCAGGTTTCAATGTTTGTTGTATCACATGTATAATCACAATGAATGTTGTTTTAAATATTCACATCATTTATATGGGTCAAGGTCATCCAAACTTGTGTAAAAAAATGGGGAACACGGCGTTGGACTTGCCATGTTCCCCATTTTTTTACGGAAGGAGAAAGGAATAAGGTCGAAGTTGTAGAAGGACGAAGAATAGGTTACTAGTTGATAGGGTTTAAGGAGTAATGGCCGAAAGGAAGAGTGTGGATTTTGTCGGGCAAAATATGTCTTTTATCATCCCGAGCTGACAGTGCTTTTTTAATTTCGGTGACACTGTAGACTTGATGCTTGAAGCTTCGGATATTGTTGAATGTTGCTGATATCGTAGTATCTTCAAACAAACAAGTCTTGTAGTGGTCAAATGTTACGTGTTTTTTCAAATAAGATGTCTTCACTCCTTTTGCTTTCTTGACTGTCGGTGTGTTGTTCTCGTGGTACATCTTAAATGAATACAATTTCGCCATCAGCGCCACTATTTCTTCTAAAGGCATTCCATTTGCTTCATCTTTGAATTTTCCAATTACTTTTTTATATTTTTCATTAAAATTTGGATGGTTCTTCGGATAGTCAGAAAAGTCGAAATCTTCTTTGTATGGAAAAGTCCTTAGGTCTTCATACATGTCCAAAGTCTTTATCCAGTAGATAAACGCGTCCGTATCCATGTATGCCACTCCAATGTTTTCCCTTCCGTAGTGTTTAACCATTTTGTTATAATGGAAATCATACATCAGGGTTTTACTGATGTCCAAAATCGACATACCTATGTATAACGGACGGTCCATGACTATTGTTGTTTTCTTCATACTGACAGCGACTAGATTTTCGTTTATAATCATAGATGTTCCAAAATTTGGTTTTTGCACTAATTTTTCCAATTTCCTAGGGTCACTCACTAATTTTACATTTTTGTGTTTTCTTTTGTTCTCCAAGGTCTTCCCAAAGATGGCATTGTTCATTAATTTATAGAAGTCCTTTTCAAATGCTGTTGTCGCTGCAGCTCTTCTTGTAGTGTTGGAATCAATATATGGTTTCAACCAACAAGACTGGGTGAATTCAATTGCTCTATGAATTCTTACTATACGTAGACCCAATTCAAGAGCCTGTTGAACTACCCAGTAGTGAGCCACATAACGATCTTTATTCTCCAAGGTCATCATCAATTTTGGCCATCTTCCTGTGGGTGAAACTTCAGTCTTGGCTAGGAGAGGCAAGTCGTAGTGATGGTCATGAAGGTGCTCCGGGTATTCAAAATCACAGTCCAAAATATAGCCTTTTGGACCATCCTTTGGAATCTGTGAGATGTCTCCGATGGTGGCCGGGTCGATCCATTTGAAGTCAGCGTAGGGAAGCGGATTTGACATTGCCCAACCATAAAGGTTGTTTGCGTCAAAGTAGCCAAGGTAGACCGATGGTTGTTGCTCGTCGAAGCCGGGGATGTACTTGTTGTTGGCTTTGACATGACGTGTTACAGCTTGTGTCAAACCGCCCCGTACACCAGATTCCATCATGAGCACCATATCAATATCCGTTAGAAGTTCCAGTCGACAGTTGGTTGACTTTAGCATAGCTTGCCATGCTAATCCTGGAGATGTGTACGAGTGTAGAGGGTCCAGTCCATAGGCGGAGAAGCAGGTGTTTCTGAATTCTTCCATCACATCGCACAGCAGAGTTACGTCCAATTTTATATAAAAGTCAGAATATTCCCCCAAGGTTTGAATGTTTAGTTGATTCCACACATTACATGCATGATTGTAGTCTTCAACGGAGATTTCACTTTCGTTTAATTTGCTATTGAAGGCTTCAATCGGTGGAAGACTAGTTTCTTCAAACTTTTCTGTAGAAGTTATATAATCATAGGGGAAAACTCCTTTCCTTAATACTAGGTCCAATTTATCTTCAGGTACACTTTTGCTTGTTTCTTTTAAGTCTTCTCTTCTTAGGTTCTCTGACAATTTGGCTAAACTTGATGGCATAAATCTGTAAGAGTCTACAAAGCGAAGTTTAATTTTACCTACTGTTTTTGAAAAACTGATGTACTTTTCCAATGTTGTAGCAAGAACATCAATTTTACCGTCATCTCTTCCTAACTCTGGTATAATAAAGTGGGAGTCGTAGCCGCTAAGATTGTGTAAAACAACAGGAATAAAGTTTGGCAGTTTGTAATTTATATTGCATGAATTACAAGCAGCTCCTCTGTATAACCCTGTCAGATGATCGTGGTCTCTTACTTTTTGGTTTTCTTCACTAAAGGTCTTCTTGCATAGATAACATCTTGTCGCTACGTTGTATTCTTCTTGTTGCTTTTGGTTTAAAGGTTCCATAGGTACAACATTGCCGTATAAGCGTTGCACCTTTTCAGCAATGTCATACAACAGGTCTACAAAATACTTAGCGGCTTCTTCCCCACGGTAGAGTATTGGAGTGGATGTTAAACCATAGTCTTGCAATTGGTTCTCAGACAAGGTTGACTTCACCAATAGGCAAAAACTATTGGGCTGGTGCAGCTGGTATTTTGTTCTTCTAGTCACCTCACCGTCCGGCAGCTCCTGTGATATTAACGTAGATTCAAAATCTGCGTAGATGGCCAGTGGAATACGATATTGGTGGATTGTTTTGTTGAATAGGATAAACGCTCGAGATGGTGGTGGCAGACTAACCTTCACTTCATAATTCTCGTTACAGAGTCTTTTATGTTCCATCATCCATTCAGATCCTCCACGTCTTAGTTCTTTATATGTGAAACAGAAACATCTTTTACACACTGTTAACCTACGTTTATGTTTTGATAATTGATTCCATACCAAGGCTACAAAGTCCTTTATCCATACATAATGGGAAATTTCACCCTTAGTTATCAATAGCAAATCCGTGTGGTTTCTCTGTTCAACTTTTACTACCCGCAAAGGATAAACGTTGTTCGAATCATCCAGACCAAAAACATTGACTGAAACGCCAGAATTTTTCTTTTCAAATTTGCCAATGTCTTTCAAGGTAACTGGATAGGTGAGACCTTGAAAGTTGTAGCGGTGTTCATTTTCGTAATATTCTCTACCAACTCTTTCAGGATGATCTTTAACATACTTGGTTAACATTGCATACTTGAAACATTCATTACCTTCATTTTGCACATTCCTACACGATTTAGTGTTTTGGATTTTCTTTGGTAGAGGGATAAAACTACTACCCCTTAAACCATATCCATGCTTGTGAACCCTTACATCCATACCTTCAATTGATGACAAAGTCCATCCAGATCCTCTTCCTTCATGTTCTTGAAGTTTTGTTATAAGTTCTTCCAAGCATTCTTCAATAATATCATCGATGTTGGAGGTGAAGGTAAGGGTTCGATTTTTGGTAATGAATGCTCTCAATGCTGTTTCACCATCAGTATTGTTAAACATAGCCTCTAACACCATTCCAAATTTAATAAAATTTAGCCTTTGTAATTCTTCCCTCAAAGTTTGACCAACAAGTTCCTTAGCCTGGGTTATGAATGTTTCCAGTTCCAATTGAACATTATTAATTTTGAAATGTGTTACAACTCGTCCTGGCAAGGCCGTGGTGCGCAGTTGTCTTACATCTTCCAATTCTTCTTCTTCCATATCCTCTTCTTCAGTGTTTTCTTCTTCAATAGGTCTTGTAGCAGTAGATGGTCCGGCACCAGCAAATTGGATCACACTAGGTCTTGTTCTTTGCATTTGCTGTAGATAGCTGTCCCAGTAGTCCATCTGCTTCTGGTGCGCTTCCAGAAACCGGTCAATTGAGTCTAAGTCTATTTCATCCATGGTAATATCTTCTTTTCTATCTTCGTCTTCATGTAATTCTCTGTGTAGGGTGAAAAGATCTTCGTCTTCAAAGATTTCCCCACAAATGTCGCAAAGAGCCATTTCAAACAGTTTGGCTTTGAATGCACACTCTGTGAATGTCCACGCAATAATGAGCAGCGCGCTCCACCGGGACCCTTTATATCCGAGGCAGATAAGTGGGGAAAGTGACGTCATATAGAAACAGGTTATCAATCATGTGCTAAATTTAGCCTTTACACAACCGTTTGTAATAAATTTATCAGTAGGCTTGATAAATTGATGGTATTTGGTGTAGATTCAATAATTTGTACAAGTTTTTTTAAAGACGTCTGTTTGAGCAAAATTTATATAGGTCAAGGTCATTTGAAATTATTATTTTGAGCGGGGGATAGAGCACTAAGCAGCATCATTTACTACAAAGTGCTCTATCCCCCGCTCACATTCTTTTTTTAACTTTTTGTTTAAACTTTTTACAAGGGTGAAACATCACCATCAGAGTCGGAATCATCCTCATCACGGAATAGGCAGCGATGACAATACATAATTCTTCTGGCAACTAACATCCTATCCATTGGACGATGGGGAGTGTCTTGTTCTTGTTCTTCTTCTTCAATTTCCAATTGGAATTCCATTTCCGACTCAGATGACGACTCTAATGTTTCGTAGGCGTGCAAGTCCACTTCATTGTCCGTTGAACCAGCTTCGTCAGAGTCCGTTTCAATATCCATTATCTCTTCCTCCTCTTCTTGATCAACCGCAGGTAGTTGGTCCTCTACTTCTATAATTTCTAGAGGTATTACCTCCAGAATAGAGACAATTCTGTTGCGATGGAACACGGTGTTGTCAAGTGGAGCCATGGTATGGAAGTGTTGTATCCCCCTTACCCTTTTTATACCCCCACCAACTATACAATTTATGTGGGTCAAGGTCACGTAAAGATACCCTTTGAGCGGGGGATAGACCACTAAGCAGCATGCTAGTCCATTACCGCAAAGTGATCTATCCCCCGCTCTGTTCTACAAAACCTCAATCAAGTCCAAGTCCAAGTCCTGTTTAACACATTTTATTCTAATTCCATATCCAATTTAAAAATTTCAATTTCACATGGTTTACATTCCTGATGTATCAAAAACTCCAGCTCCCTAAACATATCGTCCAGTTCATCCAAATTATGATGTCCTACTTTTAACACATGAAGGTGGTTCATGCTTTGCATTGTAGCATGACCATCAACAAACAAGTTTCTTTTCCACGCTAACATAAATTGGCAGTTTTCTTGAAAGATTTTTCTCACCAAACAATCATACACAGCCGTCAACATGTCTCTACAATCTTCATAGTGTACCATCACAGAATACCTGTCCAAGTTAGCACCAAGCAGCGATCCACTCATTGTTTCTAGCGTTCCACTGGAAGGTCCAAAGCAGAATGAAGTCGAGATGTATAGACCCCCTCTTTTATACCAGTTAACCGGTTGTCCTTGCTGTAAAGTGGGTCAAGGTCATCCAATGCTACCCTTTGAGCGGGGGATAGACCACTAAGCAGCATGCTAGTCCATTGCCGCAAAGTAGTCTATCCCCCGCTCTGTATTCTACACACACACACACACACACATGTCCCTGTCCAAGTCTTTCATTACATACCCAATATATATTCAGTTCCTTCATCATCACTATCACTCATCACTGCTTCCACAAACTCCACAGGATTAAAGTTAAATTGTTTCAATTGTTCTTTTAAGTTTTCAATTTGTTGGTCCTTTACTTCTAAAACACTGTGAAGGTGTGATATGTAGTCCGCTGCCTCGTTGATGCTTGCTACTCTCGGATCGCCTAACTTCAAGCTGGGAACTACACCCTGCAGCCTGAAGTACGCCATACGCCTTTCTTGCTCCTGCCGTTGACCAGGACTGAGCAAGCCTTGTCCGTCTTGGCTTACCTCCAGCAAGGTCCGTAGCATCGGAGCTTTGCAGGCGTTTGCCCGAGCAACAGTTATGCTGTGGAATGGTCGAGCAGGTCCACGAGTAGCAGGCAGGACGTTGGCAGCACGCCTTCTTGAAGAAGAAGAGGAAGCCTGAGAAGTTTTGGAGTTGAAAGCCATGTTACAGTGCTGTATTCAGCTAAGCGGTACAAAGCAGAATAACCAAACTGCACGTTAATACCCGTATATATACACTTATCAGTGGTGGGGGTACTAGCTAGCCTTGGTAAAGTGGGTCAAGGCCATCCAAAAACATTACCAGAACGGGGGATAGATCACTAAGTGGCATGTTAGTCCATTGCCACAGAGTGATCTATCCCCCGCTCTGTATTTCACATTCACGCACACATTCATACATACACACAAGTCCCAGTCCAAGTCTTTACCCACACACCTATCCACTCTCATCCTCACTATCATCACTGTCCAACAGGCTTTCACACTTCTTAATTAGTTTTTCCCATTTACTCCGGATATAAAGTAGCTCCCTGCGAGTATTCTCTAGCATTCTGTCCCTTTGCTCTATGACTTCGTCGTACCACTCGATGATGTTTGGTGGAGTCTGGGTTGATGCGTCCATCGTGGTTGGTTGAGAAGCTCCGCTGCTCCGCAACTCCTTCCTCACAGGACCAAAGCCGGAGAATCGGACACGACTCCTTGACGAAGGCCCCGATCGGATTGGTCCAATGCTCGGGCTGGAGTTGGAGGCAGCCGGGCCAGAGGTAGAGGCTGGGACGTTCATAGCAGACATGGTGGTGTTCAGCTTAACGGTGTAAAGCAGAATGAGAGGACGGTTGATCACCACTCCTATATATACCCATTTTTAGTGGTGGGGATAACATGGGGGGGGGGTTAAAAGAAATTTTGCTTAGTCTTCCCGGTCATCAGTTTTACATACCTTTAGCACACCCATTATTTTGGTTTCTTCTATAACTTTACACACCTCAAACACCCAAGCAAACAGCTCATCTATGTTGTTATAATTAATTTTTGTCCAGTGTTCATACTTATGAGTTTGGTTGTTTATAATACATAGATAAAATGTAGACCCGTCTCGTCTTATACAATACTCAACTTCCATTCTATGCTGGTTTAGCACTTCCCAAGCATTGTGTTGATCTATCAAGAAGTCACCACCTTTGTAATTGTACCGTGACATGTTTACCACGGAGCACAGAAACAGACTGAAGCAAATGAACGGCTCATACAAGCTTAGTAAGAGCGTTAGAGTGGGGGTATCACGTGATACACAACATTAGTTGTAAGGTTAGCACTTTACTTGAAACAGTAATTTATATGGGTCAAGGTCATTCAAACTTTGAAAAATTTTTACCTCCAAACACTTGTAGCAAGCTACAAGTGTTTGGAGGTAAGTTTTTATTTGTTAAAGATTTTTGTAACTTAGTCTTCGCCCTCAAGGACACGGTTTGAGATTGTCCCAGTGACTTTACATCACCGCCAGGTTAAAGTATTATACAAGTCAAGTGTTTTTTTTTTTTTTTATAACTTGACTTGTATAATACCCCTCTCCCTTACTTTAAGAGGGTTAAGACTAAATTTGGAAACAAAATTTGGAAAAAGACTTTTTAAATACTGTCCAACACAGCCTAACAATTTTGTTTTTTTGGTGGGCCCATGTCCTAGTCCATTTCCCACACGGTTTCACATCCTTTCCTTCGTATTAGATAGGCTTTAGGGATGAAAAATTCTCTTTGTACCATCCGAGGTGGTACTTGCATTGTACAAAGGTGGCCTTCACCTTTTACAACGATTTCTACTTTCTTATTACCTGCTCCATATGTCTGACCAATGAAATAATATTTTTCATCAACCTTTAGCCTTCTAATATCCCGCGGTTGCGGACCGTGGGGATGTCTGAACTTGAACGTTTTAGGCTTAATGTACAGAGTATAGGGTTTGAATTGCCGAAATTTGACTGTACTTTTGAGGTGTCGTTGGCAGCGATCCCCTTCTGCACAAGCAAGTTTCTGGCAACACAAAACCCCAAACTTACTAGACATCCAAGCGTAATCGCATTTCTTACCCTTGCCAGCAGGGGCTTTAACGCGTTTACGTTTCTGTGTTGGACTCTTTAGCGGAGTGTCTTGGAGCTTCTCTGAATTAGGCTGGCTAGAAGGGATGGGGCTGGAAGGAGGTAGAAGGGGCAAAGATTGTTCAAGCGGGATGGAGCAAACAATTTTGGGCGGGGTAGGACAGCGTGTTAGGTCTATGGTGGGAAGATCAGGGGAGAAGATGGATTTACGGGGTGGTTTGGTTGGTGTAGGTGGCATGGGGGATATAGGTGAGGGACATTGGGATGTAGTGTATGAGAGGATTTTCCGGGTTCTGCTGTATGGGGTGATCCTCGACCTAGACGTCTCTTCAAAAGCCGCAGACTCCGATCCTGAGTCCGATAGCAGCGAGAGTGCTGGAGAGGCTACCGGGACTCGACTTGACGACTTGAAGACAGCTTGTCCTGACGATGGTGGTGCATCAGCCTCTTCCACTGTCGGCGGCAATGGCGACAGGCTGGGCATTGAGGCGGGCTGTGGCTGCGGTGGCGGCGGCGGCGGCGGCATCGTCAGGAAGCTCAAGATGTTCGCTGTCATCAAGTAATCCAGGATCGAAGTGGAGGATGATGAGGGTTGAGACGTGTCGGTCGAGGTTGAAGCAGATGGGTAGTTCTTAAGCTTCAGACCCATTTTACCCATTGTAATGAATTGAAATAATGAAAGAATACGAGTGAATAAAGAAGTTAAGTGATGATAAAATTCTCAAGAGCGAGAGGACCAGTCGGCACGGCAGCTCAAACTGCAATGAGAAGTGTGTGCAACCCGGCCGCCTTATATCCCCACTGGGGCTGCCACGCCCAGGATATCAGGGGTGGGAGAGGGGGGGGGGGGGGTTCGCACTTTTTGTCGGGGGGGGGGGCTCGCACTTTTTGTCGGGGGGGGGGGGGGGTTGTAGTTTAGGTGGGTCAAGGTCACCCACGACACTTGTACTCTAAGTGTTGGCTATACCCTTACCACAACTGGATCCCTAGTGAATGAAAGACAACTCCAGATTTGTGTGTTAGTAATGCCTACCCATTAGTGTTTACAAAGTACTTTAATATATTTAGTGTCTTAAAAGACACATGACCGTTACAAAATTTTACGTTTTCTATTTAGGTCAAGGTCACGGAAAAACTTTAAAAAAATTAAGCCCCACACCCCCAATGGGGGTGTGGGGCACTTGGGTTGTCATCGCTGTAGCCTCCGAAGAGACCCAACTATGACAACAAGGCAACATCCAATGTCGTGTACCCTTCGCCACGCAAGACTTGTAAACATTTACTGCATTGTCTTTTCAGTAGCTAACAAAGATTCATTTACATAATTTTGAGTTTCCAGAAGGAAACAAACTGAGGACACCCTAGTGGCTTACGTCCTCGTCCGAGTGCAGAGGCCGCCGCAACCTTTTGCATGCCAGCGTACAAACGGACATGCTCCCAAATGCCATCCGCAACCTTTTGCATGCCTGGCAGGAGCCTACCGATAATTAAAATAGGCTTTACACGGGGGCCTACTCCCGTAACCTATCTTTAATATTTTTAATTTACAATGCATTGAATTTTTACAAGTCTTTGTGGGTCAAGGCCACACGGACATTGAAAAATTTCGGCCCCCGTACATCCATGGCGAACCACGAATGTTCGGGGGCCTTGGGGACTAAAAACACAAATAGCTAACAAAGGTTCATTTACATAATTTTGAGTTTCCAGAAGGGAAACATACTGAGGACACCCTAATGGCTTACGTCCTCGGTCCGAGTGCAGAGGCCGCCACAACCTTTTGCTTGCCAGCGTACAAACGGACATGCTCCCAAATGCCATCCGCAACCTTTTGCATGCCTGGCAGGAGCCTACCAATTATTAAAAGTGGCTTTACACGGGGGCCTACTCCCGTTCCCTGACTTTACAATTTACTTTGAGCATTGAAAAAGCTCAAGGGGGGATTGCTAAAACAAGCGTATACACTTTAGAAACATATGACACACTTACAACACACAATTGAGCTCAACGTAGTCAATGCTGGAACAAGCACATACACATTAAACACATATAACAAACAAGACACAAAGGATAGAAGACACAGGAGACAGAGGGTACAAGTAAAACACTCTCATATAAATAAATTCGCAATATCCAAACGCAAGCGCAATATCTTACAACTAATACAAGTCTTAAGGTTAGGGTAGACTTCGCTAAACACTGAAGGCGCCATTCAATGTTTAGTGATGCCTATGGCGGTCCGTCCCGGTCGTTCACGTTCAACGCGCGGGAGCGGACTGCGAGCCGGCTCTGGCTGGACCCCCTTATATCCCCGCCGGGGCTGCCACGCCCAGGATATCAGGGGTGGGGGAGGGGGTGGGGTTGGGGGTGGGGGTGGGGAGGGGGGGGGTTCGCATTTTTGTCGGGGGGGGGGGGGGGTTCGCATTTTTGTCGGGGGGGGGGGGTTCGCATTTTTGTCGGGGGGGGGGGTTCGCATTTTTGTCGGGGGGGGGGGGGGGGTCAGGTAAGTTAAGTGGGTCAAGGTCACCCACAACACTTGTACTCTAAGTGTTGGCTATACCCCCACCACAACTGGGTCCCTAGGCTGCACAACACCGCTTCGCCAGTATGTCTCCGGCTTCCATGCGGTGCGTCTCGCTGTTCTCTAGCTCTCTATATGTAAGTAATTTTACAAGTTCTGAATGTAGGTCACTACACTTTAACTTTGGGACGATATCGACTTGTGGTATTTCAGTGTTTTGACTCAAGGTCATCACACTTTAACTCTAGCACATCGGTTATCGTACCAGAGGTGCTCAATAACCTAACTTGTAATGTTTAGGGTGGCGTTTGCACGCCACGTGGTATCGCCATGAGTGTCCCGTCCAAGTTTTAAGTTACATTAATTTTACTGTAATCTTTTCCATTTCCGCTTCGTTTTGCCAAAGTATGAGGTGTCGCTTAATAAAGTTGTATTTCTCTAAAGTTATAGGAGATTGCAGGGATACAATTAGTTTATTTAGGAGACTCTTCATCTTGGAGTTTAACACAATTTCCACTTTGACTTTGCTTCCTCGGCTCTCACAGCCTAAGCTGTACAGAAATGTTTCTTCTAGTGCCAACTCGGGCCAAGAGAACAGTGTGTTGACTGTAGGACAGCTCATGGTGAAGTGATGCGATACTCCAGCGTACCACCTTACCTTCCCCCACCACTGTGACCTTCCCCCACTCCTGCTGTTTCCCCCACCTCTTTTCCCTTGACTCATGCGCTACAAGCAGTCTCTCAGTATTGTGCGGACTTTTGTGAGGGGAAGCCATGTCGCGGGACGCTTTAGGTAAGAAACTTAGCCGTGTTAAGACTTTGTTAGTTGCTCACTGTCCACCACTCAAAGTTAAGAAGGTTTCGACTTTAGCTAAGTGGCGCAAACTGTTGCGTGGACACCCTAGGTTTTATACCAAACAGACTAATGTCAGTTTTACTGATGAAGATTTGTTTAGAATATTAGATGAAATGACTTTTCCTTGCAAAATTCAGTTAGTTACTCCCATTCCTGACAGTTTAGAGTCTTAGTCTCTCAAGCCGATATACCTAGGGTACACAGAGCCTGACAGTCATTCACTCGGTGGCTGTCGTGGGGTGCGCATCGGTGTCGGCGCTCCGTTGTTAAGTTTTCAAGGTCACAGTAATATGAAATTGGGGGTGTTGTGCTAGTTCAAGGTCACCTGAGGTATTACCGATTGCCCATTTAGGCAGAGTCATGTCAGAAACTCGAGTTTAACTTGGCACTTTTGCCGTTTCTCGTCGAAAATTCGCTCCAAGTGGTCAAGGTCACGGGGACTCTGACTGAAACTCGGAGCGTAGTGCGAGAAACGGCAAAAGTGCCAAAAAATTTTAAGTTTCTGCGTGACCTTGACCTTAGTGGCGTCGGTGACGTCGTTTTAATGACGTAAGGGGTGATGACGTCATCAGCACGTCATTTCTGTGACGTCATGGGTGTGACGTCATCGAAATGACGTCATTAGTGATGACGTCATCGATGACGTCATCGGTGAGGTCATTGACCTCGATGACGTCATCCCTCAGGTGACCTTGAACTGGGCCAGCATCCTCAATTTTGCACTACTAACTTCAAATGTGGGACTTGACATCTTTCTTATTAATAATATGCAATATGAATTTTACTTTTTGTATTTGATCTCATTTTCTAAATTTGGCTGTTAAATTTATTATTGAACAATCTATTTTTTATGATTTTTAAATTTTAATGCAAATTGAAGACGTTTATATACTTCGCTGCTTTTTCTTAAACTATACCCCTTAAGGTATAATTTCCGAACAAGTTTAATTTTTTACCCCACAAAGATTAAATGGAGAAAGATTGGACAAATATTTAATCTGAAACGGTTGCGTTAAACAAAGCATAGACATTCTAAAAACTTCATAAGATACTAGCAATAAAGATAAAGCATGCTACCTGGCATGCTTTGCAACTCCAACCTAAGGAATTTTTGCCCTGCAGATGAGCTCATTCGCTACGCTCACTCGTCACCAATGAGTACTTCTCCCAATTCAGAACCAAAACTAATTACAAACAAACATTTTATGCCATATGTTGTATACATAAGCAACTCAGACAAAAAACTCAAAAAAAAAAAAAAAAAAAACTCTGACATGGGTACGTTTATGACGGTCCTGGGGCCAAGCTCTGAGAGCTATACAAAAACTAATGGTTTAATGATAATCAAAAATTTATAAATATACAAATATACTAACATCCACTTTTATAAATATAGCTAGGATGTTCATCAAGAAATTCAAAAGTTAGCTTACATATTGGGAAATGGCTTAAATAAATGTAAAATGTTTATTCATATTTATTTATAGAAAAGTAGTGGTTAAGTTTTCCTATTTAAAGTTTTCTATAAATAAGATGGTTTCAGAGATACCAATGGTAGCACGATTAAACTGTTCACCAAATAGCTTGAAGGCCATAAAAAAAAAAAAAAAAAAAAAAAAAAAAAAAAAAAAAAAAAAACAGCCACATATATTTTTAAAAATGAGAACACCTTTTGTATTTCTTTCAATGAAGGAAGTAAATTACGTATAAAATGAGGTTGCGACAAGTTTATTTGAGCTTAACGTAGGACAAGCTGTGAAGCCATAAACCTGCCCTTGCATAATTAAACTTTCATAACCTTAAGTTCACAAAGCTCAACTGATAACGTCCATAAACTAATAATTAATTCATGACTCCCCTCTGCAGGAAATAAGAGTTATAACTTTAAAAAGATTGATTAATATAATGTAAGCTAAAAATGTTTATGGTCGTTTTGCTTTCATAAAAAAAAAAACTTAGTATTTCATTTGAATAGTTCGTATTATTTACTTGATGAAGATAATTATTTAAAAACGGGTGTTTCAATAATAATTATATTATAAATAATATAGTAAAAAAGTGTAATCCAAATAAAAACTTGCTGCACAGTGAATCCATTATGATGAAGGAGTCACTTTTTTATACGTGTTTTAAACTAGTGACAGACGGCATTTGACAAAAGTTATGTCATTTTAGAAACTACGCGATTCGCCACATCAGAACATTTGACCATAACGATTCATGTTTTAGTTTTATTATGTGCCTAACCTCATAAGAGTGTGATCTGATGTGAGTGAGAATGGCGATTATATCAATGAATTGTAATCATGTGGTGCCACTTTTTGGAATTGTAACCGTCAAACAATAAATAACCGACGTGATGATTTTCTAAATGAATTTACAAATTTAAATAGGTCGTACATAAATTATTGTATAAAACGATTTTGTTCAGAATTCAAGAAAATCGTGAGATATAGAACACTAGTTTCACTCATGTTCTAACTCACCTCTCATTCATGGCTTAAAATATTTCATGTTACATTATTTGCATAAAATACTACTGGGCTATTTTTAGTTTAACTATCATTTATGCTATTAAATTATTTATTTTGTTCCATAAGGCAGCACACCAAAACGGACGCGACGCGGCAATCCGTGACAAAACATCTTACGACTTGCCAAGCGAAGGCAATAACATAATGTCATGTTCGCTGTAGTGTGCGGGCATTCTAGTTAAACATAGTATATTATTACCCTCCTCATGAAGTCGTAAGATGTTTTGTCTCGTCGCGTCCGTTTTAGGGTGCGGCTGAAATAAATCAGAGTACTCATTAATGATATATTTATTATTATGATAAGATATAGTTAAAAGTCTAGTTTCTACCATCATTGGAGTTTAGCTGGCATCATTGTTTTGTTTGCTTGTACCGGGTTCCCCAAACCACTCGTGCACCCATTAAAAAAAATACAGAACTAAACAAAACCCAATTATGCCATCAGAGGTAAACCGGTTATGCTCTATCCATTGGCAGTCATTTAAATGTACGGGGTACACCGGAAGTAGACCGGAAGTCACTAATTTTAAACTCAAACCCCCACTTCTTATGTCATTTTTTGATTCTACACGTAATATTAAGACAATTTAAATATTAACTGCCATTATCTCCAAAACTGCTAGGATAACAACCATAACGGTGCAATTTAAATTGTAAAGTGGTCTTAAATTTACGTGTATAATCAAAAGATATCTAAAAAGTGGAGGTTTGTACTTAAAATAAGCGACTTCCGGTCTGGACAGGTTATTTATGGTACACCCTGTATATTGAAATTACTCTAAATCGATAGAACGTAACCGGTTGGCCTACAACGTCACAGTTTGTTTTTGTGAAAAACCATTTATTTAAATTTTAAAAGGGGTGTACGGATGGCCTGGGATACCTGGTATAGCCAGAGATTTCTCTGGGTTGCGGAGCATAAATACATGTTATGTTTTGTTTAACTTGTTTAAAATAATAATAACTACTGCTTCTGTTAAAACAAAATGTGGTCGGGATAACGTAAGTGCCATTACATGTAACCAAATACCACAGTAATCAATTTTAATATCAGAGTTAGTTGATGTAGGTACAGGATTCAATACTTTATAATCTCATGTAACGCTCAAAATCAGCTTCCGATGGGAAAAACAACGAATAAATTTCTATTATGGTAAAACCATTTTTGTTGTTTTTACTGTTAAACGAATGTTTAAGTTATGAATTTATTGAAAGATGGTTCATTAACTAGAGTGTTCAAAGATTGACAGGGCGACACCATTATTTGACACTGAAGTGGTGTCAAAAAACGTTATTTAATCTGTGCTTAACTAACACATACTTGCATAGTAACAAGAGTAATGATTAGGGACGGTGCATCCCAGCAAGTGCTGTTTGACTAGCTACACCATTATTTGACACTGAAGTTTTGTTAAAGAACGTGATTTCACCTTTGTTTTAACTAACACACACTCGCATGGTAACTAGAGAAATTACTAGAGATGGTGCATGCTAACAAGTGCTGGTACACTAACGACCAAACTATATGACATTAAAGTGGTGACGGAAAACTTGATGATAATCTGTGCTTGATCTACACGTCACATAGCAACAAGAGTACTGAATAGAGACAGTGCATGCCAGCAAGTGTTGTTTGACTTACGACACCATTATTTGACACTGAAGTGGTGACAAAATACGTAATGACATCCGTGCTTGGCTAACACATACGTGCATAGTGCCAAGAGTGATGTCTAGAAACAATATTATGACCAGAGTAAATATTGTAATTTAATATCAATTTAACTATAATCTCCTTAATTTTAATTTATGTTTGTTGATATCAAATGCATCCAATCACATTGTTTAATGGAATGCATGTGAAACAGTTCAGGATTTAGTTGCTCATTGATAAAAACCCTACTCTTTTGGCTTTACTAGTATATGGACTATGTCAGTCTTGTTTTTTATCATACGTTAACTAAATTATTACAACAGTATAAAAATGCTACAAAATAGCCTACATATGTTTTTAGTATATAAATTAAATTAAATATAAAATATGGCGTGTTTTATTATTAGCCCTTAGTCATTGCCTCTTTAATTTTACAGTATAATAACACAAACCATCTTATTATCAGTATCATACTAAATAAGTTAGGAATAAAGTTGAAAGGAAAATATCGCACTCAGAGATCCTTGTCCTTCTGAGAGGATAACGATGACAGTAAGTTTGGGAGGTAATCGCTTTTTGCGCCTTCTCAAGATTCAAGTGCTCCAATATGAACCCTATTAAATTGACAGCTGAACTTCTTTTGAATGGGGAATTAAAACCGTACTGCCCAAACTTTTAAGGCAACAGTAATGAAGAAGAAATATGAACTAAACCATATGAAAACAGAAGGCCCTGGTATAATATTGGACCTGCTAAGTGCAATATATTTTATAAATTTAATGCATTTCTTGAAACACCAGATATGTAGCGTATTTTAAAGTGAGTATGACTGATGCTTGCATGTCATGAATGCGATGGATCAGATGAGTTTTAGTTTAAAATATTTTATTTTTATTATCATACTTCGATAGGGAAATATTAATTATATGAAGGTGCTTTTAAAGAATTCAACATATTTTTACGTGCATTATTTCAATTTACTCTTTATCAAGCACAGTGTTGTATGATTGTGTAAACAAACATGAACAGACGAACCACACATTTGGTACAAATACTAGTGATGTAAAATAAAACTATCTAAGTATTTTGAAAAACAAAAGCCAAGAATGTTTGTTTGATGAATGAATGTTGAGTCCGTGTGGTTGTTTTGTGCTTAAGACTAACTTATGGCCCGATTAGTACGTTCTTTAATTAATTTCACATACCTTTTTGTAGTTAGTTTGTTGTGTTTATAGCTTTAAGATCAAAACCATTTAAGGTCATCGGTTTTTTGTTGTCTTGTGTTAGACCGAAAAGCGATGTCCAGTCATTCTGACCCTCAGGGAGTTTCATGTTTGACCTGTGTCTTCTTTAAGACAATGTTTAGATGTTAACTGGTAAATAGCATGGCTTGAAGAACAATCCATGAGTTTAACTATTGGGGTCCTCCTTATCTGCTTTTGAATCGGTTAGCCGGACTTATAATTTTCATATCCTACAACACGGAATGTTACACGTTCACGCCCTTGGCCAAATCATCACTTGAGGCATCTGTCTTTTCCGGATTGGGCCTTACAAGTGTGTTCTTTAAATTTGGTGGTCTTTGAAAACCATTCTAGGTGGTCTAGAGAATATGTCTAAGGGGAGTTTTCTCAAAAGTTTGAAACTAGTTTTCATGACATTGTCTATTTTGTTATTACCAGGGAAATAAAGAGTTAAAAAGGTTGGGTCTTCTAATAATTAATTAGATAATTAATAATGAAAAATAATTTTTAAACCTTAGCTTGTATTATTTTTTAAATTCGTGTAGATTATTATCCATCAAGAAGATCTTTGTCTTGACTGAAAAAACCTTGGAGGAATTGTAATAGGAGAAACGTTATTACAGACATTCTTTAACGTGACAAATTAAGGAAAGTCGGCAATATTAATTTACTTCATTTGTCGTTCCAACAAAGTTACACTGTTATTGAAGTAGAACCTTTAGACAACTTTTATTTAATTAACTTAAATGACACAGCAACTAAATAGTTTTACGATAACAAAATAGTATTGAACTAATTGTGTCTGTTTTATTTCTAAATAAAAAAATTTCGAATATAAATCTTTAAAAATAATTAAAAATCAATATTCAGATATTTTTTATTTTTACTATCAAAACTAGAGCCAAGCAGAGTTTGAGAGAGAATTTTAAGACGTAGGTTCACTTACTGTCCGGAGATGACTTGTTGGCCAGTGAGGGGGTTGCGGGGTGAGGGGGAAGCTGAAGGTTGCCATTGGCCAATACAATTTGCTTTTTGTGTTTGGTTTTTTTTATTCCACCATATGTTAAGCTATCAACAAAACCCAAAACATACAGTTTCCCTACAATGTTTTCTTTTATTTTGCAGTCAGCTGTCTTTCACTACATTGAATTAGGCTAGCTGGTTTGACAACAAAGATGATTGTTTACTTTTTTTAGCAAAATTTCTTCATGTAGAATAGTACAATCTAAGTTTGTTTTTATTCCTTAGTTAACCAAAAGACCGCTAGGTTTCGAATGTAGATTTCCCCTCGCCCCCCAACCCCCTCAGTGGCCAACAAGTCATCTCCCGACAGTAATAAGTACTTTAAATCGGTTGAGAGCGGATTATTATATATCTTTGTGGTAGATAATACCACCAAAACAAAAATTCACTACTGCAAAAGAAGAAGACACCGTTATTATTCTAGTGAAATTCTAAAAAAAAAATATGTTTAATGGGTAATGCAATTCGTATTTTTTTAACTAGGGTCTGGTTTTTATTGTCTTAATGACCCGTTCAAATAATAGTTTTAATTACTAAAACTTATATTTTCCTTCAGAATATATCTTTTTAATAGATTTAGATCGCTTATAAAGTAAAAAGGTGGTTAGATTGTATACTTTGGTTAGGTTATATTGAAACCACTGGACCGTATGTCATGAAACTTGGCATATACAAAGAAAATTTCATGGAGAAGCTTTGTAAGCCATTAATTTTTGTATAGCCTTCGGAGCTTAACCCTATGACCGCCATAAACGTACACATCTCAGGGTTTCATGGATTTGTTATCCGAGTTTTTTTTATGAACACAACATATGGTAAAAATATTTCTTAACATTGCTATGAACAGCTGGTTTCATTTAAAAGTATTTAGGTAAGTTCTCATTTGAAATATTGAGGGAATATTGGTTGTAAGAAACTAGAGGGCCAGGACTGCGGAGAACATATAAAAAAGAAGGGCTGTTTCATTCCTTTGATGTTGGAAAATGCCGCTTTTGAATCATGCCGGTGACGTAATCCATCTGATGTCCATAAGAATAACATGCACCAGCTGTTTTTTTTGCTATCAGGCCAGTGACGTTTTGGGTACTATTTTTTACATCGGTTTACCCGCTAATGAAACAGCCCTTGTCTTTTACATTATACAGCAGTTTTCCCTAGTCCTGCTAGAGGACATGGTCAACTTGTTGTGAGTGAGTGTAGCGAACGATGTTGCCTAAAGGGCAAAAAATCCCTCTGATTTACATTGCAAAGCCGTCGGGTTTCAGCTAGTTAGTTATAAAGTCAATTTCGGTAGAGATTCTAATAAAATAACCATAAAAGTTAAAGATTTATTGATATACGTTGAAACTATTACAAATTCAATCTAAGTTGAATAATATCGCCAAGAAAAGCAAACACAACACATGTTAACTTGGTATCCGCCTCTGTAAACGCAGTGAATGGACGTTTATCCGCTAAGGGCCATTAACTCCGCCCTCTTCTCTCATCAAGCGGGTTCCTTTCATTGTTTATATGCATTACCTGGAATTCCTGAAATTCTACAGTAGAGTGTTACCTTAGATGATTAAGTAAAAAATCAATGTTTTGGCGATAATTGACAGCATTAAATATTTACCAATGAGTTATATGATTTACTACAACAATTTAAAGCAAAAAGGGCGAGATGAACATTAAACTTTGTAAAATATTTTGTTCACTGGAGAATAATAAGTCTAAATAAAATAAATTCCTGGCCAGCTATTTATGATTTTTTACTCTAAAGAATCAAATTTTTGGTGCAGTATTACACTGAATTCTTACAAAACATTTATCGTACAATACCTCTTTTGGTCTGTATGAAATTTTAAAGCTCCTTTTAGTTTTTAACAGTTCTTGATTGTTATTTAATTAATTGTGTTTGGAATAGTGTGCTTAAACTACTATTGTCATTCAAAAACTTACTCTAGATTTATTTAATAATATAATTTCTTATAAATTTTACTAAGATAAGAATTTCACGTAAATTAAATTAATCCAATTTCTATTTTGTTAAAAAAAAAAAAAAAAAAAAAAAAAATTAAAGCAGATATTTAAAGCGGAGTATTACCATTTATCATACTGCCATAAGTTTGAATATTAAACATAAAGCGTGAGGATGAGTGAAATTCGATAAAGAAAAATTATGGCAGTTCCGGCTATGGCCACTTTAGTTCCGGCGGAAACATTCACCATCCCGCCATAATAGTTTATAACTAGAGTTCAGAGCTGGTTGAAACTCCTGAATACCTTCCTATCCCGAAAGATGGTTTACATATAACTTTATTGCTACATATTCTGAGGTGATTTCATTGTTTGTGTTTAAACTTAACTTAAATTTGTAGCTTGATCAAAACAATTGAGAGAATGTTTCGTTTAAAATAATTTACCTGAAATAGAATTTTTATAAAGTTACAGATAATTTGGTGTTACCGTTGCTAAGACACAATTTTTTTTATTTCTTTCTTAACTAAAGTTACTTAGTAAAAATAAATGAAAATATACTGTACTACTTATATTATTCATTACTCCCCTCAGGTAAGCTGTTCGAAAGCTTGACGGCAAGTCGTATATTTTCTTTTGTTTTTTTTTGTTTTTTTTTGTTTTTGTTTTTTGTTTTTTTTGTTTTGTTTTTTGTTTTGTTTTTTTTTTTAAGAAAAGATTTGTCATTTTCAAGAAGTACAATAGGTCTGTTATGCTAACGAAAATCACAAATGTGGGTACCATCATTCCCTATATATTCTAGAGTTTCATACCCTATAGTAATTTTTATGCACCAGTACTTTATAAGGTCAGAATAATACTAGTGCATAATAATTTAATGCAGTCCACACAATATTTTATAATAGCTAATTTGATTTTTAATCGTGTTTTCTATAAACATGATAGATATGTTCTTAATTGAGAAATGTTACTTAAAACTCAGGAAGTTAACTGTAGTAAATGGTAAAAAATAAGGTAGTTTTCTCTGCATTACTACAATCAAGTACAGGTAGTATCTTTCGAAGCAATGAAGAAAATGACTTAAGTTAATGAAGCTACTGGAAAAACAGCTAAGGTATCGCTCTGAGACGGCCATAGAACAATCATGGAGAAAGGCTCTGAATTCGACAATTCTGCTGTATCATTACGTAAATAATTATATAATGTTTAGTAAAACAATATAAAAAAAAAGTTTCTGTATTAATGTTTTTTTTTTTTTTTTTTTTTTTTTTTTTTTTTTTTTTTTTTTTTTTAATAAAGACTTAATTATTTAATCTCCTCTTCATTTATTCACACTTCTTAAAAAAAATTGAGTCTGAAGTAGAGCAGTAAAACAAATCTGATGGTTTGATTAATCTGAAAACCTAGCTTCTTAATAATGTTATTTATTTGAAAATAAAAAAAATAAATTTTCAGTAAAAACATTTAGCTCAGCTATTAATTAAGTGCTGTTGAAAAGATTTAGAATTAATTTAATAAAACGCAGATGGTCGTTGAATACCTCAACAGAAATAATAAGGAAAATCCTTCGCAAGCTAAGCATTGAGTCCTCCACTTGTGTGGTTTCTAATTTCAAGTTATGAAAATTACTATCCTGGATTATTTTAATCTTGAAGTTAAAATACAGGTACATAGTTAAAAGTTTGAATATAATTTAATTAATAATTTCATTACAAAACGTTTGCTTTTTGGTATAATTAGAAAAAATCTATAATTTTTTTTGTATTTTTTAACCTTATCGGAGTATTTATATATCTTAATTTATGATATCTCCATGTTACCAGTAAGGCTAGCTGGTCACTGGCAGAAGTGAGGATGGTCTAGTTACCAGGATCATTTTTACTGTTGTGGATGCTCCGATGTAAAAAGTAGACTGATATCTGGCAAGTCTAAATCTCTATGTTACAAGTGATGATGTTTGGTTACTGGCATTAGTGAGGATGGTTTAGTTATCAGGATCATTTTTACTGTTGTGGATGCTCCGATGTAAAAAGTAGACTGATATCTGGCAAGTCTAAATCTGAATGAATGAATGAATGAATGAAAGAATTTATTCCTCAAAATATAAATACAATACAAGATTCCAGAACACTTAATGATAACAACATAATAACATTAATAACATTATTTGGAATCACCTTGGTAAAGAAAAAGTCCACATGGGCATAAAAGCCTGTGCGTGGACTCGTTAATAAGATATTCTTAGATGGGAAATTAAATAATTTCATAAGTTATCTGAGGAAAAAAAACTTGACTGTTAATAAAAAATATTACTATTTAGCTTGATAATATGTTATACAAGGTCGGACAGTATTGCAGTAATGTATCGAAGTGTAGGGCAAAAGATTTACTACAAAGATGTAATATTTTAGATTTTTTTTTTTTTTTTTTTAATAATGTGAACAATTTAATAGCAACTAGTACAACAGAAGAATGGTCGTGTTTAAAAAATTGGAAGTTATTGTTATGTAGTGGTTGTCCGTGGGGGGGGGGGAGGTAAAGATAAGGGTCAGGTCTGCCCATACCTTGTGACGATAAGAGTTTCAGTATCTTCGAGACTGACTGTTATCAACCAGGCATTAATTTTATTTTTAAATCTACACTGAAAGAAATTTTTAGACGTTTTGGCGAAAATTCACCTTTATTTAACGAAACGGAAACCCTAAATTTGGGACGGCGATTTGTCTGGTAACTTTAGCCAAACAAATTTCGCTAAAACCATTTCGGTAGACTACCGAAACGTTTCTGCCATAATAGCAGTATTAAATTCGAAGATCTGCATCTACATTATCGCTAGACTAGGAGAACATCAGCCGGCAAAGCGATGGAGCGGTAATTGCAACCTTAGCCAAACGTTTCGTTAATTTAGCGATTCGCCAGCAGTTGAGGCAGCGAGCGGTGGTAGCTACTGCAGTTGATCGTTTAGTCTAGTTTAGCGAAATGCTGGCAGCTGAGATAGTGAGCGGTAGTGGCTACTTTAACAGAACGTGTCGTCTAGTTTATCGAAATGCTAGTCGCTGAGGTAGTTAGTTATGAAGCAATCTTTGACTTCAGTTCTTGAGGGCCGCCAAGACTTGCTTACACTGCTGTCATGATCTTTCTTCTTTGAGAAAGTATTAGGTCGCATTAAGTTAGGGAGGATTGACGATATATGTTGATAATTCTTCTTTCAGATCTGTAACACAATATACCAGATGTATAATACATTTTTTGATCATAGACCCACAGAAATGACAAAAAGAACACAAAATAAAATTTTACATTTTTGTGCACATTAAATTGATTAACATCAGTACCTTAATAATCCAAACTAATTACAGTTCAATCTTAATAATCAGACACATATGGAGGAAGCTGCCGAAATAATCCCTTCGCCACATGCCCACTTAGAATTTTAGTCTTGTTAGAATTTCATCTCATTCAAAATAAACAGCTAGTGCTGTCAGCCAACAAGTTACCAGAAAATATACAAATAGGTACCATAACTTATGTTTCTAGGTTGGTTTGGGAAGTTTGCATCACAACCTAACTTTGGTTTAGGAAATATTGCAATCACAACTTGCAATTCAACCAACTAAATAATAAACGATGGGTCAAAAACCATGTAATGCTCACCTCTGAAATTTGGGATGAATTCCTCCAAACCCCAGGCTTTCAGCAAATCTTCCGTGTCTGCATCCATGTTGTCGCCGTCGTCGGTTACGGCTCAACAACTGCCAAAGGGCCAGAGACACAGCACGTGCGCATGCGCACTTATGGGGGTGGGGCCGAGATTCGAGCATTCGTTTCGCTAAACTGCCTAACTAGACGGTAGGTTTTAGTCAAACGGTACCGATAAATACCTGTCAGGGTCTTTATTTTGTTTGTTCCTATCTTGTTAAATTACCGTTACCTGTCTCGCGGTTCTGGTGTATGATTACGTTATATTAAAGAGTCTATATTCGATGAACATTGATTTGAGTCTCTTAAATTACAATCAGGTTCACTAGGTTGATGTAATTTGAACACTTACTTTTGATGGCTTTATTTCTCCAACCGAAAGAAACACATTTTTTCTGATTTAAGAATCCGTTGCTCAAATTTACTGTTACCGTTTCGCTATTATGAACGCATGATTTTAGCGAAAATCGCTTCGTTTTTTTAAAGAAATGGTTCCGCTGATTAATAAAATTAGTTTCGGTATTATAATATTATTTCGGCTAAATAAGCGAGAAACCCCTTTACCGATCCAGTTTCGCTAGAAAATACGGTGTCTTTTTTCTCCGTGTAGAAAGAGTTGGCAAACGGAAAATTGGAGTGTTTGGAAAAATGTGGCATAAATTTACATAAAGAGTTTGAGCTATATAGAAGGGATTTGTTGTTAAAACAGATTTCTGAAGCTGAATAGAATGAATTCCAACATTTTGTGCATAACGGGTGTGATGAGAGTGTATGACCGGAGAAAATATATTGTTGAAATTTTTATAAATGTGTATTAGAAGAGTTTTTATAAAAAGATGTCTGATAGGAAGAATCTGGGTTTCTGTAAATAGAGCGTCAGAAGGGTATCTTGTTGTTTTTTTGAAAGCAACTTTCAATATGGCTTTTTGGCATACGCTTATAGGCTGGAGTAATGATTTAAACGATCCACCCCAGGCTATAATGCCAAAATTGATAATAGATTGAACATATGCGAAATATGCTAACTTTAATTCATTTATATTCAGTATTTCACCCAACTGCCTGAATGCAAAAATATACTTCCTTAACTTATTGTTTAAAAAATCAATGTGCTCACCCCACTTTAAACGAAAGTCAAAAACAACTCCTAGATATTTATAGGACGAAACTTTCTCAATTGATTCGCAAGAACAATTATTTCCCTGAGGGTCAGTACAGCAATGAATGATTAAATTCTGAAGTTCATAATCTGAGATTCGTTTAAGAGATAACGGCATGAATTTAGTCTTAGATATATTTAACGATAAGATATTTTGATCTAGCCATTTTTTCAGTAATCCAAGATCATACATTGCTTTTTGACGGACTTCGTTCCAATCATTACCATCCAGAAAAATTAGTGTATCATCGGCAAACAAATAGATTTTCCCATATAAATCAAGTTTCGATATGTTGTTTATATAAATCAAAAATAAAATAGGGCCAAGCGTGCTACCTTGAATAACTCCATAGTCAACAGGTAAGAGATCACTCTCCACCCCAGACAAGGAAACACACTGTACCCTGTCGCTAAGGTAGCTGCTAAACCACGCATAAGCGTTCCCACTAATGCCAATATATTTTAGTTTATTTAATAATTTAATTCTATCTACCGAGTCAAAAGCTTTTTTCAAGTCGAGGAAAACTAGCATAGATCGTTTTTTATTAGAAACTGAATTATTAATTTCACTGCAAACATCAAAAAGTGCATCTGTTATATTCTTATCCTGTCTAAACCCATACTGACGCTCGCATATAATATTATTTTTTTGTAAATACAGCACTAATTGTTCTTTTACTATTCTCTCTAAGAGCTTAGAAAGAATATTTAACATAGAGATGGGCCTATAGTTATTCTTGTCTGCATATTCATTAGATTTAAAGAGGGGGATAACTTTTGCTATTTTCAAGGAGTTAGGGAAAATGCCCTGAGTCAGACTTAGATTAATCACATGTAATAGTGGTTTCAATAGAACATTAATATTATCCTTAAATATTTGTGCCGTTATGCCATCACATCCAGGGGCAGACCCTCCCCGAAGTCCAAGTACATGTCGTATAACATCTTTTTCAGTCACAGTCTGAAGAGTGAACGTGGTGTCGGTTTTATAGTCGGCATCGTTCACAACTGGTTCACCGCTGGAATCGATTTTACTTGCTAAGTTTTGTCCTACCGCAGAAAAAAACTTATTGAATTCATCAGCAATTTGTTTATATGAAGTGATTCCCACATTTGAATTATTGAGGGTTAAGAACTTTTTTATTGGGAAATTATCTTTACGTTTAGATCTACCACTTAGCTCATTGATAATACCCCAAAATAACTTCGGGTCTTTTCGACTTTCATCAAGTTTCCTTCTATAGTAATTCTTTTTAGCTAGTTTTAAGGATGCACTCAAATTTCTTCTAAGTTCGCGGTAGGCATTTATTAAGTTAATATTAAATGGGTGTTTTTTTACTTCCTTGCTTAACCTATCTCTACGCCGGATTTCATTTACCAGATCAAAAGTGATCCAAGGTTTTAACCGTTTATTTCTAGTCGTAATCTTTAATAGTTTTTTAGAGTTTTCCATGGATTTTTTAATTGTATCTGTTAATATTAAAGAACCGGAATTTACGTCTGTACTATTTAAAACAGATGCCCAGTCAGAGTTGGTCAGATGTTGTGTTAATAAGGCGTAATTTAATCTATGTTACAAGTGATGATGTTTGGTTACTGGCATAAGTGAGGATGGTTTAGTTATCAGGATCATTTTTACTGTTGTGGATGGTCCGATGTAAAAAGTAGACTGATATCTGGCAAGTCTAAATCTCTATGTTACAAGTGATGATGTTTGGTTACTGGCATAAGTGAGGATGGTCTAGTTACCAGGATTATTTTTACTGTTGCGGATGCTCCGATGTAAAAAGTAGACTGATATCTGGCAAATCTAAATCTCTATGTTACAAGTGATGTTTGGTTACTGGCATAAGTGAGGATGGTCTAGTTACCAGGATCATTTTTACTGTTGTGGATGCTCCGATGTAAAAAGTAAACTCATATCTGGCAAGTCTAAATCTCTGTGTTACAAGTGATGATGTTTGGTTACTGGCATGAGTGAGGGTGGTATAGTTAATAGGATCACCTAATTCTACTGCTGTGGACCCTTCAATGTAACAAGTAGATAGATGAAAAATACTGAAATTATAATAAAAGTGTTTGTAAGAAAGTAAGCTAATAGAAGAAAAAAAAAACTGTGAACTAAACTACTTTTACTTTCCAAAACCTTTTTTATTGTTTTGCTCATTTGGCATATAGCCACTATCCTCCATATACGAATAGTGCTTTTAATATATTAACGTACTTTGTAAAATATTAACGTTGCTATCGCATTAAATTTACATGGATTTTTATGATGTACCTTTTTGATTTTTTGAAGGTTTTATGCAGTATTTTACTGCTTTACATTTTCTCTCTCTTGGATGGAGATGTTGGCAACAGGGCCGAACGTGCCATTTCAACTCTAACTTGTCACGATTCACCATGATACCTCCATGATATCTGGCAAGTCTAAATCTCTATGTTACAAGTGATGATCTTTGGTTAATGGCATAAGTGAGGATGGTCTAGTTACCAGGATTATTTTTACTGTTTTGGATGCTCCGATGTAAAAAGTAGACTGATATCTGGCAAGTCTAAATCTCTATGTTACAAGTGATGATGTTTGGTTACTGGCTTAAGTGAGGATGGTCTAGTTACCAGGATCATTTTTACTGTTGTGGATGGTCCGATGTAAAAAGTAGACTGATATCTGGCAAGTCTAAATCTCTGTGTTACAAGTGATGATGTTTGGTTACTGGCATAAGTGAGGATGGTCTAGTTACCAGGATCATTTTTACTGTTGTGGATGCTCCGATGTAAAAAGTAGACTGATATCTGGCAAGTCTAAATCTCTATGTTACAAGTGATGATGTTTGGTTACTGGCATAAGTGAGGATGGTTTAGTTACCAGGATCATTTTTACTGTTGTGGATGCCCCGATGTAAAAAGTAGACTGATATCTGGCAAGTCTATATATCTATTTTACAAGTGATGATGTTTGGTTACTGGCATAAGTGAGGATGGTCTAGTTACCAGGATCATTTTTACTGTTGTGGATGCTCCGATGTAAAAAGTAGACTGATATCTGGCAAGTCTAAATCTCTATGTTACAAGTGATGATGTTTTTTTACTGGCATAAGTAAGGATGATCTAGTTATTAGGATCATTTTTACTGTTGTGGATGCTCCGATGTAAAAAGTAGACTGATATCTGGCAAGTCTCAATCTCTATGTTACAAGTGATGATGTTTGGTTACTCGCATGAGTAAGGGTGGTATAGTTACTAGGATCACCTAATTCTACTGCTGTGGACCCTTCAATGTAACAAGTAGATAGATGAAAAATACTGAAATTATAATAAAAGTGTTTGTAAGAAAGTAAGCTAATAGAAAAAAAAAAAAAAAAAAAAAAACTGTGAACTAAACTACTTTTACTTTGCAAAACATTTTTTATTGTTTTGCTCAGTTGGCATATAGCCACTATCTTCCATATACGAATAGTGCTTTTAATATATTAACGTACTTTGTAAAATATAATTTTTATGATGTACCTTTTTGATTTTTTGAAGGTTTTCTGCAGTATTTTACTGCTTTACATTTTCTCTCTCTTGGATGGAGATGTTGGCAACAGGGCCGAACGTGCCATTTCAACTCTAACTTGTCACGATTCACTACTCCCTACATTTATTTTTCATTACTACTCGATCTGTATCGAAACTATACTATTGGTTTTGTAAATTTTTTTGTTTACTTATTGGTTTACCACATAATTGTTTAGTTTTTTCACTTATGATGTAGCATGTAAGACTATAATTGTGAATCATTGTGCATTTTTATTATATTTGATAATAATAATTATTTATTAATAATAAGTTTTATCAAGCTATAGTATTCTTTTCAATTTTTCCATAAAACCCACGGATAAAAGTACAAAGATACCCTACCATTTGGGAGTTGTAAGCAATTTATGTTAAACCCATCCTAATTAATATACATACTAAATTTTATCAAGCCATGTAAATAAATAAGCAGGATCGAAGGTTTTGTTTATTTCCCATAAGAATAACATGGGAAACATATTTTTTTTGTTTTCTCCATAACCATTTAAAACCATCGTCATTAAAAGGGTCATATCGTTTCGGTTATCGCCCCGTGGCCATTGATTTATTTCTAGACTATGTTTTGAAGTGAGGGTGTTCACAAGCATCCACCGCAAAGCGGTTTGTTTACGTTTTTGAACGTGAGAACGGGTCCAATATTGACCAACATTTATTAACTTACAAAATCTTAAATGTGAATTGTAATTTAATAGCTGATTAAACTTACCTTCGGATGAAATTTAAAGCCAGATAGTAAACAAAAATACATCTCTGTTCTTCATATCCAACTTACATGTACTTTAGGTTAGTTTCTCTCGTACAGAATCTTAAAATGCGCAATTTGCGAATGGGCCACCTCGTTGTTTTCATATTCGTGTGTAATTTTGTATGTATTGTGTTCTTTGTAAATTGGATGCTTGCTATTGGTAAATAAATAAACTACCCTCGCTATGAAATAACGCTCATTCGCTATTATTTACACATACTATGCGGAAAAAGGCGTTAAGATACTTTGAAGCGCAACACCAACCTATTAGCTTAAGCTTAAAGTAATGACTAAAAAGTAATTGAAAACTGTTACTACTTAAGTAGGGGGACTTGGCCGAAGTAAGGGTGGAGCGGCAAAGAGCGGCACCCCCCCCCCCCGAGGACCACCCACGACGCGAACCCCCCCCCCGAATTAGTAGAGGTTTTTGACAATTTTTTTTTTAATTGATTCATTTTTGTTTATTTCCGTTTATTTCATTTATTTTCGTTTATTTCATTTATTTTCGTTTATTCCATTTTTTCAATTTACATAATTTGCTTCCCGCCTAAACACTACCCACGCCATCAACGTTAGTTACATAACCGTCCGCATGTCCTTGAAACCCGCGCGCTTTTTACAAAATGTCGTTCGACTCATACACTGTAAGTAAGCGATTCACTCAGTCTTACACAGTCACTCGTGCGGTACAGACATGAGTGCGTCCGGATTAATTGACGAATACTTGAATGCATTCATGGCCGACATCAACGCCGCGGACGACAACGCTACACTCGAGCAGATACCAGTTCCACCATCACCGAGGCCTAAGAAGAGGATAAGACCTACGCCTAAGCCTAAAGTGGAAGAAACAGCAAAACCAGGATGGGTTCCAAAACCTTCAGATGACTGCCCCATCGTGTCATGGCTTGAAAATGGACAATTTTACGCGGTACAAAATCCATCAAACAGCGGACCAGTGCTATTAAAAATGGAAATGTATGATGGTTCGGATATGGTGTACAGATGCGGATTATTTATAGACAAGAATAGTGAATTATACGAGAGCGTCAACCAAGTAGTGGACAAGTCAGAGAATATGTGGATTAATAAAGCTACGGGAGTACCGAAGATTAGCGGCTTGACACAAACAGTAACACGATACAGTAAGACAGTAGAGAAACCGAAAAAGCCAATGATAAAACCGAAAAAGCAAGATGCGCGTAGAAGACCCACCAAGAAAACATTGTAGGAACAACGTCTAGACACTGTGGAGTGCGACCTCGCCGAACACCTGCGCTCATAAAAAATCCATGATGGCCGCCACCCTTCTTGACCACCTGCGCAAACAAAAGATCCTTCTCAGAATTCATCGACCACCTGCACAAACAAAAGAAGCGGAACGACCCTTCTCAGATTACATCGACCACCTGCATCCGGCCACCTGTACAAACAAAAGATTGGACACCTGCGGGACGATCCTTCTCAGATTTCATCGACCACCTGCACAAACAAAAGAAGATTTATGATGTCTAGACATTGTGGAATGTGCCAAACACCTGCGGGACGACCCTTCTCACGTTTCATCGACCACCTGCGCACATAAAAAATTCCAAGATGGCGTCGCGGGCAACAAAAACCGAACGAACGGACCGACCGAGCATCATTCTTCGCCTGGAGACCACTTCGACTAGTCGCATCATCCTCATACTCTCATCATTACCATGTCGAGCATCAGCAGCAGCATGACTTCAGAGTCCGCACCTGGTGTAACGATGGACCTGCGAACATCATTGAACACCTGCAAGTCCAGCTCTCCGGCCTACACCCGCCTGTCTGATCTGCGAGAGGAGTGCAGCTATGCGATCAGCGGGATGGAGCGTGTGACCACTCCATTCGGCGAGACAGTCGTCGTCATTCTCGAGGGACAAGTCGGCGATGATTTCTTCCTACGAGTCTACCTGCCCAGGCGTTTCAACCAAGTCCTGAGCGATCACGACATCGAGCGGTACAACAGCGGCTTCGGAGATCGCCTACGTCTGGTGAAGCGCAGTCCACTTCCAGGCAGTAAATTCACACCGTTGGAATTTTTGTAAAGCAAGAAAAAGAAGACTCAAGATTTAATTAACCTTTATAAATTTTGATAGCTTTCGTAAGCAATAAATAATCCATGTACATTACAGCATAAACTAATGTCTTTTATTTTAAGATGAAACCCCAAACCTTTATTCTAAGAAAAGTGTATGGTATTTAGTTTTAGTGTCAGTAGCAGTCATGAGCTTGAAGTGGCAGCATCCATTCTCAGCCATTGTGGCGGGTCCACCGGGCAGTGGTAAATCACATTTTGTGTCCAAGTTTATTGAACACATAAATGAAATGTGTGATGTAAAATTTGCCAAAATCAACTGGCATTATGGTAGTGGTGGGGGAGGAGGTGATGTAAGTAATTCCAAAATAAACCACATTGAGGGCTTACCAGACTTGAGTGATTATGATGGTAAGGAACCAATACTGGTTATAATTGACGATATGATGCGTGAGGCAGATGATAGAGTGGTGGATCTATTCACGAAGGGTTGTCATCACCGTAACATCAGTGTGTTTTTCATTACTCAAAATCTTTTTCATCAGGGTCGTGGGCAGAGAGACATCTCACTAAATGCTCACTACATTATATTTTTTTAAAATCCCAGAGACAGAGTACAAATCAGATATTTAGCCAGGCAGATATATCCAGACAGCCCAAAGTTCATAGAGGAAGCCTACAGTGACGCCACAAAACAGGCACACGGTTATCTACTTTTGGACTTGAAACAGTCGACATCTGAGGACATGAGAGTACGCACTTGCATATTCCCCGAGGATCGTGTAAACTACGTGTACTTACCAAAGAAAAAATAAAAGTAATTCAGTTGCAATCATGTCGTGCTTGAAGAAGGACGCACCGCTGCTCAGAGCGCTGATACACGCAACACCCAAGGAACGCAAGGCACTGCTAAAGGTTTGTGACAAGAGTCGCATTCGTTCAGTCTGCGAGTGCGCCTACAACGTGCTACGTGGGAATGTACCTCTGTCGAGTAAGACTAAAAGTCAGTTGAGCAAACATAAAGTGACTCTGAGACGCTTAGTAAGACAAGGACAGTGTTGGGGACAGAAACGAAAGTATCTAGTGCAGAAAGGTGGCGGAGTTTTTATTCCATTACTATTGAGCACAGTGTTACAGACAGCAGTCAGTAGTGCATTGGGAAAGTGAAATGGATGTCCAGACGAAGCCATTTTATTTGACTTTACTTAGCGGTACGGGTCCCTCAATACATTATTATCCGAAAAATACTACACATGATTTTACTGTACAACTACCGAATTACATTTGCTTGGACGGTAGAGATTGGGAAGTAGCGCTCGTAGAAGCGCATTATCCATGTACGCTCGCAACAGTAGACTCCGATGCTCTACTAAAAATATTTGGTTACAAAAAGGAAGAAGTCAAGAAGTCTGCAGGAAAAGAAGGCAAACCATTCAGCAAAAAAGAAGTATGGATCGTCGACGTTAAACCAAATCCCGGACACTACACTTCAGCCGAAGATTTGTTGAAACACATCAACGGGTTGAAAACTGTAAAGAAAACTGGAAGTGTATTCGATATTGACGAAGCAAAGCGTCTTAAAGTGACGTTCGGAACAAATACATTGGGAACTACCGAAGGAGTGGCCGGTTCCCCAAAAATCGGACTTCAGTTAGGAATAGTACGGGGAGACGAATTGGTAAATGTACCAGGTTTACAAACGAGTACTAGACCGATTAATTTAAGTCTTGGTTTACCATCACATATGCTCGTGTACTGCGATCTGATTGAAGAACAAATTTTAAGCGATGCCCGTACACCGTTATTGAGGATTATCAATATATCCCACACGATAGATGATTATGGGACGTACAAGGCAGCACACATCAATGATCCGCACTACGTACCGGTGAGAAAGAAGACATTCGAAAGTGTGAGAATTTATGTGAAGGACATCTTAAAGCGAGATCTCTCATTCCGTCACGGAGCGTTGACCGTTAAACTACACTTCCGACCGGCCGCTGCTGCACATCAATAATGGAGCACGCAAAGAAGATGGCTATCGTCCCGCAAGAGCTTATTGAGCGTTTACAGTCTACATCATCGGAGAAGTCATCAAACAATTTGTCCACTACGGAAGGACTGGATGTGGAGATGCAGAAAATAATGAATAACAAGAGTATAGACGATAGTGAAAAATGGAAACTGTACAATCAGGCGTTGCAACGTTTCTTACACTTTGCCTCTAATAATCGACAGTCGATTAATATTCCAATCGTGGATGCGACATTCGGTGATGATGCCCAACACCCGACACGGGGTGCAGCGGAAGGGCCAGTCGATGAGATTGTCGAAATGTTCTCAAAGACATACAGGAGTGACGCCCGCAATCTGTTACGGTTTATGAAAAAACCCGATAGTCGAATCAGTTGGGATATCAACTACTCGGTGTTTATCGATGGTCGAAAACTACCGAATGCGAATATAGTTGATATTTTGAATAACATAGTGAGAGTTCGAATGACCGAACGTATACCGCCAGGATGGATGGAAGTGATGACCGCTTTGAAAGAAATGAATGTACCTCTAGAATTTATAAATAATACCAGAGCGTTACGGGAATTGAATGACACATTCAAATCATCATTGCGGATGACCAGTTCACCGAGTGCACCATCACCACGCAGAACACCGATGCGAGAGCGGCTACGTTCGTGGGCAACAGTGAAACGAGGAGCTAAGGAGCGGCGCGGTGAGACATCATTACAGAGAACATTACGTGAGGTCGATGATTATCTAGCGAAAACACCGATTGAAGAAGCGGCGACTGGCGGCTATGCTACGTCAACTCCCGCAAACAGGGATGAATACCAGTGGGACAGGGAGCCGCTGGGCTTTTTAGACAGGTGGGAACCGTATCCGGTCAAGTGAGCATGGACCGGCTCTATTACAACCCCGGCGAGCCCGGTGCGTTCGGCGGTGTCACACCGCTAGTGCGAGCTGCACGCAAGAGAGATATTTCAAAGTCGAAAGTAATCGAATGGCTACAATCACAGGATACTTATACATTACGCAAACCGGCCCGTAAACGCTTCCCACGCAACCAGTACTCTGTTTTTGGCCCGTATGAACTGTGGCAAGCGGACTTGAATGATATGCGAGGATTGAGTAAATACAACGATGGAGTCAATTACCTGCTGACCGTGATAGATGTGTTCAGTAAACGTCTGTACGTGAGAGCGTTGAAGAGAAAGGAAGGTGCAGAAGTGGCAGTGGCATTCGAAGAAATATTCAAAGAAGCGACTAAAACTCCGCGTTGCCTCCAGTCTGACAAAGGAACAGAGTTTACCGGCGCCAAGACCAGACAGTTATTCAAAAAGTACGGAATAAAATATGTGACTACGCAGAATCCCGATGTTAAAGCAGCAGTAGTGGAACGCGTGAATCGTACATTAAAGTCTCGCATGTGGCGTTACCTGACTTACAAAAAAACTTACCGATATATCGATGTACTGAACAAACTGGTGAAAGCATACAACGCCAGCGAACACAAGAGTCTCGGTGGTGGATTGCGCCCCATCGATGTGAAAAATGATCGGACGATAGCACAAGTGCTACAACGCATGTACAGTAAAATTCCACGCCGTGTTAAGCCTAAACTCAAGATTGGTGACACAGTGCGCATAGCAAAGGAGAAGGGCACGTTCGCCAAAGGCTACGAGACCAATTGGAGTAACGAAGTGTTTACTATTCGTAAAGTGAACACTCTGATGCCGCTGCCCATGTACACGTTGGCGGACCTCAAAGGTGAAGTTTTGACCGGTCAGTTTTACGAACACGAATTACAGAAAGTAATCTATCGGAGTGATCAACTATTCAAGATTGACAAAATACTGGACACTCGTGGCAGAGGCACCAGTAAGCGTTATTACGTCAAGTGGCGAGGTTACGGAGACGAGTTTAACTCTTGGGTGAGAGCGCAAGACTTACAAAATGTCTAACTCGCAATTCTTCCTGACGCTACCCAGCAACAGTTATATGGAATATTTCCCCAACAATAAGGTGTCAAACTACACTACGCATCTTTCGAAACAGATACGATTGGAAGGTGCATGGGAGATGGCTCTGGTGGAATCTCACTATCCATGTTCATTTCCATTAGTGGGCAAAAACGAGATTATAATAATCGAACAGGATACTATTCTTTCCGCTATAGGTATGGAAGAGCCAGACAAGTACACGTTTACTCTGGACATGGGTTACTACAAGAATATAACCGAACTGCTGAATATGATTAATGATGCAAAGGACCTCATCGATTACGTGGAGTTCACTTATGACAAAGATGCGGACAGAGTGGAAATAAAAATACTGAAAGAAGATGTGGTTGCGATACATTTAGACTATAAACTAGCTTTACAGTTGGGATTCGATCCGCAACAGAAGGACATTGTGAAAAACAATAAAGCGTCATGGCCACCGAATCTATCAATGGGGCTTCCAGCTAACATGTACGTGTACTGCGATCTGATTGAGCCGCAGTTGATCGGAGACGCTTCTGCCCCGCTATTGAAGATCATCAACATTGACAGAGGTGACTACGTGCACGGGGCGAATAAGACTGTACTCTTCACCAGCCCGCATTACGTGCCGATCACCAAAGGAGCATTCGAGACTGTGGAAATCGACCTCAGGGATCACACGGGCCAAAACCTGTCATTCCTGTTCGGGACGTCGTACGTGAAGCTGCATTTCAGAAGAGCTCTGCATAATTAACTGTAATAATGACTTCGAACGATCCGTACATGGCGTACTACTATCGCCAGCATTCGCAGACGGGCGGATCGATAGACAAAGTGTTTCGCGGTGCCGCCTATCAGAGAGGACATGGAGTCGGCAGCTTCTTGGGCGGAATGTTTCGCACCGTATCTCCGATAATCAAGAGTGGAGTTGCGGCATTGGGCAGAGAAGCGTTAAAGTCCGGAATGGGTTTTCTAGGTGATGTGACTCTCCGCACGAAACATCCCAGAGATGCGGCAGAGGAGCGCATGAAAGAGTTTACCGGCTCGTTGAAACGCACGGCCGATGACAAGATTGAACGAGTTCTCCGCGGTGGCGGCAAACGCATCCGTCCGGCATCCAAAAAGCGCGGATCGCGTAAGAGTGGCGCGAAACGCGCAACGCGCAAGACTTCCGCGAAGCGCGCTATGTCTGGCGGCAGGAAGCAGTCGAGTGGCCGTCGCACACAGCGTGTCACACCTCAGTCTCTGGCTAAACTCCTTAGAGGAAGGACGTCATCATCGCCGTCCAAGAAGAGAAAAGCAGCAGTTAAAAATAAAAGGAAAGTAGCAAAGGTAATAAGAGAAATTTTTAATTAATCATGTCGTTCATACATCAAAGATCATACGAATGCGTCAAGACGGAGCTGGACTTGTTTTCACTACCGCCCACACAGACGAGTATCGAAAATGGAAAATGGATTCAATACAAACCGATATAAACACTGACGGACGACTCACCGATAGAGTTTGTAGTGCCCGGCAATGGCGAAGTGTACACCGATCTTTCGCAAACAATGCTGGAAGTCACAGCATCGATAATCAAGGCGGACGGAGCGGCGATCGCCGAGGCCGATGCAACAAAAGCTGGTCCGATAAATAACTGGCTACACTCGTTGTTCAGTCAAGTGGACATGTGCATGAATCAAAAATTGGTTACACCACAAAACAACACTTACGCCTATCGAGCGTACATCGAAACAGTATTGAACTATGGATTCGATGCCAGGAAATCACATCTATCATCCGTGCTGTGGAACGCCGATGATTCAGGTCATATGGAAAACACCGAAGACGATAATGATGGATTGGAAAAGAGACGTAAGCTAACGAAAGGAGGACGAGAAATCGATTTTTTCGGTCATCTGCATTTGGACATGTGTAATCAGAATAAATATCTTTTGAACGGAGTCGAGCTACGCTTCAAGTTAAACAGGTCGAAAGATGCATTCTCCATAATGGTACACGAAGGTGACTACAAAGTGCATATCGTCGATGCGAACCTGTGGATTAGAAGATGCAAAGTCAGCCCGACCGTACTGTTGGCGCACAGCAAGATACTACAGTCCGGCACCGCTAAGTATCCAATCACACGAGTGGACGTGAAATCATTCACGCTCGCTTCCGGCATAAGGAGCAAGACTCTGGACAACGTATTTCTGGGACAAGTTCCGAAGCGCGTGATTGTCGGTATGGTAACCAATGCCGCATTCAACGGTGATGTCAAAAAGAATCCATACAATTTCAAGAATTTCGATTTGAACTACTTCTCACTGTACGTGGACGGTGAACAGGTGCCGGCCAAACCACTCCAACCCAAGTTCTCTCCTGCTGCTAGTGCAAAGTTCATTATGGCGTACAACACAATATTCAGCGGCACGGGAATCCATTTCTCAGACGCTGGAAACGTGATCAGCAGAGAAGATTTCGAAAATGGATACTGCCTTCTAGTGTTTGATCTAACACCCGACCTGTCTGCCAGCGATACCGGCCACTGGAATCTCGTACGCAACGGCAGCGTGCGCATGGAGCTGGGATTCGGCACCGCGCTAACCGAGACTGTCAACTGTTTGGTGTACGCAGAGTTTGACAACGTAATTGAAATCGATCGACACCGCAACGTGATGGTCGACTTTGGTGGTTAGTCTCTCATCAACACTCGTACGAGATGGATCGCTTACGCAGAGTACGTTGCAGGAATTTGGCCGCTCCCATCATTATTGATTTCCAGAGTTTCAAAGACAACATCAATGATTACATAATGAAGGAAGTCTGCGTTATGGAAGTGGACAGCGGGATACTACTGATGCATCACATCGCCAAACCGCCATTCAACAGGGACGAACTGACCATCGACAAACACCGAGAATCACACTGGCTATCGAAGCACTATCACGGATTAAAGTGGGATCATGGGGACATTAGCTACTACGACTTGGAACAAAAGCTACGAAAGATAATCGCCAAACGACACACCGTCTATGTCAAAGGATCGGAAAAGAAGAGTTTTATAAACAGACATTTAGTTATTGATCACTGCACTACCAACGTTATCGACTTGGACGATATCGGATGCGGTTCACTGGCTACAATCAACAATCTACTATCAAAATCCACGCTGCGATGCCGTCATCACAGATCACCGAACCATCGATGTTCACTGTCCAATTGCATAGCATTGCACGGCTGGTTATTTTTGACTAACAATATTGACGATGAATTGGTATCTACTGATGAAACAAGTTCGTATTTCTGCTCTTGCTTTCACACGTCTACGAGCACTACAACGAGTACTACCGCCGCAACTGTTGGCATCGACACCGTAGAATGAATACCAATCAGATTGAGGAATATCTATCGACTCTGCCAGTGCACAATCATGGGGTCTACGCTGCCGACCGACTACCGCATCGCATCTCCCCGTCTACAGCAATCGTTGTGAATACCGATCCACACAATGAAGCCGGTACGCACTGGGTTGCATTCTACCTGGACCGAAAGAGTGATGTCATTGAATTCTTCGATAGTTACGGACAACCCCCACATCTGTACTTTTACCAAGGATTCCTGAGACGTAACGCTCGTCGTTACCTGTACAACGAGCATCGCCTACAAGATGATGACAGCACAGTCTGCGGCCACTACTGTCTGACTTACCTGTACTACCGAACTCACCATGATATGAGGATGATGGACTTCGTGCAGCTCTTCGACGACACCTCCACTGCTCACAATGATGCGATGATCAGAAAACTATTCACCAGATTGTATAAACACTTGTAGCAATATTTGCTTTTTTCTTTGTAAAAATCTTTTTATTTTTCTTTGTATTGTAAAGTAAAAATCTTTTTCATTTATCTTGTAATGATATTTTTTTTCTTGTAATAAAAATGAGTACTCAACAAACACCAATCTTTTCATTTCCTTTTAGTATGTAAGTTTTCATTTTTGAATAGGCTCAATATTTTAAAGTGCATTTAGAAAAATCAGATAGTTTAATCTTTGGACAGACTCGACATTTATAATTTACTTTCAAAGACCAGAGGGTCTAGTAACTCAGTATTTCAAAAGAGTCTGATAATTTACTCATTGCACATATTTGACATAATAGTTCAAAGTGAAAAGAGCCTATTAGTTTAACCTTTATACAGACTCGACATTACATTTTTACTTTCAAAGACCAGAGAGTCCAGTAACTTTATATTTCAAAAGAGTCTGATAGTTTAAGTATTTGTACACATCTGTGCAGACTCGTCATTTATATTTTACTTTCAAAGTGAAAAGAGTTTGATATCTTAGTATTTTTAAAAAGCAAAGAGTCTGACAGTGAATGATCTTATTACTGAGTGTAAAACTGGAAAATGAAAACAAGTATGTCAATACAAATGACTAGATTTATTGAATCATTCTTTAACCTAACATCGAGTGTTCTGAAATTATTCGACATAATAGAAACTTTATACAATATTTGAAAATGAACTTGATACAATATTTTAAAAAGATCAATACAAAAGGGTAGATTTATTGAAACAATCTTAAAACTTTCCTTGAGTGTATTAAAAGAAATGATTCAACAGAACATTAATTTACAAGAATGAAGTTTATACATTATTTACAAAAGAATAGAAATTTATATAATAGACAACAAGGATAAAACATTTATAAAATAATCAACAAAATGAATTTGATTCGTTTATAAAACTTTACATACAATCAACAACAAGAAAAATTTACACACAAAAATAAATAAAAGTTCATATCACAGTCCACAACAGTCCATAAACAGTCCATATCACAGTCCATCACACGAATACACTCCCGAGATCCGAACAGAGCCTACCCGATCACACTCATGCGACTTAAATTATACTGTCTAGTCGTCTACGTCCATCGGCGCTGGTAGAGCTGGAGGTAACGGTGGCGCCCTGGGGGGAATAGCATAGTGCCCCCACGGAAGCGTGTTTATTCCGTCCGCTGGCATTACGTAACGTTTATCATCATATGGTGCCAGGGACCGCTTCCTTACCACAACGGTGTATATTATGTGGTGTTTGCTTTGGAACCTCTGGTTGTCCGTACTTTTGATAGTCTTGTTGTATAAACAATCTAGGTAATCTTGTACGGACAGTTCCTTTGCAACTACGGCGCGGTTGACGCCCTTTGCCCGCTTTATCGGCGGAGGCGCACCACAGTCGTCGTCATCTCCGTTACCAACAGCACACGTAAAGCCTCCGGATACCATTCAATATAATTTTGCCATCAAGCCGACGAATAACCTAATAACTCTCCCACCGGCTTCGTCCTTGAATTTCCCCAAAACCCTAGCGTTGCGCCCGTCGTAGCACATGTGGTTCTGGGGATAGTTGCTGGTGTCGAAGTCGTCCAGGTGCGTCATCATGTCGCGGTAGACGTCTAGGGTACGGATGGCGTAGACGATACCATCTGTGTCCATGTAGGCCATCTTTATTTTCTCGATGCCGTACCTTTCTACCATATCGTAGTGAAAACCGTACATCCACCGTTTACTGTGGTTCAGAATGCACATTCCCGCATAGACTGGCTTGTTGAGTACAACTCGTACTTTCGCCATATTTAGTAGTGCCAAGTTCTCATCGTACCAAATTCGATCGTTGAAATTTGCCTTGGCCACGTACTTCGTGTATGTCTTGCGGGATGTGGCGATCTTCATGTTTTGGTGTTTTCTCACATTCTGGAGACTCATACCGTAGACAGCATTGACCATCAATTTAAACATTTCTACTTCAAATTTATTGTTGGCCTGCCGTCTCAGTTCGGTATTCAGCATCACGTACGGTTTTAACCACGGCGACTGTTTAAAACGCATAACCGGTGAACACGGCGAACACGCAGTCCATTCTCGATCGCTTGTTGTAAGTAACGATAGTGGATCACGTATTCATCCTTGTCCGTGAGAGTAGCCATTAGTTTGCTGGATTGTCCTGCTCCGCTATTAATGATGTATTCTGATGAGTAGGGCAGCTGGTAAGCCGGCGACTTTCGTACTTCCGGACAGAACGGGAGATCGCGGTGTTTGTCGTGGAGTGCCTGGTCTCTTGGGTACTCCAGATCAACCTCCAAAACATATCCATACTCGCCGTCTGCCGGTATGTCCGTGATGTTCAAGTCGGCGATTTCCTGCTGCGAAAGCCACTCGAAATCTTTGTAGGGAAGTGGTTCTGACATGGCCCATCCGTAGAGGTTATTTGCATCATAATACATTAAAAATGTATCGTCGTCGTGTTCTACGACACCTCCACTTGTCGATGCGCCCTGGCCGTCTCGGTTGCCGCCATCTTCAGCTCTTGTGTATTTGTTGTTGGCGACAACGTGCCTAGTGACGCATTGGGTCAGTCCACCTCGGATGCCCTTCTCAAAGAACAAGTACATATCGACATCTCGCAAGGTATCGAGTACCACTCCAGTCTTGAGTAGCATTACGTCCCACGCGTATGAAGGCAGAGTAAGATAATGCGCAGGATCCAAGTTGTAATGCGTCATGCACATTTCTCTGAATCCCTCGAAGACGTCGGCGAGTAGCAGAACATCGGTCATCAGATATATTTCTGCGTACTGCCCGAGGGATGTGCAACTGAACTTATCCCATACGCGTTGAGCGTGTGCGTAGTCCTCGTCGGTGACATTTTCTCCAAAGACATCTTTAGGTGGCAGGTGATCATCATTAAGTACCTCCATGGACGTGACGTACTCGTAGGGGAAGATTCCCTTCCTTCGAAGCAAATCAAAGTCTTCTTGATCTTGGTGCCGGGCGCGCGTAAGGTGCATTTTGTTGGCCGGCAGAATAGACGCCAATGTGCCTAATGCCTTAGACATGAGGCGGTACGAATCAACGAATTGTAACTTAATACTGTTCCGCCGGCCCGCGCCCGGATATTTGAATCGCTTCGAGAAAGTTATGTACTTCTCCTCGGTGTTGGCGAGTACCTCAACGTCTCCTTTGTCCACGCCTAACTCACGCACGATGAAGTGAGCGTCGTAGTTTGACAAGTTATGGAAATACATATTGACGGTCTCCTGTTCCCTGTAGCGGAGGTTGCACGATCGATGAGCAGCTCCTCTGTAGTTGTACGGAGGCGAGTGTTGGTGATCCCTAACTTTCATCTTATCTTCACCATCGTTAGGGCCGAATTCCCGTTTACAGATGTGACAGACAGTGGCACGTCGGAATTGAAGTTCTTCCTGCTCTGTCAACTGAGGTGGGTCTCCGGGCATGCGCTGGCCGTAAAGGATGTCGCCAATCTTCCGTACGTCATCCCGTACAGCGTTGATAAAATGCTGCGCAGCATCCTCGCCTCTGTACATCCGCAGCTTGGAGAAGGTGTTGGAATCCTGATCATCGTCGTCGCAGTCTCCCTCGTCGGCTGTTCTCAGGTCGTCGCGAATGTAATA
Organism: Neoaliturus tenellus; assembly: GCA_030545055.2. Taxonomy (NCBI): domain Eukaryota; kingdom Metazoa; phylum Arthropoda; class Insecta; order Hemiptera; family Cicadellidae; genus Neoaliturus; species Neoaliturus tenellus. Next base: position 42,083,597 of record CM061533.1, on the reverse strand, counting down.
GGCATAAGCGTACGGTCTGTGGACATTCCTAACGTTGTTGGGCGTACCACCCATGCGCTGTTGACCAGTCATTCTGTTAGTTGCAGGGTCCCAAGCAGGCGGTCGAACAGTTGGTGTGGGATGAATAGGCCTATCAGCCTCAAAGGGTACGAGCATACTCTCAAAGTCAGCGTAGATCGTGAATCGACTCCTCTTAGTACGCTCGGGCCGATTGAACATGATGTGCTCTTCTTCCGCAACATCGGTTCTCAATGGTGCGTTTTTGTAGCAGTAACGCCTGTGTTCCTCTAACCGCTGCTCTCCTGTGAGACCCAGTTTGTTAGGTCGGTTGTCAAAATGCGCGAAACATCTCCTACAAATGTACAAACGATGTCCACGACGTGTTATTTGGCTACCAACTAGCCTCTCGAAGTCAGCGATGTACGCATAGTGGGTGGTCCGCTCATCAGTTAGGAATAGCAGATCGAAGTGGTTCGGTAGCTCTCGTTCCACAACGCGAAGCGGGAAGACATAGTGTTCTTGTCTATCTTGCTGCCTCTTCTGTTTCTTCTTGTCCAGACCGTACACATTTATGCTTATGCCAGGGTTGTTGGGTTCAAACGAGCGGATTTTGTCTAATCTAACCGGAAACTCCAGTCCATCAAAATTTAGATTTGAACGTGCCCTGACCTCTGCTGTGAAATAATTTGTAGTGAGTTGATTACTAGGAGCATTTTGAATGAATTTACTTAGCATAGCATATTCAAAGCAACGTTCATCCGCATCGTTATACACATTTACCACGGCATGCTTCACGGCGATGTCGCGAGGAAGGGGGATGAAGGAGCTACCTCTGATAGGGCAGTAAACATTAACTCTCACCTCCATATCTAAAACCCTAACAAAGCTCCACCCCGAGCCCTTCATCTCGCATGTCTCCTTCTCCAACAAGATTTTGTTAATGAAGTCTTGACAAATATTATCAACATCACTTGTGTGGAAGATATCGACATTCTTTGTCTTGAAGGCACGCCTACAAGACTCGCCGTGAATGTTAACAAATTCGCATTCGACCCAGAGATTAGACTTGATGGCATGAGTGTGAACTAGAATCTGTCGCATGAGTGTGGTTACCTGTGTCCTTAGCGGCAGAAGAAACTCCTGCAGGGTAACTGTCTCGTCTGCGGGTTCAGTCAAGCGGTAGGTTTTGAGTCGCCCGCGGAACGCCGTCTCTACCTCGGTGAACCCCACAGGAGCTAAGCCGTCAGGGATCACAGGCGCCTCTTCGACGTCTTCGTTTGAAGTTGATACGGATGACGGCGACGAGGGGGCAGGCGAAGGTGGTTGTACCCCACCGGTCTGGTCAGGCTGGCGTTCCGCACGTAGGGCTTTGCAACGGTACCGGGCGTGGAACTGCATGTTATGCTTCCTCGTGAAGGATTGTCCGCACCCTGCGCATACATGGCCTGAAAAAACACACAATGCTATAGTCACATGTATAATTATAAAGCTAAACCTGATAAAAGAAACAGATTCCAAACTGATATGAAAAAACTGAATATTTATTATACTTACTTTGCAATGGGATTCATTGAATTGTAAAACTGGAGAAAGTTCAAATATTTTCTGAATGTCCACATTGCGATTGAGATTCATTTTATATTAAGATTGGTCAAGAGTCTTTGAAACAAAATACTTTGGTAGTATGGTCCATGTAGTTGGTATCAAATATCTGGATGAATTTTTACATTTTATACAAGATAGTTTGAAGTTAAAGATAAATACATACCTCTTGTAGGGACTCCAGCAGGTACTGGGGCTTGAGATGGTCTCGGCTCGATGTCAGGAGCATTGGAGGGGCCGGGTCTCGGCTCACAGTCAGGAGCAGTTGAGGGGCCAGGTCTGGGCTCGACGTCAGGAGCAGTTGAGGGGCCAGGTCTCGGCGCAAAGACAGGAGCAGTTGAGGGCCCGGGTCGCGGTTCCGCCGGACTCGGTGTAGGCACGAAGTCTATAAAGAAAATCATAGACATGATTAGAATATTTTATATTAGTTGAATAAACATAGTGAATGGTGTAAATCTTTTTATCACAATTACATCTCGACTGCGAATGCTACAGAACTCTAAGTGAGAATGAAGTTTAATGTTAGATATGACGATTCGCTATAAAGTGTTTAGCTAATTGGAACCAAATAAATGATCTAAGTTACAGTGAAGCGGATGTTAAATTGGATTTCTTTCTCATCATTATGAAAACTACGAATGAGAGAAGAATTTCAGACATATGACTATTTAGTGGATATAAATAATGTTTAAGATACTGACCTGGTCTGAATGCAGGGTTCATCACCGGTTGAATCTGCTCAGCATGTTTTGCGTTGATGTGGCGACGACGGTTTGATTCCCTCGTAAACGATTGTCCACACTCGGGACACGGGAAGTTGGTCCCACCGTGGACGGAGCGGACATGTTCGTTAACGTGGTCTCGTTTCTTGAACGACTTCCCGCACTGGGCGCAGGAGAAGCGGCGTTCCAGCACAACGTTGTTCATGATGATCTGTAAACAAATAACGCTACGCATTAGAACTCTGACGCTATTTTCAGTCTAAGGCTAAGGACGGGGGGGGTCACATGAAATATAACTACATCTCCATACTACTAGTACAAATTAAATTATAAATAAGTATAAACGTTTAAGTCCTAAATAAACTCTTCAAAACTACTCTAGTTGTGAATACGCATTTTTGTTGAATATAAAGTCTCTAAATACGCTACTAGCTTAATCAAACGTTTTAATAACTCAATTTATTGATTACAATTTACATGCTTTATAAACAAATCAGGTAGATGTTTAAACTATTTGAGCTACGAAACATAGTCTATAAGTGACCAAACCAATCTACTATTTTAAAAGTTTTTATAAAATTAAAAAATATTTTTTCCCATATGGTTAGCATTTTGTGTATGATGTAGTGTAAACTAAAAGCAACCTGCTCTTTCTGTTTATAGACAAAGGTAAAATTATAAAAAAAAAAAATATATGTTACAGAGACTCAATAATGGATTTATAATTTATGTTCAATATGATAGAATGTAACAAGATGTTTAAAGAGTTGCGCTGCAATTCATAGTATATGTGGGATAAAAGCTAACAACTATTTTGAATAGTTTAGTAAAATTAAAAATATTTATTTGCATATGTTTAACATTTTGTGTGTGAAGCAGTGAAAACTATTATCATCGTACACTTTGAGTTTCTTGACAAAGTCAAAATTTACTAAAATCTAATAAAAAGTAAAAACTACATTTAATTATAACTAGTTATTGTAAATTAGAAATAATACTTACATTTGAAGTGAGAAGTATACAAAGAAGACAGTGGCGTAGACAGAGGCGCAAGGAAGCAGCAAGCGGAGCGAAGTGCAGGAACGTCCGGTCACTACGGCAGCTAGGCAACTACTGATGCCGGGGAGTGTAGAAAATGGCCGACGACGCTCGGTTTGGTTATCCTGTGTAAGGTGACGGTCGGAGAAGGGACGCGCAACTGCGTGGGGTGATGGGTAATATAAGACGCGCTATTGTGTAACATCGCCGGGCGGACGCTCCCACGCAGGGGTGAGGTTTTATTGTGCCGGCTCCCCTAGGTGTGGAATGTCGCACCTGGCCGAGGGTCGGTGCCTTTACGCCGTGGGTGGTCTCGAGGGGGGGGGGGCTCCGCATCTTGGGTGGTCTCGGGGGGGGGGGGGTCTCGGGGGGGGGGGGTTGCCGCTCTTTGCCGCTCCACCCTTACTTCGGCCAAGTCCCCCTACTTACTTAACATTGAAATTGTTAGTAATTCAGTTTTACTTGACTTACTAAAGAGTTGATTGATAGTATTCAAATAATGTTACTATCTCAAATTATAATGCAAAATATTTATTTTTTCTCGTTACAGAGCAAGGTAAATAGTTTAAAAGAGAAAGTTCGTAATTTAAATATAAAATATGACTAATGCATATGGCTAAAACAGCTTGTACTACTCAGGTTTGGGACAAGAAAACATGTAGGAAGGTACGCAGGGAACCAAAACTGTGGTGGTTTGCTACATTTTGTACGAGGCATTTGCTGGTATAAATAGCCCGGATGTGCCGAGCCTCCGAGATGAGCCGTTGGTAGCACACGACTCTGATGGTACTAAGATACGTGCGTGATCTACCACAAATTCAATAAAACTTTATACATGGGTGCTGAAAATGCTTGGTATTTTTATTAGCAATTTAGCTATCTGAGATTAAAATCAAGGCTAAAACCTTTTTATTAACATATTCTGCAAAATTTTCCTGTAAGACTTTTTTAATCACGTTTTTATAAAGGAAAAAAGAAATTCAGCCCATTTTTTATTGTTATCATTTTAAGGGTCTTTACCTTCTAAGTAATATACCTCAAAACCAACCTCAGAATGTGAAGTAGGTCCAAAGTTATAACATTTTTTAAATTTCAACATTGTTATTTCTAAGCAAAGTTTGACTGCCTATTATTCGGAGCTCGGTTACGGTAGGGTTTGCGGTATTGTAAGCTGTAATTAATGATACCTTCAATTTGAAGTACATATCAACCTGCGATTACATTAAAGATTTTTCCTAAAACTATATGAAAAAAATCACATTACACATGTAAACAGCAAGCGAAACAGTTTATTTCAGCGTTATTAATTTCATTCTCGCAAGCTAAATGAAATAGCTATTTAAGGTCAGCTGTTGTTACAAACAACATAACATATTTTGGTAGTTTAGTAATTGCTGTCTTCTTAGTTGAGGTTATGTTTGATAGTTGTTAGTGTGTTCCAACAGAAAAATCAAACAAATAGAATAAACAATTTAACCTGTTGCAATTATTTCGGTAGGAAAAATCTTTAAGAGTTTTACATATTACGAGCACAAATGGTCATTTACTCGCAAAATGTAAAGTCACCTTTGAATTCTTGAGCGTCAATGATGTTCTTTGCACTCTTAATACACAAATAGCTATTATATTCTACTGACTTCATTGGCTAACCCCCATCATAATTGGACACTTAATTATAACGCCAATAAATATTGATTTAGCCCTCAATTAGATTCAAACAGTTTTAACTTTGTTGCTAAATTATTGATGAAAATATTGAGCCGTTTCCTGACATTTCAGCACCTCTTAGGACATTGACTGCATATTTTAGGATTAAACGAATACAGTGGGAAGTATTCGAATTAAGTAGGGGGCTGACAACATGATTAAACGTTTATATCAGCCACTGTTTCATAAAAACTTGACAATTGAAAATTTATAATAATTTTGGAGACAGTATTATTGAAGAGTTTGAAACTTTTAAATTTTATACATAAAAATGAACACACTAGCTCTGGATTGATAATTTTTCGTTTTAGAAAAAAAGAACAATTTCAGTACTTAAGGAAAAATAGGTTCTTAAAATAAAATATGAACACACTGAAACATAAGAATGAATAGAACTATAGAATCGTTTGAAAGCCGAAGGTTATGTCTGGATATAAACTGGGATATCTCAGTAAATGCCTCCTCTCTGACATCAGGCCCAATCATATTGTTCAGGATTCAGGGCGCACTGATTTTATGGCCGCTATTTCTGTCTGAATATTAACCTCATCTCTGAGAGACAATTCTTTCCAACTTTTGATGATTTGCTTCTTTATAGCATTCTAAAACGTATGAGGTATTATAAATTTCAACGCAGTAGTAAATTTAACTTGTTACAACAAAGTTACCCAATAGCTATTAGCCACATAATATCTAGGAACAAGACCGTAATAGCCCTAAATTAACGTTTGCTTTCCTTCAGAAGCAAAATGCATTTGAAAGCTATATACATATATGTTTCTATGCACAGTATATATAAATACGGTGCAACAATTTTTTAATGAAACCTAATTTATTGTTTTATGTGAAGGGAAAGGACCAGATATGCGGGAATGAGTTCGCAAACTATGAAATTCAGTATTCAAAAGATTCTAAAACAAAAATTTGACTTTTATGTTACTCTATTTTGATTGAACACAATTAATATTTTTAATTGTTTAGCATATCCGAATGACTTTGGGTTATCAAATAATAAAAAATCGTATTCTTCTAGTAAATAAATTAAATGTTGTATCCCTCTTACTTGTTGATTAATCTTGAACTAACTGAATAACTGCGTCATAAAGGATCTTTTAACATTTTTGTAAAAACAAAATATATCAAAAATACCCAGAGCAGCAAAACTGTAAATCCATTTTATGCCCTAGATAAATAAAACGAAGGTATTTAAAAACTTGCTGCCATGCTGTGGTAGCCAAAAACGATAACACTTTCACCAGCATTTAGAAGAGTTACAAATTTAATCTGCAGAAGAGATGCCATACAAATTGACACCGGTTTAGCCACAAAAGTGTTTCCCCCGATTGTGTGTGTCGAGTGATGTTGGCTGGGGGGGGGGGGAGGGGGGGGGGTTGAGGGGAGAATGATAACTACTTTGAGGGCTTCAGGTCTCCCTTTACAGCCTCATTACAGCGTGTCGCTTCAATCCAATTAGGATCAGATGAAGCGTTTACGTTACACCCATCACTACACGCGGCTCTCCACGCTCGCACACCACTCTCGGCAATTCAACTGACAAAAGCAAAATGATTTTTCTAATCGTCAACTTCCAAAATTACTTCACAGTTCTCTCTTGTGGTGAAGTACATTGAGTTATACCCATTGAACTGCAATGCAAATTATTGTTTTAAGGGATGGAAAATGGTAAATATTTTAAATATACTATAAGACTGAGTGGGTTATAGTACTTATCTTATAACGCTGAGGTTAAAAATAAGACCCCTAACAGAGTTGAATGGTTGCCAATTTCATCGGCTCAGAATTTAATGGTGTTACCTAATAACAGATTGGCATTGTATGGTGAACCAAGCATTGCATGGACCTTAACAATTAAAAAGCTTTTAACTTTATTGGAGTAGATAGGCATTTTATAGTTTTCAAACAATAAAAAGTAATTCGTGTATTTTATCTGTAAAAATCATAAATTTTTTCTTTCATCTTTCTCCATGTTAGTTAAAACTAAACTCAAATTTAAACCGAAATTAACCACGGGTTTAAAAATGAATTAAATTAAGTGTGAGTTCAACGTGTTATTTGAAAGTTAACCTTAACTGAAATGGCGACTTGACTCAATAGGTAGTTTTAAGCCAAGTATGAATGAGAGGTGAGTGTAGGATGGTTATGATGCGATCTTGTAGTCTTGTTACTGACTAAGGCCGAAATTCTCCTAAGACATGACTGTTATTCATAGCCCAACAGCCAATGGTATCTAGGGACCTACAGTTTTACGTGGGACCCGAAACCTCAACTCGTATGTAAGAATTTGACCTCATATATACGAATTGGTCTAATTATGAGGATGGTCTTTATGGATGAACTAGTATTCACTAGTGCGGACGTTAATCCCCACCAGGGAATATCGCATCCACAAGCCATCGCTTATAACTATCCACTATTCGTGACCTCCAAGTAGTTGGATTACAGGACGTCGCCACCGTCCCAGTCTTATAGTGACCAGTGACCCTTAGAGACCCTTAGAGAAAAACAAAGTTTAAAATATAAATAGAATTTAGTAAGTTCATTCAGTAGAAATCATTGATAGTTGTCGATAACTCCCAAAAATATCCTACTTTTGCTAACACACATCTAATGGCCACAATACTAACAAAGTTTATCAATTTGTATTATGGACATTTGTTGGTATTATTTAATCTAATAATAAAGTATTCCTAACCAGTGGTGAATTTTCTTTTATTAATTCGTTTACTTATAAAAGCCTAAATTTGTTGGAGTACCGCAGTATTTGTATATTCTGCTGCGAGGGTTGGTTGCATCTAAAGAAGATTTTAGCCCCAGGTTTGCAGTGTACAATGGTCAGTCAGGTAATGTATATTATTAAGTGGAAGATAAAGCGCGATAGTATCGCCCCTGGTGGCAGGCATGCGATAGTATCGCCCCTGGTGGCAGGCATGCGATAGTATCGCCCCTGGTGGCAGGCATGCGATAGTATCGCCCCTGGTGGCAGGCATGCGATAGTATCGCCCCTGGTGGCAGGCATGCGATAGTATCGCCCCTGGTGGCAGGCATGCGATAGTATCGCCCCTGGTGTCAGGCATGCGATAGTATCGCCCCTGGTGGCAGGCATGCGATAGTATCGCCCCTGGTGGCAGGCATGCGATAGTATCGCCCCTGGTGGCAGGCATGCGATAGTATCGCCCCTGGTGTCAGGCATGCGATAGTATCGCCCCTGGTGGCAGGCATGCGATAGTATCGCCCCTGGTGGCAGGCATGCGATAGTATCGCCCCTGGTGGCAGGCATGCGATAGTATCGCCCCTGGTGGCAGGCATGCGATAGTATCGCCCCTGGTGGCAGGCATGCGATAGTATCGCCCCTGGTGGCAGGCATGCGATAGTATCGCCCCTGGTGGCAGGCATGCGATAGTATCGCCCCTGGTGGCAGGCATGCGATAGTATCGCCCCTGGTGGCAGGCATGCGATAGTATCGCCCCTGGTGGCAGGCATGCGATAGTATCGCTCCTGGTGGCAGGCATGAGATAGTATCGCCCCTGGTGGCAGGCATGCGATAGTATCGCCCCTGGTGGCAGGCATGCGATAGTATCGCCCCTGGTGGCAGGCATGCGATAGTATCGCCCCTGGAGGCAGGCATGCGATAGTATCGCCCCTGGTGGCAGGCATGCGATAGTATCGCCCCTGGTGGCAGGCATGCGATAGTATCGCCCCTGGTGGCAGGCATGCGATAGTATCGCCCCTGGTGGCAGGCATGCGATAGTATCGCCCCTGGTGGCAGGCATGCGATAGTATCGCCCCTGGTGGCAGGCATGCGATAGTATCGCCCCTGGTGGCAGACATGCGATAGTATCGCCCCTGGTGGCAGGCATGCGATAGTATCGCCCCTGGTGGCAGGCATGCGATAGTATCGCCCCTGGTGGCAGGCATGCGATAGTATCGCCCCTGGTGGCAGGCATGCGATAGTATCGCCCCTGGTGGCAGGCATGCGATAGTATCGCCCCTGGTGGCAGGCATGCGATAGTATCGCCCCTGGTGGCAGGCATGCGATAGTATCGCCCCTGGTGGCAGGCATGCGATAGTATCGCCCCTGGTGGCAGACATGCGATAGTATCGCCCCTGGTGGCAGGCATGCGATAGTATCGCCCCTGGTGGCAGGCATGCGATAGTATCGCCCCTGGTGGCAGGCATGCGATAGTATCGCCCCTGGTGGCAGGCATGCGATAGTATCACCCCTGGTGGCAGACATGCGATATTTGCATTCGTTTTCACGCAACGAGTTGATTATGGTCTCACCCTCGGCCAAATGGCTCACCGGCCTCGTTAAAACATGCTATTACAAACATTAAGAAGATATGTAATAATACTTGTCATACAATTTATACTGGTTAAGTTTACTTTAAATATAATTATAACTTAAAGTTATGAGTATAAAAAAGTGAATGTACTACCTGCAGTTGAAATCACCCACAACCATAATATATTCAATCAATTTTTTTTACATTTTTTGTTTGTTTTTACTATGCTATGTATATGTGTTTTTAGTATTTATCCGTACCTGAGTTTACAGGAGGATAATAATGATTACTGAGTCGTTTCTTTGTTTGGCCATAAACTTTTCAATTAATCCAGCGTTACATTTTGTTTCAAAAATGAAAAATAGGCTTAGTATAGTTGAGGTATAGTTGTATAGTTCAGGTCGTCCGTATCCAACAAATCACGAACTTCATTTAAAAAATCGAGTATGAGAAAAATCAGTAAAAATTAACCATTGCAATTTTCAATTTGATATGACCAAACCATACCATGGTTAATATTAGAGATAATATTATTCAATCGAACACTTAAGTTCTAGAGAACTTGTTTTGTTTAGTGAATACTCTTTGCAGTTGAAAAGTAAAATCAATGTCTTACTGTCGTTAAATTTCTAAAAACAGTATTTCAATGTATACTAATTATCTCAATAAACTAAATGACATCAATTACGGACATTAAATAAGCAACGCAAGAAAAAGGAATAAACGCCTAACCTTCTTACGCCTAAACTTTTCCATAGAATGGATAAAGTTTAGTGGGTCAACTCTTTGTCCATAGTGGAAATGTCTTCTCTTGACTTTTTACATTCAGGTTGAAATAATAAAACGTCTTCCAACACTACTCGATATATTTACACTTATACTGTAAATGTTTACAGACGGTAAATATATATAAAAGATCTTATAATGCCATTATAAGATCTTTTATATATATTTACCGTCTGTAAACATTTACAGTATAAGTGTAAATATATCGAGTAGTGTTGGAAGACGTTTTATTATTTCAACCTGAATGTATAATGCCATTATAAGATCTTTTATATATATTTACCGTCTGTAAACATTTACAGTATAAGTGTAAATATATCGAGTAGTGTTGGAAGACGTTTTATTATTTCAACCTGAATATCATTACCAGCACGTATAATGCTAATCAAGAAGTTATTTAGTGACTTTTTACACTCTCTCTTCACTCTAAGTCATTTTATAATTGTATAATAATATATCTTTAATACATGAATTTTTTAATGCACTTTTCAATTAATGTTACCTCTTCAGCATTCAAGGTGTATTCAATATTAGAAAGTTTTCTAACAAAGATTTATTCCTGTAGAGTTCGTCTCGCCAAAACTTTTCCCGACCTGAACTATCAAACAAAGGCGAACCTCTTCACTCCGAGCTTATTGTTAGGGCTCTATTGTTTTGATCCTCAAAGAATGTTTCTACAAAAAAATCTGATCTTCATAAGAGACTGAGAATAATTTATATTAGAATCATTGAATTTATTATTGAAATATTTTACTACAATACGAATTTAACAGGCATTTCTTTAGCTACTAGTAACAGTATTTGTGTGTATTAATTTTTTAGTTCAAAATAGCAAAGTTGTTTGAAAATAAGCTAAGTTAAAATCGTTTATTTACTGAAAATCCGTCTATCATAGTAGTCTTACGACTCACGAAGTAACTTGTACCCACATCGATAGTCTTTTCTTTTTGGTTGGGAAATAGTGAATATTATCAAGATATATTTTACCACCAAATATTTTTCTTTTGAATATTGAGGAGCATGTACTATCTGCATTCATAACTCATTGGTCAATATCCTGCCTTAAAATATTACTTTTATTTTGTATTATTATTACTAAACGACCTTTTAAATGAAATAATGTAAGAAAGTACTTCAGAAAGGTGGAAAGGGCTCCTCTCAGAACATCATGCAGTGCCTGCTCCCATTTGTGCCTTAATTTTAAATCTGATAAAAGTGAAAGAGGTATTAATTAAAAGCTAAAGGGTTCGGCTATATAATTTGCTTTTTGATTTGTCAAAATTTTGAAGCCATGTTAACCTATAATGTTTCAAAGTTACTTAAATTTAGTCCATTATAGATTAATATGGGTTAAAATATCAAAATATCAAAATATGAAAAAACGGACCAAAGAGCACGATACTCTTTATCTATTATTTAAAACCTCCTTCACTTTTATTTGATTTAAATTATAGGCACGAAATGGGAGCAGGCTGAGAACTGCACAACTAATTTTTACCCACGAGATGAAAAAGAAATAATTTAGAGGAAGATAACTATTATTTCTATAAGGTTAGATAAGATCCATTAAAAGTATGACTGGTTCTAAATACCAGATTTTATAGTTAACAGTATAGTAGGACATCACAAAGTTAGCGTTTATCTCAATTTACATAATTATATTTGTTTACAAATGGCATAATGCTGCATTATGCATACATTAAAATTAATAATTTATTTTCCTTGTTTTCTTACAGTAAATATATATTAGTCTACCCATATTATTAAAAGTGGAACATTAGTTAACGATATATTTGTCTATTTAACTTGGCTGTGTTCAAAAATACCTTTTATATCATTACACTTTATTTTCTGCAAAATTATTGCAACAGTAAATTAATAAATATGTATTCCAGTTGATAGAAGTTTTTCCACATTAATTATTTTAAAATATAATGTTTTCTCCTACGAAATTGAAAAATAGTTCAGTTATAGCTTAGTTCTAATAGTTCCACTGAAGCCAATAAATTACAGAAATTTAGATTAATTAGTGTTTACACATAAAGTAAAAAATTCCAAATTCCAATTTATTACCACTGCTAAGGGGTTTGTTGAGGGCATTGTGAAGGCTCAGCACACAGAAGCTATTTATTCCGACAAACGTATCTTATGAAACGGCCTACATAACTGGTGGAATGGCCCCCTGCATCGTTACATAGTTTCTGATTTTAAAGAGATCTTACCTTGCATAATTTCGTAAAGGTTTTCTCTTTTTATTAACACTAGATATTAAATACAAAAAAATTATGTTGAATTTCTTTTTTATTTATATTTACCGATTTATTTATAGGTTGTACTTATTTCTTAGATGATATTTGTTGCAATCAAACAGTCAATTTGTTTAAGCACACAAATTTGTATATGAATCAAAATTTGGATATTTTAGAGAAAAGGATTCAGTTTGGTAACGTTGCAATTTGACTTTTGTTAAAATGCTAAAAGGGATATACAGTATTACAACATTACAATGAATAATATTCAATGAAAAATATGAAAAAGACACTTTTTGAGGGGTAAATGGCTCAATTGTTAAAATACTAAAGGGAACTGTGACGTTTAAACATCTTGGTTCAATTATTTTTATTTATAAAAAATGCAATAGTTTAAAGAAAATTAATAGGTCCAAAAGAGTTATTTACTTTAGTTATTTATGAATTAACACTAGATATTCAAATCAATGTTTTACCAACATTACAAATTTTATAACCTGTTATATCATTATCGTTCACATTTTTAACCACTTTTTGGTTATTAAGAATCGTCAGTGGAATTCTTACTATTTAATAACACAGTTCATTGTGCTAATACGTGTTCTGCTACAATATATACTGAATTCATTGAAATATATTATATAAAATTTTTGTTGTGTAGATTTAACAAATCTTAACCATACTATTGGTTTTCAATCAAACGACAGTAAAATAAATATTTGATAACAATTAAATTGAAACTTTCGATTTTATATGATAATGAAATAAAAGAAGTTGCAAAATAATAAAGTTGAATAAAAATTGTATTAATTTAAATGTATTATAAGTTAAACAGCCTGTTATTAAACACGTTATTACTAAACCTAAAATTTTTCCCCAGTTAATTTTCTGAAGACACTTGAATCAGATTGGCAGATTAAACTTGATGTTAACTCCATATCTTTTCTATTAGTAACCGTACGGCATAGATAATTCAATTAGGTCCATTTGCACAAATAAATGATAAACTGGATTAAATATAATCTGGATTAATTCATTTGAAAACAGCTGGAGTTGAAAGTTTAAACTATGAATGCACAACTGACCTCTAACTTAGGTTTAAACTGAAGATCAGGTTTAAACTAAAATTATGCAAATGACCTTTATTTTATTCTATATAAAAAAAACAACAACAATAACCAGATTTGATTTTAATATATTTCGAAAAAATAAGAAATTAATTTTTTCTGAAATACAAAACGAATATAACGCACAGAACACTTTGCTACTTACACACAGATACTTATTTGCACAGATACTTTGTTTTTGTGTTGTATAGACACAATTTAATTTTACTTTTTCTCATCCTTTTCCTAAGTGATCCAACTATCGACGCTACACATATATACTATTTCGTATTTTTTAACACTACAATTCTTTTCGAGATGTATTAAAAAAACCATCTTTACAATTAATGCTTAGATATGGTTCGTTAAGCTTAAGGAGACTATAGAACATGAAATTAATCCTTAGACAACGAAAAATTTAATTTAAATACTGACTTATAACGAACTAAGCATGAACCAAGCATCTATATATTAATACGCAAGCGTGTTTAATTTCCTCCTTTTTTCTCAGCTTGTGTGCATCGTAGGATAAATCCGCGCATAGCGTTAGAAAGGTATAGTACTGCAAATGAGCAGAATCACATTCTAATTCACATCGGACTCCAGGGCTACGCCCCACAGGCTTTCAAAGTTTCAATGTTAATCTTATGGAGAAAGGAGAATTGAATGAATCATAAGACAGCTGTTGTTACACTGCTAGAAAATAAGAAAGAACAGATGTTTTAGTCCTAAAATGTCTTAAGCTTCTTGGGTCCAGATCAACTGAAATTTTGATCGAATTTCGATCAGGAGGCGATCTCTAGTTTATATTATTTTGAGACATATCACCTTGAATTATGCTGAATGTATTATTTACCTTATTTTGTATTTAATTTGCGAATGTTGATTCTTATAGCTAGGAGTTTCTAGGAAATAGTTATTAAAGCCACAGGTTCAATCAAGGGTGGATGGTGCCAAGTGGTCCTCGACCCAGTATCAAACAACAGACTACTTGATGGCCCTCTGGCCTCCTCAGACTCTTGCAAAGGATTTTCTACAATAGAATTATTCAATACAAAAAGATTTCCTCCTCGACTAAAATTGTAACCATAGTCGTTTATATAAAGTGAATAGATACTGCAAACTACTCCCAAATCCTGTGGTGTGGACTTGTAATAAATTTCTAATGTAAAAAAAAATATTAAAAAAGTATATTTTCTTTTTAGTACTTAAAAGTATATTTTACAGGAGCATTATCGTAGTTTGTGAAATTACATTGCATTAGAAAAATACATCGTTTGTGTGAAAAAGTTAAAGTAGCAATTGAGGTACCTGACGGGATTTACTTGAATTTTTGTAAAATAAAGATAATTAGGTCTTTACCATTTCTCTATTTATTGAAATAAGATTTTCAGTAATTACATTGAAATATGAATTAAAATTCAAATATCTGGGAACTATCAAATTTTAATTTTATGATTCGAATTTATCTAAATAACTAAACTAGAGAATATTTTTTGGTTTGATTTCTAGACAACTAACTTTGGGTACTTGACCGTGGTAAGTACCACCCATTTTACGAGTGTTTCGGTCCTAACTTTAAGCCTTCCGAACTTTTGTTTGTTCGATGGTAACCTTTTTAAAATTTAAATGGCCGGTAATTGTTCGTTAGGAATGTTAGTTGTTTTTTATGTTCGCCATGCTAGATATTGTATATATTAGGCCCTTCAAGCCTCCCTGCTACAAATTTCGAAAACAAACCATATCATAAAATTATACTATTTCTGTTAAAATTGCCACAGTTATTGAATTGTACAGTAAAGAACTATTCTAATGAACATTATTCATTCCATAACTTCTTTATTTATTCTAACATTAGGACCTCATGGTCCTCCCTCTGAACTAAATAAACATGACTAAAAAGTTTTAAGAAATCTTTTAAAAAATGTAATCAAATAAAAAAATACTAGATATAAAATTTTCATGTTACAATAACAACACAGTTATAGGCTAGTATTTATTTTTATTCATCACATTCGCACTGTAATTCCCACACATTTACATATAGGATTAGAGAGCAAACCATCCCGCCACGTCATGCGGTTAAGATAATATTCCTTCAGCGCCACCGTCAAAGGCTTGTTAACAACATTTGTTAAGAGTTTAATTTATTTTTCCAACAATTTTTATAAGGAGTTAAATCTATAAATATTGCCTTCAAAATACACATGTAAATATTTATTCTAGAGGCTATAAAGCTGATAATTTATGTTAGAAACCCTATAGAAACCCTAATGGTTATTTTGCAAGATGGATGTTGTCTTAGTAACTCTCTACTTATATGTTCCTTAACATATGGGCAGATTACATCGTCGTGTACCGAAGTCATAAATTAATTAACGAAGTGATGAAACATAGGATACTTTGTTGTGGTAAAATATCGACACTCATACACGTTGCTCACACACTCATTACAAATGCTTTTGACAATCGTGTATTCAATGAGAAAATTAGTGTATTTTTTGTTATAGTTGTATCACTATAGCCTATTATTGTGAAATAATCATATGATCGATCAATAGAACCAAATGGCGGTGTGATACAAGATACGCCAACACACTACTTGCATCGTAGGCCTATCTCGCAGTCGAGTCACAGCTACACTATTTATACCGCCGAATGCCTCGCACAAATTGTAGCAAACCACGAAAGTAAATTCCCTTACATTGCTCTCCTCAGTGTTCTTGTTAAAGCCTCTGATGAAGCATTATGATGAAGTTCTTTAAAAAGATTGAGAAAAAACATTTATGAGTTATGTTCATTAGAATAGTTCTTTACTTTACAATTCATTAACTGTAGCAATTTTAACAGAAATGCTATAATTTTATGATATGGGTTTTTTTCTACATTTCTAGCATCGTGGCTTCATGGGCCTAATATACAAAATCTAACCTAGACAATTTGTACAGCTATTATTTCAAGTGCATTTTTTTTTTTTTTTTTTTTTTTTTTTTAGGGAGAGGCGGAAAAATGCATTACGCACATAGGTGGCCAGCCTGTAGTGTGGGGCTCCCCTAAAAACGGGTTTACCCACTAAAAAACCTCCTCTACTCTTTAGGAATCTAACCTGGAATTGTTTGTCACATTATGTCAGGCTAGGCCTAAATTTGGCTTACGCCCGTGGGGCTCGCTCCTTATCCAGCCGCTCGATCAAGGTATCTGGGCCACTTCGCGGTCCAGATCGGTTTTCTTTTCCAGGAGGATGCCCCGGACGAACTGTGACAAACAATCCCAGTTGCCCTCATCCTCCATAATCTTTTGGCAGACCGTGTCCACCGAAAAAACACCGAGTTTTCTTGTGGCCTCCAGGCGGGGCCTTTCCCAACGCGAACAGCGGAAGAAGGTGTGTTCCGCTTCATCGGGAACGCCCGGGCAGTAGATGCAATCCGGTGAACCGGCCAATCCGGTTCAGGTACGACTTGAAATAGCCGTGACCTGTCAGGAACTGCGTGAGGAAGTAGTCGGTCTTAACCTCGCCATGCCGCCTTTCTACCCATGGTTGGACCTGCTCGATGAGTCGCGCAGTCCATAGTCCTCGGGTGTCGTGCTCCCAGCTGTGTTGCCACTGCTGGAAGGTTCGGGAGCGCTCTTCTGTTCTTGCCGTGTCCTTGCCGATCTCGCCTTGTCACTGATAAATCGCTTTCCTCTCCCCTGCCAAGAGCTTGACAGGGATGACTCCGGCGACCACCAGGACGGCAGGCTCGGACACTGTCCGGTAGGTGGAACACACCCGAAGCGCAGCTTGACGCTGAACCCGGGCGAGTCGCAACCTGTAGCACTCCTTATCTAGAGCGCCTGCCCACACCTCTACCCCGTAAAGGATCACGGACTGGATCGCGGACATCAACAGACGTCTTCTGCTGGATCGGGGACCCCCGACATTTTCCATCAGCCTACTAAGGTAAGTGACTACCTTAGCGGCCTTGTCCGCCGTACGGAAGATCTGATCCCTCCAGCTTAACTTGGTGTCCACCATAACCCCAAGGTATTTGGCGGCACGAGTTTAATGTTGGAGGAGTTGATGTGACCACCTCCCTTCCCACTCGGAGTGGGACGACGGTGTCGATCCTCTTCTTCGTGAGGATCACAATCTCCGTCTTACTGAGAGCAAGCGAGAGACCGTGATCTGACATCCAGGTGTTGACCACACGCATGACTCGGTTCAACTTTAGTTGGGCCAGCTCAACGTTGCGTGCAGCTATGAGAGCTGCGACGTCATCGGCATACCCAACCAAAGTGGTTTCCTCAGGCATCTCGGACCTCAGGAGTCTGTCATAGGCAACGTTCCAGAGATCCGGGCCGAGTATTGAACCTTGTGCGGCACCAGCAGTGACTTCCACCGTCCGCGTTCCGTCCCATAAATCAGGCTTCGAGAGCGTAGATAATCCTCGATGAGCCGCAACAGATATGCAGGAATACGAAAGGTGTTGCGAAGCGCATCCAACATATCGACCCACCTCGCCGAGTTGAAGGCATTCTTGACATCAAGCGTAACAAGAAGCACTACTCGGCGGGAGAAATGGTTGTGGCTCTCGGCTCTCTCCACAGCTCTCTGAACTTCGGTGACAGCGTCGATCGTTGACCGTCCCTTTCTGAAGCCGTACTGATGGGGGCATAAGTCCCCGGCAGCTTCCACGGCAGAAGTCAGGCGGGAACGGATCAGCTTCTCGAACAGCTTCCCAGCCGTGTCCAACATGCAGAGAGGCCTGTGGAACGACGGCAGCTCGGGATCACCTTTGCCCTTGCTGATCAGTACAAGCCTGGCTGTTTTCCAGGGAGCCGGAAACACCCCTTCTACTAAACAGGCATTGTACATTCTCAACAACAAGTCAGCGTTAATTGAAAATACTTTCTTTAAAGCCTCACTGGGAATACCGTCCGGGCCAGGAGCCTTGTTGCTCTTCAGGGAGAGAACGGAGGTTTCCAGCTCCTCGAAGGTGAAGAGTGGAATGTCCTCTACTCGTCCGAAGTCAACCGGCGGTCGCTGTAGATGTTCAGGAAACAACGCAGCGACGATCCTCCCCATGGTGGCGCCCTCCATGATGGAAGGTGGAGAGCGGGCGCCGAGTTTCTGTGTTACAAGTTTGTAACCCAGGCCCCACGGGTCGGAGTCAACGTCGTCACGAAGTCTTCTCCAGCTATTCGCCTTGCTCCTGTTGATCGCCTGGCGGAGAGATTTTCTCGCAGCTTTATAGGCCTCCGACTTACGAACTCTGTCTGCGGGAATTCTCGCTCTTGTGGCGGCTCGTCTAGTTCTTAAACATGTTCTTCTGAGTTCCACAATCTCTTCAGTCCACCAGTAAACGGGTTGTTTGTCGCGTCGGGGTTTCCTTCGCGGCATAGACTGGTCGCAGGCCGAGACGATCAGTTCCATCGTGGATGTTACTAGTGCCTCGGCCCCAGCCTCACCAGGATTCCCCTGCGCTCCCCGAGAGATGACTTCGGTGAACTTGACCACGTCCAGTTTGTTGGTGTTCCACCGGCGTGGCCCTTCCCGAGATGTGGAAACTCGACGATTTGCCTGATCATGCAGGTCAAAAACGACGTATTGGTGGTCGCTACCCGTGTAATCCTCCACAACCCTCCAGCCAGAGATCCTCGGAAGGAGCGACTCAGACGCAAAGGTGACGTCGGGGATCGTGTCTCTCTGCCCGGGGCGCCGAAAAGTAGGTGTGTCACCCTGGTTAAGGACGACAAGACCGGCCCTGGCGATGAAATCCAGAATGTATTTCCCCCGGGAGCTGGTAGAAGGCATTCCCCACTCGACGGCCCTGGCGTTGAAATCGCCACCAACGACGACATGCCCGGTGGTGCCGAGAACGCACTCCTCTAGACTATCTATCTTGTCGCGGAAGTCCTGGACGGCCTCGTTGGGTGTGAGGTAGCAACTGAAGATAGTCACGTCCCTACACCGAACCCAGACGAATCCTCGGCCGCGCCCGTGACTCTTCACCAAGACATCCTGCGTATTACGTGCCCAAAATGCAGCAGTACCGAGGCTGTCGGAGATCCAAATGTTTGGGTCTCTGTCCCGATACTGTTCGCTGATAAGGAGCGCGTCAGCACCAAGTTCTCGGGCGAGCTGATCTAAAAGGTTATCAGCTCCCCAGGATCTGTGAAGGTGCATGCTTACACTTCACTGGGAAGTACTATAAAATAATAATAATAAGGAATCGATGGATAACACTATAAAATAACCCAACATAAAACTACTGAATTAAAGCACGATACCAAAAAGTCTTTCGGTATTATATCATCTTCCGATATTATAGAATTATATTATCTTTAGATCACAAATATTAATGGTTATCTGATTTAATCACCTATTCATAAAAAACTTTGTTCCCTATTGTAATTTTACATGTTTTATATGACAGTTGTGTTTTTAATTTGAATTAATAATTCAGTCATTCATCGATGGCATTACTTAGCATAACGGTTTTTAAATCTGAAGGCACAGTAAATTCTTTTGTGGGTGAAAAGAACTCTGTATTACGAGTTACTTACTCGTCCTTCTCCAAGACAAGTTAACTTATCCTGCTGAATTTTTAAGGATTTAACACTTTTATTTTTTGCTAAGCCACTGATTAATCTGAACATTACATTCGAAAGGATTGTAATGTTGTACTGATTGTTCATTACAATCGAAAGGGCGAAAAAATTCTCAAGTTGGCATTGCGAAGCATGCCAGGTAAGTTAATATCTTATACAATTTGCACAAAATAAACAAAATATATATCTTAAACGCTTATTTTCATTATTATTAAATTTATTATTAAATTGTTCATGTATTTTAATTCTTTTAATTATTAAACTGTGTGCGGTATTAAAAGTCCATTATGGTTTATAAAATTAAAATAGGCATTATTTCGCTTAGTTTTTATTATATTTTTAAACAGATTTCTTATGTATATTCTATCTACATTTTGAACAAAATTTTCTCAGTAAATATGTAATAAACAAATAACCTTAATATGAAATACGGGGTCAAACCCAACCCAGGATTCGTATTTTGAGCTTCACCCTCGACCCGTATTGCGTCTCAATATTGGATATTTGCATACAACTCGAGTTCTAAATGCATTTGCATGATTAATTGCAAAGCGTTTACTTTGGCTATAACTTCATTGGCAGTCTCAGAGCAAACCACTTAAAGTAATACTGGTGTTATAGAAGTCCAAATTACTTTTCAGTTAAAATAGAGTTTAATATTAATGTTTAGTTAATCAAATATTACCACTTTTAGGTTTCAAATTAATTTTGGTTCATATATTAAAGCCCACAAAAATGTATTTAAGCCGAAAGATATTAAATTTTAATAATGCACAAAATATTAAGATCAGCATCAAGAATGTCTAAACTGTTCAATAAATTGTTTTTTATAATGCTCTTATTAAAAAAAAAAAATATATATTCAGATAAATTTTTTTTGTAAATTTTGTAAATTTTTATGAACCTATTACATGCCATCAAAATTTTAACAGGAGTAGTATTTTTTATTTAACAATTTTTAATGACCAAGTAAAATATGTTGCAAGATCCCAAATGAGGTCTGTGTTTGATAATGTTATTAATTGTTTCCCGATAAAAAAAAATTATAATTTTCATCAGATTTTGTATTATTGCCGAAGAATAGGAAAGGTAAGCAAAAATTAATACCTTGAAAAGTTCTTAGTAGATAGACAACTACTGTAATAAAAAAAATACATTTTAAAATTAAAAGCTTAAAATAAGTTCCTTTTATTATTAGGAGTTGATTGAGGCATGTGTCTTTTGTGTCTAAAAAAAACTTTTTATGTATGGAGAGACAATTCGACAAAAATGTTTTAATTATTTTGTGCACATATCTTAAAGTATGGTTTGCATGAATACGTTTCTATCAGATTTCTTCAACTACCGGCTTCACCATGTCTCGTTATGTCCTCTAGCTATAAATCCAGCTAAGGGAATACTTTACTGTTATGTGAAACCAAGCATTTTAACTACTGTGCCTAACACTATTTAATTTCATGAATTCATTACAATTCCTTCTCGTTATGGTTTTAATTTTCAATCATTGCTTTCAAATAGTGTTTCGCAATCTTTTATCATTCAGTGCAACAAGGTAATGAATTTTAAAGGGACAGCCAAAACTAACTTTATAACACCATCGAAAAAGTTTTTTGTTTTTTGTTCACGTGAAAGAAGGTTTATAAAGAGGCATCGTCGGAATTACCTAACCTGACAAGTTTATTCAAGAGGAGGCTTTGGCTGTCAGATGCCGAGGTCGTGAGCGATTTAGTGCATATAGCGTCTACACCGTGGCCGGTATTCTTGAGTTTAGATGTAGGTCATGTTGCAGATACAAAGGGCGTTTATCCTGCGACTAATAAATGAACGTGATTTTATATGTAATTCTAAAGTACAAGGATTAAAATCATCTTTTGAAGCTAAAGTTGATACAAAGCATAAATCTATCATTGGTGGCGATACATCGAAATTTCGTTTTCATTTCCAAACTCATTTAAAGTGAATTGCAACATTAATCTGACTCAATAAAGTTTAAAACTGCTGCAAAGGTTGACAAATGCCAGAGGTAACATGGTAAACAAACGTTTCGTGAGTAAGGTTATGTTGTTAGATTAACGTACGAAAACTAATTCTGAAATTAAAATTTGTTGAATATAGAAAGGTATCCCCTTTTGTACAGTAAGAAGTTAATTGAATTATTTCATCAATATTTCAGTTTTAGTACTTTAAAGCTATTTATTTTTATGTGTAATGCCAAGGGTTCATTAAATGATTAAGAACTTATAGTAGGCGCGTGAATTTATTTGTGTGTTATTACATTATTGGTTTGTGTTTTATTTATTTATTTTTATTAAATTTAGTTTTGACTTATCTTTACTGTCCGTTCATCCCCATACGAGCAAGAGTACCCCTATTAGCTAAAAACTCAACAAAATAAGAAGAATATACATTTTTAAGAGGAAGACCCGTCGTTACATCCTAACAAAACACCTTTTTAAATTTACCTCATGATATTAATTTGAGTTTACCAATTTCACCACACGTTTTATTTTATTATCACATCAGACCAGGGTGCGGCTTTATGTTCGATGAAGCGGAACAGTAAACATTAGTTGAGCTCTCATCTTGCGGAAGAGGCAAGAGGTTTTATCACTTCCTCCATTTCTCTCTAATATCCTCTGCATTTGTTTAGATAAGTCAATATGTCAATGTTAAACTAAATTAAGTTTTTAATCGTGCGTACGAATCACAGTCCCTACTACATGTAAAAGCAGCACATGCTATGTTGTCATGAAGAAAAGATTGGGCTAGATTTGTTTTCACATTGTATTATTCTTTATTGACAAAATGTGCAAAAATATAATATGTAGCTCGTGGGCAGAAAATACCATTCCTTCCCCACTTCATTTTGCGGCAGCGACCTAACTATTTTACATTTAAAATTGTTAACTCATTATATCACATCATAATCGTACATAGCAAAGTTTACATTTAAGGTGATAAAATACATCATTTAAGTAAAAAAAAAAAAAAAAAAAAAAAAAAAAAAAAAAAAAACACACAGAAACCCACAAATTTTATGCGTAGTTGTTTTGTATTTGGCTAAATAAAAGTATTTGTTAACGTTAGAAAAATGTGTTTTTGAAACCACACATTTTAAGTCCATGGGGTGAATAAATTCAAGATATTTTGTTTAAATTTAGAACCAACCTTGATATTTATAAACTGTTTACTATATGTTTAGTACAGTATTATTTCTTTAATACATTTATGATACATCCATTTAAGATACTCTGTTAAAGTCGAGGTATTTCACCATGATTAGTTCTGCGGCCTTCTGTCCCAGAGCAATATCTTAGCCGTTGTCTTCGATATCTTCAATAACTCGAGTCATTCTCTCCATTGTCTCAAAATAATTACTTATTTTTCGTTTAGTAAATTGCTACTGAAAATATTGAACATGGAAAGTTTTCGAACGCATTATTTTGTGTAGTTAATGAATTGGGCTTGTGGACATGTAAAAAATATTGGAACACCCATACTATATAGTGTCATTACAAAATTTAATAAAACCATATGGATAGGGACATTTATTGAAATCTAAAAAGAATTTTTTAGTTATAGTGCCTGCAATAGAAGAGGATTGTGCTATTTTAGTGTAAGACAAGAGTTTTAATATAATGTAACAGATAGCGTCCCTATGTGTGTATTTAAATTTGTTTAGTTTTGTTTATGTAATCATTAAAATATAAAATTAAAATTTTAAAATTTTAATTAGGAATAAAAAAGGTATTGTACAATTGTATTGTAAAGTTGAAAAAATGTCAAATAAGTATTTTGAATCATAATTAGTCAGTTATGGCTAATTACAAACACATTGCAGGGTATTTCGTAAATTACAATTTTGGGAATAAAAATTACCACCAATTTGAAACGAATTCTGTTTCTACCACAATGTTTGTATTAAATAGACCTTCCAAATGATGTAACACTTGACCTAACTTTACATTTCAAAACTTTCCAAAAGAGAACTCTCAAAAATACTCTTTTGGGGAGTCTGATAGATTTGAAAGAAAAATTAACTTTGGGGTTGATTAAGGAGGGTTTAAATTGTAATAAAGGATCTATCTCAATTTGTTTAGCTGCCAGACAAATTTCTACGGGAAGACTCCTTCACTCTGATTTGAATTAAAATAAACTAGGATTTGTTTAGAGTTAAAAACGATTTTCACTAGTTGTAATTGAAAATATCAGAACATTGATTATAAATTCAGTTATTGTTTTTTTCGTTAAATATTATTTAACTAGTTATGGAAATCCCAACAATGTATTTATAATTTTGATATTGTTTGTTAAAATAACTATATTATATTTTATACTATTTTTAAGGCCTTAAGATGTGATAAGGTTCTCCGCCATTTAACCTTAGTTTGCTATTTTGATTTCTACACTTGATGTAATTTTGCAAGCTATTGCAATTGCTATACCTCAAGTGATAGTAATGTTGGGAGATGACTTGTTGGCTAGTGAAGGAGAAGATACCCCCACCACTATCAGCTGTTAAATAGCATTAAAATAAAAGAAAACATGTTTAACTAACCAATAGGAGAGCTAGAAATGACTGAGGTGGGGGTAACCTCCCCTCAATTCCTTTTTTTCTAGCTGGCTACATTTTCTTCAAATAAAAAAAATATTGTATCGCTACTACTTTATTTTTGTGGCATTAATTTTTTGTCATGAAATGATTTTGCCATACAAAATATTTTTTCAATGTTATAGTTTATAATTATTTTGCTGTTTCCACCTTATCTATATAAGATTAGAATTTGAACTAGAAGATTAGAATCTGCTTTTATAATCGAGTTTAATAAAACATAATGAAGGTGTGAAAGGCTCAACTTCTTAAAAGGTTTCCCCAATAATAATACACTCTAATTTTACAAATTTTTATGGTCGATGCATACAATTTGTATGGATGTCAGGTTAGTTTGCAGACTAGCACATCGCCCTCAGTTATATAGGGCAGCTCAATAGATATGTACATCATGAGACTGACCTAGTCCCTTTACGATATGGTAATGTTGTGATACCAAAGCTTAGGAGCTGTCAAGGCTTAACGTTCGACATCCTACTTACATCTACTGTATTGCAATTGGTTTAATTGATGATTTCTAATTGATGCATTTCATTGATGGATCAGTTGTGAATTATCGATATAACTGTTTTTATTTTTATTTTTAGTTGATGAAGTAATTAAATTGATAACCCAATAAAACTAAATATGAAACCTACATTAAACATGTAGAAACTCTTTTATACAATTGAAATATTCTGTTTCTAAGTCTTGAAATACTATGATTTATTATTTCTCAGTTGAGAAGAAACAAGGTGAATTTCAATAATATTGTGGGAGATTAGGGTTGACTCACAATATGAGTTATGTATAATCTGAAATTAAAAAAAAAATTTTTGCTGAAGTTGAACAAATTCCATTGACAATATCTGACATAGAACTGAATAATAATAAAATGATTACAAACTAGTAATTAATTTATATTTTTTTTAAAGTACAAACATCAATTTAAATCATAGGAAATCATTACGGATACATTCAGTAATTCAGTTAGATAGCACTAATGGTAAAAAGAGAAATTAATTATCCTCTATAGGAAAAAAAATAGAGGGATGACTTTTATTTTAGCGTATAGTATATCGAGACATTCCTATTAATGAAATACGTCTGCAGTTGTATCCCAGAAGAGATACGTACGTTAGTCATTACTCTTGGTAGT
This sequence comes from Neoaliturus tenellus, assembly GCA_030545055.2. Lineage (NCBI taxonomy): Eukaryota > Metazoa > Arthropoda > Insecta > Hemiptera > Cicadellidae > Neoaliturus > Neoaliturus tenellus. The sequence continues at coordinate 42,057,742 of CM061533.1, read as the reverse complement.
GTATGCGATTGTGTGTTAGTCAGGCACAGATGACATCACATTCATTATCACCACCTGAGAGTCAAAATAATGGCGTCGTTAGCCGCACAGCTTGGCATGCACCGTCTCCTCGGGGCCGTGACGAACAATACGGTATACCCCCATACAAGCCCTCTGGGTTGAACCATAAACACGTGATCTTCGATGGATAATATTTCACAAACATTAGTCCCTCTTCAATCTGTATGCTTGGCAGCTTACTTTGCAGACTAATTAATGTAGTAAATTATACAAGAGAGATTTTTACAAAAGGGTAGGGAAAAACTTGTCGGCGAGGTATAAAAACATCAACTCCGCGGCAGACCTGTGTGCTCAGGGAATTTCCAATTTTTGTATTTTTGTATTTCCCGATAGAAATTACGGTGTAGAATGTAGGTTTGCCACCATATGGGCTTTGTAAGTAAATAAGTAAAACTGTACCTTGTGGATGTATATACAAAATGTTATTAAAGCTATGGTATTCTTTTCATATCCCCATAAATCCCATGGGGTTGAGTAGGTAGGTTTGCTGCCATTTCGGATTTATAAGTCAATTTAATGTACATACCAAATTTTATCAAGATATGTTAGTAAATCAGCAAGATATAAAGATTTGTTTATTTCCAATAACAATATCATGGGAAACATATTTTTGAATTTTCTCCGTAACTAATCTTAGTTAATAACTAAAAATAATACATTGTCTTTTAGCTCTTTTAAATGATTTACGTCAAAATTGTTTGATTAAAAAAATTAAGGTAAAAAATGCCAAATATACAATTTTGACCCTTTTGACACCCCGTGAAAAACCCCTTTTCCATGGACCGATCATTCTGGTTACTAGTTCAAGTAAATGCAGTTTCAGTTTTTATTTCCAGTTGAAATTTCAGTTTTAAAAACTTATTATCTGTATTAATTATGCATACATTAATTAACAGTTTGAAATTCATTAAATGGAAATGATCTCTACGGCCACTTTACAATAACGAGTCTTAAAGGCCGCAAATTTATTACAACTTTCTATAACATACCATAGAACATGATGTAGTCAAAAGATCGTTTAAAGCCAGATGACGAAAAGGATTTGTTTGAGGGAACCGGTACAGAAGTAGCACTAGCTATCATGCTGCAATATTACATCGATGGAAAAGTTCAGCAATTAACTGTATAGTTAATATGTAGCATTTAACTGTGTGGACAATCTTTAAACATTCGCTACTTTTGAAAGTAAGAATAGTAAGAAATTGATTATTTTTGGAAAATTTACTAGGTTACATACCTTTCTGACCAAACAGTTCCTGTCTAGTCTCGTGACATAAATTATTATTTTTCTTTGATTAGACCTTTGCATTAAAAAGTAGTAAACAATAGTGTGACAAATTATAACTTATTACAAAAAAACCGCTCTTAAATTAATATTTATCAATAATGAAATACAAAATGGCGGCTGTTAGGTTAACTATGAAGTTTTGAAATTTTTATTATGATATTTTGGCCTGTATTTATGACAGGAATCATACCTCAAGAGGTCGGTAGAGAGTTCAAGGACACTCTGTATTTATGTAATCAACTATGCGCTTTGTGAAAACAGAGCGAAGTTGCTGTTGGTCATCTGATTGAAAAAAACCGGATCGCAAAGTCTAGAGCCAACAATCCGACAGTCTGGAAATGCAGAGTTTAAAAACGCAATAAACTCAAAGACTTGTGTGAAGGGACATCAACGAAGAGGAAAACACGATGAAACGTCCCTACCAGCTGCAGGATGTGCCATACTGACAATTTAATAAATATACGACTTTTTCTGACTTTGTGTCACCAGTTTGTTTGGAGGTTCAGTGTCAAGCAACAAGGATCAACCAAAATTCGTTAAAATTAACTTTTAACCTACAATTTACGATCAATATAACAATTGTCAGTTTTAGTTCAGGGAAAAATAATTACTAGCATTTTAGAGAATATAGGGAATACGCCACTACGGTAAGATCTAGATTCAAGACCATGATACTTTTTGCTATATACTTTCACTAATTACAGATCATCGTACATTTTCTAACCCATGACAGTAAAGCTACGAACTTTTTCTGCGGTGTTTTGGGGGAAAATGAAAAATATCAAATTACATTGGGAATTTGGTAAGTACTACTTTTATACTTTTGGGTCTACATTTATTTATGAACTATGTTCCTCTGACATAGTCAAGTACACATCAAACACTGTATAAGTTTATAATTTACTTTACTAAAGGTCGAAATTGTATGCTCTACTAGTGGTCGATATGAGTACATTTCGTTACAGCAAATATGATTTATTTAATGCATTGTACAAAACCGTTACAAATTCCATTGATCGGCAAACACATTATTCATTTTTTATTAAAACCCATAATTTATAATGTTACATGAGTGTTAGCAATATTATCTAATTACAAATGACAAAATTAAGAATTACCTTTTTTGGAGGAACACTGCTACTGTTTAAACTAAAAGGAAGACTTGGTTTCATTGGAAGGAAATCTTTAGAAGCACGGGCCATTGACTCAAGCTGACCGTCCCTCAGTCCATAAACCTTAAGTTACCTCGCGCTGCTTTTTATTGTTATGACTTTATCCACTGAGCTACTTGCAGTTTACTTATATTTTAATTGATAATAAAAATTAAAAAGTTGTATTTTTGCCAGATTTATTAACTATTTATCAGTTTATTAGGGAGATATTTGAAAAATTTCTTAAATTTACCAAATTAACAAATCCCGACCTCTCAGTTGGGGATTGTTTTGTATGTATCTGAGTTTTGTATTATCACATAAAAAGGAACGATTATGTTTTATTTTTCTTTGGTATTATGTAATTCGCTCAAGTGTGTTTGTACAAAATATTTTGCAAATGTTTTCTATTTTAAGGTCGTTTTTTACAAATTTGTTAGTTCTATCTGGAACAAGATTCGACTATAGACCAAGGAAAACCATTGAATAATGTATTTAATATATTCTTTAGTAAAATTGTTTATCGATATAACATATTTTAATACTACCAATAGTCTTGTTTATTAAAATAATTTATGAAATTGTTTTCGAGTGAGTCCAGTGGTTTTCTTAGACAGATCTGCATGGTTTATATCTTAAATTAGAGATTCACATGCAGATGATGCAACGATCATCAGCATACATCTTTCGCTTAGCCCAAAGTATTCTTCCCCATGTATTCTCTATGGGAATTTCACTTTGGAGACATGCTTTTTTCAAATAAGGTAAATTATTTGGTATAGTTTAAGATCACTCAGTGAAACTTTATCTATCATTTGATATTTAAATTGTTTAAATTGTATAAGTTTGAGGCAAGTAATGCACTCACGATCAAGGTTAATTTTATTCGTATTGAGAGGGTAAAAGTTTGAATAGACTATGTTTTTTTTTTTTTTTTTTTTTTTATTAACAATACGCTTAATGAACGTGTGTTTAAAGATTTTTTGAATAAAAAAATCTTTTGTCTGCTCTTGTCATTAATTTATTTTATGTGTTTATTTAATTAAATTTTTTTGTTTACTAACATATCTGCTACAGTATTTGTCTGATTAATGACGTTGATGTTTGAATTACATTTTTTGTCTATTTTTATAAATTATATTAGTTCAAGTTCAGGCTATATTCAGATCGATATGTTTTAACTATGGTTCTTGGTAGGGAGGAGAAAACAAAAAAAGTGTAACCAATCAATACAAAAATATAAAGAAGGTCACATCTTAAGAACGAAATGGTTAAAAAGTTTTGGTCGTTCAGTAGCGCACTCCACCATGAGATCGTACATGTGCATGTGACAATAACCTATCAGTCTGTTTACATTCTGACTTCGTTGCAGATGGTCACCAGCAATGAATCTTACACACTACAATAACAAATCATACATAACCTATTACAGTTTTCCATTACTGGACCTTTTCTCACAATTAATGTAGGAACACTTTCTTCCTCTGCCTACCTTAGTGGTTATTTTAGACCCCGAGTAAACAAATTTGGAAAAAGGAGGATACCGTGACGAAGCTAATCACTTGTAAAGTATCACTTGGAATATTTTTGTAAACATATGATTAAATCAAATATACCCATTAGAATAGCATTGAAAGTCTATACAACAAAGTCCTAACAATAAAATGATTTAATTACTTAATAGAACGATTCTCATTGAAAAAAGATTTCCAATGATACCAAATAAGCTAAGTAACTTATATCTAAAGGGGTGTACCAAAAGGCGCAATACCATATATTAAGCATACTGCCCAAGGGGATTATTAATGAGTCCTCTAAAATATATTGAATTACATCAATAGTAATTCTATTCTAAAATCTGACAAAATAATCTACTCTAAAACGAAAATATGAGTTAAAAAAATTATAAAATAGAAATTTATAAGATAGGATAACACCTTCAACATTGTCTATCCTACCACAATAAAATCCACACTTCAATCCAGTGTGGTAAGAAAATGTAGAAAAGACTTGTTAATTGTTATTTAAGATACTGATTATAATTTTAAATTTTCTTATTTGCACAATATTCGAATAACAATATGAGTATTGTATAAGTTATAATGTAATAATAAGCCCTGATGGGGTCGAGGTGACAGAAGGTAAGTTGCCAGACCGCTGCGTCGACCACGACTCGGGTCGCCAACTTAAATTAGTTTTGCCCTAATGGAGCATTTGTCTTTGGTGACAGGTTTAATTTTATAAAGGCATTTGTTCCGATTTCTCTTACATGATTTCTTTTCAAGTTAATGCAATCCATCTCGAAAATCATCTAACTTTTCTATAGGAAAATTAATGTTTCTTGTTTGAAGGATTTGGAAAAATGATATTCTTACATATAATGGATTATATTTGGAAAATACTGTATAAGTAATTTTAAAAGTCAATTCGGTATATATAATTGTGGCAATGAAAGATATACAAAATGATCAATGGAAGGAAATATTGTTTCAATAGACTAATTTTATCATGCTCGATAAATTCATCTGTATTTATTGGAACCTAAAAATTTCTAACAAATATTGCTTTTAAGGTAATCTAATTTTATGACTGCTAATATCATTCTGTTTTCAATTGTCTTGTAACAAAATTTCAATGGTTATAAAAACAGAGATCATTAATTTTATTAAATATAATTACATCCCAGGGTGACGACCACAAACCTGAGCGGTCACCTCTGGCTAGCCTGTGTGACTTCATCCGTGACGGTAACTTGTTCTCCTTATACCATGGCACTGGCTTATTAGTCCATGTTCACGGGCTGTGGAGGTAATAAATATTAAATTATTCAGTTTCATTCTGTATAATATGAGAACGATGATGTGCTCATTTAGTAGGTTTTTTACGGGCGGTCTAATAATAACATAATAGAAGTGCAATCGAGACTGTTTGTACTACTCCCTAATGGATGTGTGACTTGTAGGCCTGCTGGTATACAGTTAATTACTGAATGTTTCCATCGATGTAATATTGCAGCATGATAGCTAGTGCTACTTTTGCACCGGTCCCCTCGAGCAAAGCCTTTGTGTCAGGCTGGCTTCAAACCATCTTTTGACTTTACAAGATATACGGTATGTTATATACGATAAATTTCCATAAACCTGCAGCCTTTAAGACTTGTTATTGTAAAGTAGTGGTGGAGATTATTTCAGTTAATGAATTTAAAACTGCTTAATTAATATTAAGTTCAGCTTCAACCTTAAAAAACTTGTCCTGTTTATTCAACAAGCTAAAATGAAAAAAATTTATATATTACATGTCGTAAATGCTTCCTTAATCCACTAGGCACCATTAAGTTTTTTTTTTGTTTTTTTTTTGTTTTTACTTTCGTAAAGGGTTGTTGTATTAAGTTAATATTTTGCATGTACTTTATCTCACCAATGTTTTTAAGGAAAAGGTTTAATGGGGGCCATTTAACATTTTAAATCTTAAATATCTCAAATCCGTAAATTAACAAAAAAATTACATAAAAATAGTTGGCAAATTATACTATTCAAACAATAACACCAAGTTTATAATGATTGAACAATCATACTAAGAAGAGAATAAGAGAGTTATTGTGATTTTCCTGCAGAAAAAATAGCATTTCCATTATAATTCACATTAAAATTTGCATTAACTCTGTTAATTTATTTTTGTGATATTTTTCTCAGGTCTTTCCAAACTTAGTATCTGTGTTTAGATGGTTTAAATTTACCACTTTTTGTCTGTAGTAAAATTTTTATGAAATGTATCGTTTTTGAGATGTAGGAGTTCAAAAATTTAAAATGGCTCCCATTATGAAAATTCAAACAGGTAAATAATATTTTTCCTGAAAATGAACATTAGTAAATATAGAACATGCCAAATATTAACTCAGTAAATGTTCTCCCGTTACAGAAGTAAAAATTATTGAAATTAAAAAAAAAAAAAAACACAATAGCCGGTAGCGGCTAGCGGCTAGCGGCTTAGCGAAGCATTTTAAGACATCTTTTTGTGTAAATATTTATTCATTTTTTTTTCCTCTTGCTGAATATAACCTGGAATAGTTTGTCATGGTTGAAGCTTGACGCCCTGTTTATTAAATATTAAAAATAAATTAAAAACTGAGTTAATGTTAGACAAGTATGACCAAGTTATTGTAGTCCAAAGCACATTTGAAAGGTCATAAGAAGCCAAGCTCACGCATTTAGCACTGCCTGATTTTGTTCTCAGACACTCGTACACTGCCCATTTGTTGGACATCTGTCATTGTCGTCTCCACTGCTGCTTAGATATTCAAGTCCCGCGGTCACTAGTTACAAGTTTTCCTTCCTCTCTGTTGATGCGCTGGTCTGGTACTAAACACATATCACTTCCCTACATTCACCAATTGTTAAAAGATTATTTACCAAGCTAAACTTCTTTTTAACATAACGTACTCAATTTCTTAGCATTCATTTAAATATTTAGGTCTAAGACCTTATTGCAGATAAAAAATACACAATTTTCTTGGAAAAGCAGGGATTCAAACCCATTTGATCACTTATCTGGTCTTAGCTAGTTAATTAATTTCCATATTTGGTATAATTTGTTATTGCTTTTAACATTTCTTTCACATAATTTCTTTGTACTTAGTAAGGTAGTTTAAAATTTCCCATACTTTATATACTGTTATAAAATCATACTACAACTACTTTATAATAATCTTTTACAGGTTCTAAAAATTGTGCATAGAAAATGCGCACAACGAAAAACGTCTATTATCAGTGTAATAAATGAAGTATCGAAAAGTCTTAGCTAAATATTACTTTGGAATTTTATAATATACAAAAAAACAAATCTTCTATTGAATTTATGCTAACTGTATTTAAAGCTAAGTTTTATCAACAAAGTCATAATAAATTTGAAAAGTTACTTTTACTATACACGATATTAAGTACTTTTTATGTAAATAAATATTGCTTTAATAATAGTTTCAAAGTATGTTATAGGTTACCTAAACGATGTTAAGAAATATGTTCAGGCAGTTTCCTCTTTAAGTAAATTTATTTAGACGTTTGAACGGCTCAGAGTAAAAGAATGACCGCCCTTTGAGAGCGTCCGATGGACCTTACAGCCTATAAACCAAAGTAACGGCCGCGCCTTGATTTGTATTTTACAATTTTTAAAATAGAACTAAACTGTTATGTCTTAGCGTTCGCGGTGTAGATGTTACACTTATATTTCAATTATTTAAGTAGTTTAGTTGTAGTTAAATTAGAGCTTCTCCCATAAAGAAAATTCTAATTTCCAAAATTATATTAGCTTGAAAGTATCTATCCTTAAGTATTTCAGTATTATTACATACAATTAATTATTGCAAGGGTTCAATGATAAAATTCATAAATCATCGACGCAAGTAAACTATTAATTTTAATCATAAATATTTTATTTACATCTAAATAAGTAAGCAAAATCTTGTCGGTGTATTTCAATTTTGTTTAAGTGGTTTCATATTTAAAATTCAGGCTGTTTATAGATGTTTAAGGATAACAATGAATGAACTAATGGCTCAATAAATTTAAGAGTCAACTATATGTGCCGAGTATTTGCATAGTGAAATCTCAGAAGAGTATGACTACTGTACGTTTAACAAACGGATTAATGTCAACACCTAAATGAACCATATTTCAATACAAGAAATTTACAACCACTTTGCAGTAACCACATTATGTAATAACACCAGAGATAATGGGAACTCTCACCTGATTCTTGTACTAATGGTCAAATGCATGATATAAAAACATTACTTTTCTGCAAACACATTATTTATTATAAAAACTAGTGATGATGGTTCTTGTTGGTTTTATTGTAAATATAACAAAAACAAACATATTGCCCAAAAACATTATTAATAAGTGACATGAATTTATTTTCATGATAGATACTAAGTTTTAGATTAGATAAATGTGTGATAATCGATCGGATAGAATAAAAGAAGATAGTGAATTTAATAGCATGTAATCAGTTACAAGACAAAATTTCTGTTTAATTTTCTAAGAAAACATAATAAAACGTTTCTCTTCAACTTTATTTTTAAGAATAGGAAAAATGTTACATTTTATTTTCATATTGTATCCTTAATCTTGGTAAAACTACAAAATAAAATTTTACGGGATAATTTACAAAAGACTTCAATTTAATGCTGCAGTGAGGACTGACATTGTTCTGTTATGTAGGTCTATTCCAATGCACGTTTTGAGATAGGAAAATGGAGTCGAACAATAATAAAAAATTAATTACTTATTGGCTACGGCTTTTATAAACTAGATTACTGGTAAAAAAGTAAAAAAAAAATTAATAACTTAAATATCAACACTAAATCCACAAGACACATACATATTTTTCTTCAACAATGATCAATAGAAATCTTTCATTAATAAGTAAGTATAAAAATATAAAAAAAAACTTAATTTGATAAAAAAATGACACTTGCAAAGAATTAAATCTTAATGCTTATATGTTTGTAGGTCTCTTAGTATGTTTTTTTTTTTTTTTTTTTTTTTTTTTTTTTTTTTTTTTTTTTAAAGTTAATTTAACGAGGAGAAAACGTTGAAAGTAGGCTTTAATCAAATTAATGTGTAGATGGTATTTATTTCAGTTTTATATTGAAAAAATTATGAAACGGTAGTCGTTATTATGGTTATATTATGAGTAGGGGGTAATAGCCGAAGCTAAGGGTGTAGAGCGGCAAAGAGCGGCACCCCCCCCCCCCCCCCGAGGACCACCCACGGCGCGAACCCCCCCCCCCCCCCAAATAGTAGAGGTGTTTAGTGCAGTTTTATTTATTTTTTTTTTTTATTTTTTTTTTTTATTTTTTTTTTTTTTTATTTATTTTTATTTATTTTTATATATTTCGTACATTCTCATCTACATAATTACTTTCCCGCCTTAACGCTACCCACGTCATCAACGCTAGTTACATAACCGTCCGCCTGTCCTTGAAACTCGCGCGCTATTTACAAAATGTCGCTCACCTCAAACACTGCAAGTAAGCGTTTCACTCAGTCTTACACAGTCACTAGTGCGGTACAGACATGAGCGCGTCCGGATTAATAGACGACTACTTGAATGCATTCATGGCCGACATCAACGCTGCGGACGACAACGCTACAGTTGAACAGATACCAGTTCCACCATCACCGAGGCCTAAGAAGAGGATAAGACCTACGCCTAAACCTAAAGTGGAAGAAACAGCAAAACCAGGATGGGTTCCAAAACCGTCAGACGACTGTCCCATCGTGTCGTGGCTTGAAAACGGACAATTTTATGCGGTGCAGAATCCATCAAACAGCGGACCAGTGCTTTTAAAAATGGAAATGTATGACGGTTCGGATATGGTGTACAGATGCGGATTATTTATAGACAAGAACAGTGAATTATACGAGAGCGTCAACCAGGTAGTGGACAAGTCAGAGAATATGTGGATTAATAAAGCTACGGGAGTACCGAAGATTAGCGGCTTGACGCAAACAGTAACACGATACAGTAAGACAGTAGAGAAACCGAAAAAGCCAGTGTTAAAACCGAAAAAGCAAGCTGCGCGTAGAAGACCCACCAAGAAAACATTGTAGGAACAACGTCTAGACACTGTGGAATGCAACCTCATCAAACACCTGCGCTCATAAAAAATCCATGATGGCCGCCACCCTTCTCGACCACCTGCACAAACAAAAGAAGCGGAACGACCCTTCTCGAATTTCATCGACCACCTGCATCCGGCCACCTGCACAAACAAAAGATTGGACACCTGCGGGACGACCCTTCTCAGATTTCATCGACCACCTGCGCAAACAAAAGAAGATTTACGATGTCTAGACACTGTGGAATGTGCCAAACACCTGCAAGACGACCCTTCTCACGTTTCATCGACCACCTGCACTGAACACCTGCGCACATAAAAAATTCCAAGATGGCGTCGTGGGCAACAAAAACCGAACGGACGAACTGTCCGAGCATCATTCTTCGCCTGGAGACCACTTCGACTAGTCGCATCATCCACATACTCTCTCATCATTACCATGTCGAGCATCAGCAACATGACTTCAGAGTCCGCACCTGGTGTAACGATGGACCTGCGAACATCATTGAACACCTGCAAATCCAGCTCTCCGGCCTACACCCGCCTGTCTGATCTGCGAGAGGAGTGCAGCTATGCGATCAGCGGGATGGAGCGTGTGACTACTCCATTCGGCGAGACAGTCGTCGTCATTCTCGAGGGACAAGTCGGCGATGATTTCTTCCTACGAGTCTACCTGCCCAGGCGTTTCAACCAAGTCCTGAGCGATCACGACATCGAGCGTTACAACAGCGGCTTCGGAGATCGCCTTCGTCTGGTGAAGCGCAGTCCACTTCCAGGCAGTAAATTCACACCGTTGGAATTTTTGTAAAGCAAGAAAAAGAAGACTCAAGATTTAATTAACCTTTATAAATTTTGATAGCTTTCGTAAGCAATAAAAATCCATGTACATTACAGCATAAACTAATGTCTTTTATTTTAAGATGAAACCCCAAACCTTTATTTTAAGAAAAAGTGTGTGTGTTATTAGTTTTAGTGTCAGTAGCAGTCATGAGCTTGAAGTGGCAACATCCATTCTCAGCCATTGTGGCTGGTCCTTCAGGTAGTGGTAAATCACATTTTGTGTCCAAGTTTATTGAACACATAGATGAAATGTGTGATGTAAAATTTACCAAAATTAACTGGCATTATGGTAGTGGTGGAGGAGGAGGTGATGTAAGTAATTCCAAAATAAACCACATTGAGGGTTTACCAGACTTGAGTGATTATGATGGTAAGGAACCGATACTGGTTATAATTGACGACATGATGCGTGAGGCAGACGATAGAGTGGTGGATCTATTCACGAAGGGTTGTCATCACCGTAACATCAGTGTGTTCTTCATTACACAAAATCTTTTTCATCAGGGTCGTGGGCAGAGGGACATCTCACTAAATGCTCACTACATTATATTTTTTAAAAATCCCAGGGACAGAGTACAAATCAGATATTTAGCCAGGCAGATTTATCCAGACAGCCCAAAGTTTATAGAGGAAGCTTACGCTGACGCCACGAAACACGCGCATGGCTATCTGCTTTTGGATTTGAAACAGTCGACATCCGAGGACATGAGAGTACGCACTTGCATATTTCCCGAGGATCGTGTAAACTATGTGTACTTGCCAAAGAAAAAATAGCTAGTCAGTTGCAATCATGTCGTGCTTGAAGAAGGATGCACCGCTGCTCAGAGCGCTGATACACGCAACACCCAAGGAACGCAAGGCACTGTTAAAGGTTTGTGACAAGAGTCGCATTCGTTCAGTCTGCGAGTGCGCCTATAACGTGCTACGTGGGAACGTGCCTCTGTCGAGTAAGACTAAAAGCCAGTTGAGCAAACATAAAGTGGCTCTGAGACGCTTAGTAAGACAAGGAGAGTGTTGGGGAAAGAAACGAAATTATCTAGTGCAGAAAGGAGGTGGAGTTTTTATTCCATTACTGTTGGGCACAGTGTTACAGACAGCAGTCAGTAGTGCATTAGGAAAGTGAAATGGATGTCCAGACAAAAGCATTTTATTTGACTTTACTTAGCGGTACGCCCCGCTCAGCAAAATATTATCCGAAAAATAACACGTCTGATTTCACCGTACAACTATTGAAGTACATTTGCTTGGACAGTAGAGATTGGGAAGTAGCGCTCGTAGAAGTACATTACCCATGTTCGTTCTCAACAGTAGGGTCCGATGCTTTGCTACAAGTAGTTGGTACAAAAAAGGAAGAACCCAAGAAGTCTGTGGGAAAAGAAGGTAAATCAGTCAACAAAGAAGGTGAATCAACCATCAAAGAACCGACCAATAAGAAACCCAAAATATTCGCACACTTCGAAAGACCGAAACCCGGATACTACAATTCAGTTGAAGAATTGGTGGAAAACATCAATGGGCTGAATTATGTAAAGAAAACTGGAACTATATTCAGTCTTGACGAAGCAAAGCGTCTTAAAGTATCGTTAGGAACTGCGTTGGGACCTGTCACAAAAGTAATTTATTCCCAATCACTCGCACTTCAGTTGGGAACAGCATCGACAGATGATATAATATCTGAACCAAGTTTACTTAAGAGTACTAGACCGGCTAATTTAAATCTTGGTTTACCAGCACTTATGCTCGTGCACTGCGATCTGGTTGAAGAACAAATTTTAAGCGATGATCGTATACCACTATTGAGGATTATCAATATATCCCACTCGATAAATGATTACGGAACGTACAAGACGGCATACATAAGTGATCCGCACTACGTGCCGGTGAGAAAGAAGACATTCGAAAGTGTGAGAATTTATGTGAAGGACATCTTAAAGCGAAATCTCTCATTCCGTCACGGAGCGTTGACCGTTAAACTACACTTCCGACCGGCCGCCGCTGCTGTAGATCAATAATGGAGCACGCAAAGAAGATGGCCATCGTCCCGCAAGAGCTTATTGAGCGTTTACAGTCTACATCATCAGCATCATCATCATCGGAGAAGACATCAAACAATTTGTCCACTACGGAAGGACTGGATGTGGAGATGCAGAAAATAATGAATAACAAGAATATAGACGATAGTGAAAAATGGAAACTGTACAATCAGGCGTTGCAACGTTTCTTACACTTTGCCTCTAATAATCGCCAGCCGATTAATATTCCAATCGTGGATGCGACATTCAGTGATGATGCCCAACACCCGACACGGGGTGCAGCGGAAGGGCCAGTCGATGAGATTGTCGAAATGTTCTCAAAGACATACAGGAGTGACGCCCGCAATCTGTTACGATTTATGAAAAAACCCGATAGTCGAATCAGTTGGGATATCAACTACTCGGTGTTTATCGATGGTCGAAAACTACCGAATGCAAATATAGTTGATATTTTGAATAACATAGTGAGAGTTCGAATGACCGAACGTATACCGCCAGGATGGATGGAAGTGATGACCGCTTTGAAAGAAATGAATGTACCTCTAGAATTTATAAATAATACCAGAGCGTTACGGGAATTGAATGACACATTCAAATCATCATTGCGGATGACCAGTTCACCGAGTGCACCATCACCGCGCAGAACACCGATGCGAGAGCGGCTACGTTCGTGGGCGGTAGTGAAACGAGGAGCTAAGGAGCGGCGCGGTGAGACATCATTACAGAGAACATTACGTGAGGTCGATGATTATCTAGCGAAAACACCGATTGAAGAAGCGGCGACCGGCGGCTATGCTACGTCAACTCCTGCAAACAGGGATGAATACCAGTGGGAAACGGAGCCGCTGGGCTTTCTAGACAGGTGGGAACCGTATCCGGCCAAGTGAGTATGGATCGTCTCTATTACAACCCCGGCGAGCCCGGCGCGTTCGGCGGTGTCGCACCGCTAGTGCGAGCTGCACGCAAGAGAGATATTTCAAAGTCGAAAGTAATCGAATGGTTACAATCACAGGATACTTATACATTACACAAGCCTGCCCGTAAACGCTTCCCACGCAATCAGTACTCTGTTTTCGGCCCGTATGAACTGTGGCAAGCGGACTTGAATGATATGCGAGGATTGAGTAAATACAACGATGGAGTCAATTACCTGCTGACCGTGATAGACGTGTTCAGTAAACGTCTGTACGTGAGAGCGTTGAAGAGAAAGGAAGGTGCAGAAGTGGCAGTGGCATTCGATGAAATATTCAAAGAAGCGACTAAAACTCCACGTTGCCTCCAGTCTGACAAAGGAACAGAGTTTACCGGCACCAAGACCAGACAATTATTCAAAAAGTACGGAATAAAATATGTGACTACGCAGAATCCCGATGTTAAAGCGGCAGTAGTGGAACGCGTGAACCGCACGCTAAAGTCTCGCATGTGGCGTTACCTGACTTACAAAAACACTTACCGATATATCGATGTACTGAACAAACTGGTGAAAGCATACAATGCCAGTGAACACAAGAGTCTCGGCGGTGGATTGCGCCCCATCGATGTGAAAAATGATCGGACGATAGCACAAGTGCTACAACGCATGTACAGTAAAATTCCACGTCGTGTTAAGCCCAAACTCAAGATTGGTGACACTGTACGCATAGCAAAGGAGAAGGGTACATTCGCCAAAGGCTACGAGACCAATTGGAGTAACGAAGTGTTTACTATTCGTAAAGTGAACACTCTGATGCCGTTGCCCATGTACACGCTGGCGGACCTCAAAGGTGAAGTTTTGACCGGCCAGTTTTACGAACACGAATTACAGAAAGTAATCTATCGGAGTGATCAGCTATTCAAGATTGACAAAATTCTGGACACTCGTGGCAGAGGCGCCAGTAAGCGTTATTACGTCAAGTGGCGAGGATACGGAGACGAGTTTAACTCTTGGGTGAGAGCGCAAGACTTGCAAAATGTCTAACTCACAATTCTTCCTTACGCTGCCCAGCAACAGTTCTATGGAATATTTCCCCAACAATAAGGTGTCAAACTACACTACGCATCTTTCGAAACAGATACGATTGGAAGGTGCGTGGGAGATGGCTCTGGTGGAATCTCACTATCCATGCTCATTTCCATTAGTGAACAAAAACGAGATTATAATAATCGAACAGGATACTATTCTTTCCGCCATAGATTTAGGAGATACAGACAAGTACACGTTTACTCTGGACATGGGTTACTACAAGAATATAACCGAACTGGTGAATATGATCAATGATGCGAAGGGTCTCATCGATTACGTAGAGTTCACTTATGACAAAGATGCGGACAGAGTGGAAATAAAAATACTGAAAGAAGACGTGGTTGCAATACATTTAGACAATAAACTGGCTTTACAATTGGGATTCGATCCGCAACAGAAGGACATTGTGAAAAACAATAAAGCGTCATGGCCCCCGAATCTATCGATGGGGCTTCCAGCTAATATGTACGTGTACTGCGATCTGATTGAGCCACAATTGATCGGTGACACTTCTGCCCCACTATTGAAGATTATCAACATTGACAGAGGCGACTACGTGCACGGTGCCAATAAGACTGTACTCTACACCAGCCCGCATTACGTACCGATCACCAAAGGAGCATTCGAGACTGTGGAAATCGACCTCAGGGATCACACGGGGCAAAACCTGTCATTCCTGTTCGGGACGTCGTACGTGAAGCTGCATTTCAGAAGAGCTCTGCATAATAATTAACTGTAAAAATGGCTTCGAACGATCCGTACATGGCGTACTACTATCGCCAGCATTCGCAGACGGGCGGATCGATAGAAAAAGTGTTTCGCGGTGCCGCCTACCAGAGAGGACATGGAGTCGGCAGCTTCTTGGGCGGAATGTTTCGCACCGTATCTCCGATAATCAAGAGCGGAGTTGCAGCATTGGGCAGAGAAGCCTTAAAGTCCGGAATGGGTTTCCTCGGTGATGTCACTCTACGTACGAAACATCCCAGAGATGCGGCAGAGGAGCGCATGAAAGAGTTTACCGGCTCGTTGAAACGCACGGCCGATGACAAGATTGAACGAGTTCTCCGTGGTGGCGGTGGCAGTGTCAAGCGTCTGCGGCCGGCATCCAAAAAGCGCGGATCGCGTAAGAGTGGCGCGAAACGCGCAACGCGCAAGACTTCCGCGAAGCGCGCAATGCGTGGCGGCAAGAAACAATCGAGTAGCCGTCGCACACTACGTGTCACACCTCAGTCTCTGGCTAAACTCCTTAGAGGAAGGACGTCATCATCGCCGTCCAAGAAGAGAAAAGCAGCAGTTAAAAATAAAAGGAAAGTAGCAAAGGCAATAAGGGATATTTTTAATTAATCATGTCGTTCATACATCAAAGATCATGTGAATGCGTCAAGACGGAGCTGGACTTGTTTTCACTACCGCCCACACAGACGAGTATCGAAAATGGAAAATGGATTCAATACAAACCGATATCCACACTGACGGACGACTCACCGATAGAGTTTGTAGTGCCAGGCAATGGCGAAGAGTACACCGATCTATCACAAACAATGCTAGAAGTCACAGCATCGATAATCAAGGCTGACGGATCGGCGATTGCTGCGGCCGATGCAACAAAAGCTGGTCCGATAAATAACTGGCTACACTCGTTGTTCAGTCAAGTGGACATGTGCATGAATCAAAAATTGGTTACACCACAGAACAACACTTACGCCTATCGAGCGTACATCGAAACAGTATTGAACTATGGATTCGATGCCAGGAAATCTCATCTGTCATCCGTGCTGTGGAACGCCGATGATTCAGGCCATATGGAAAACACCGAAGACGATAATGATGGACTGGAAAAGAGACGTAAGCTAACAAAAGGAGGACGAGAAATCGATATGGTCGGTCATCTGCATTTGGACATGTGTAATCAGAATAAATATCTTTTGAACGGAGTCGAGCTACGCTTCAAGTTAAACAGATCGAAAGATGCATTCTCCATGATGGTGCACGAAGGTGACTACAAAGTGCATATCGCCGATGCGAACCTGTGGATTAGAAGATGTAAAGTCAGCCCGACCGTACTGTTGGCGCACAGCAAGATACTGCAGTCCGGAACCGCTAAATATCCAATCACACGAGTGGACGTGAAATCTTTCACGCTCGCTTCCGGCATAAGGAGCAAGACTCTGGACAACGTATTTCTGGGACAAGTTCCGAAGCGCGTGATTGTCGGAATGGTAACCAATGCCGCATTCAACGGTGATGTCAAAAAGAATCCGTACAATTTCAAGAATTTCGATTTGAACTACTTCTCACTGTACGTGGACGGTGAACAGGTGCCGGCCAAACCGCTCCAACCCAAGTTCTCTCCTGCCGGTAGCGCAAAGTCAGTTATGGCGTACAACACAATATTTAGCGGCACGGGGATCCATTTCTCAGACGCTGGAAACGTGATTAGCAGAGAAGATTTCGAAAACGGCTACTGCCTGCTAGTGTTTGATCTAACGCCCGACCTGTCTGCCAGCGATACCGGCCACTGGAATCTCGTACGCAATGGCAGCGTGCGTATGGAACTGGGATTCGGTACCGCGCTAACCGAGACTGTCAACTGTTTGGTGTACGCAGAGTTTGACAACGTAATTGAAATCGATCGACACCGCAACGTGATGGTTGACTTTGGTGGTTAGTCTCTCATCAACACTCGTACGAGATGGATCGCTTACGCAGAGTACGTTGCAGGAATTTGGCCGCTCCCATCATTATTGATTTCCAGAGTTTCAAAGACAACATCAATGATTACATAATGAAGGAAGTCTGCGTTATGGAAGTGGACAGCGGGATACTACTGATGCATCACATCGCCAAACCTCCATTCAACAGGGACGAGCTGACCATCGACAAACATCGAGAATCACACTGGCTATCGAAACACTATCACGGATTAAAGTGGGATCAAGGAGACATTAGCTACAACGACTTGGAACAAAAGCTACGAAAGATAATCGCCAAACGACATACCGTCTATGTCAAAGGATCGGAAAAGAAGAGTTTTATATACAGACATTTAGTTATTGATCACTGCACTACCAACATTATCGACTTGGATGATATCGGATGCGGTTCACTGGCGACGATCAACAATCTACTATCGAAATCCACGCTGCGATGCCGCCATCACAGATCACCGAACCATCGATGCTCACTATCCAATTGCATTGCATTACACGGATGGTTATTTTTGACTAACAATATTGACGATGAATTGGAATCTACTGATGAGACGAGCTCGTATTTCTGCTCTTGTTTTCACACGTCTACGAGCACTACAACGAGTACTACCGCTGCAACTGTTGGCATCGACACCGTAGAATGAATACCAATCAGATTGAGAAATATCTATCGACTCTGCCAGTACACAATCATGGGGTCTATGCCGCCGACCGACTACCGCATCGCATCTCCCCGTCTACAGCAATCGTTGTGAATACCGATCCACACAATGAAGCCGGTACGCACTGGGTTGCATTCTACCTGGACCGGAAGAGTGATGTCATTGAATTCTTCGACAGTTACGGACAACCCCCACATCTGTACTTCTATCAAGGATTCCTGAGACGTAACGCTCGTCGTTACCTGTACAACGAGTATCGCCTACAAGATGATGACAGCACAGTCTGCGGCCACTACTGTCTGACTTACCTGTACTACCGAACTCACCATGATATGAGGATGATGGACTTCGTGCAGCTCTTCGACGACACCTCCACTGCTCACAATGATGCGATGATCAGAACACTGTTCACCAGATTGTATAAACACTTGTAGCAATGTTTGCTTTTTCTTTGTAAAAATCTTTTTAATTTTTCTTTGTATTGTAAAATCTTTTTCATTTATCTTGTAATGTAATTTTTTCTTGTAATAAAAATGAGTACTCAACAAACACCAATCTTTTCATTTCCTTTTAGTATGTAAGTTTTCATTTTTTTTTTTTTTTTAAAAAGGCTCAATATTTCAAAGTGCATTTAGAAAAATCAGATAGTTTAATCTTTGTGCAGACTCGACATTAGATTTTACTTTCAAAGACCAGAGAGTCCAGTAACTCAGTATTTCAAAAGAGTCTGATAGTTTACTCATTGCACATATTTGACATAACAGTTCAAAGTGAAAAGAGCCTATTAGTTTAACCTTTATGCAGACTCGACATTACATTTTTACTTTCAAAGACCAGAGAGTCCGGTAACTTGATATTTCAAAAGAGTTTGATAGTTTAAGTATTTGTACACCTCTGTGCAGACTCGTCATTTATATTTTACTTTCAAAGTGAAAAGAGTTTGATATCTTAGTATTTTTAAAAAGCAAAGAGTCTGACAGTGAATGATCTTATTACTATGTGTAAAACTGGAAAATAAAAACAAGTATGTCAATACAAATGACTAGATTTATTGAATCAATCTTAAACCTAACATCAAGTGTTTTGAAATGAATCATCAAATAGATACTTTATACAATATCTGTAGAAATTAGAAAAATGAACATGATACAATATTTTCAAAAGATCAATAGAAATGACTAGATTTATTGAAATAAATGTTTGCAAGAAAATAATTTAGAAGAACTTTATACAATATTTACAAAAGAGTAAAATTTAAAATAGACAACAAGTATTTATATAAAACAAAAATTTATAGAATAGACAACAAAGATGAATTTGATTCATTAATAAAAATTTACATACAAGCAACAACAAGAAAAATGTGCACACAAAATAAATAAAAGTTCATATCACAGTCCACAAGAGTCCATAAACAGTCCATATCACAGTCCATCACACGAACACACTCCCGAGATCCGAACAGAGCCTACCCGATCACACTCATGCGACTTAAATTATACTGTCTAGTCGTCTACGTCCATCGGCGCTGGTAGAGCTGGAGGTAACGGTGGCGCCCTGGGGGGAATAGCGTAGTGCCCCCACGGAAGCGTGTTTATTCCGTCCTCTGGCATTACATAACGTTTGTCATCATAGGGTGCCAGGGACCGCTTCTTTACCACAATGTTGTAGATTATGTGGTGTTTGCTTTGGAACCTCTGATTGTCCGTACTTTTGATTGTCTTGTTGTATAAACAATCCAGGTAATCTTGTACGGACAGTTCCTTTGCAACTACGGCGCGGTTGACGCCCTTTGCCCGCTTTATCGGCGGAGGCGCACCACAGTCGTCGTCATCTCCGTTACCAACAGCACACGTAAAGCCTCCGGACACCATACAATATAATTTTGCCATCAAGCCGACGAATAACCTAATAACTCTCCCACCGACTTCGTCCTTAAATTTCCCCAAAACCCTAGCGTTGCGCCCGTCGTAGCACATGTGGTTCTGAGGATAGTTGCTGGTATCGAAGTCGTCCAGGTGCGTCATCATGTCGCGGTAGACGTCTAGGGTACGGATGGCGTAGACGATACCATCTGTGTCCATGTAGGCCATCTTGATATTTTCGATGCCGTACCTTTCTACCATATCGTAGTGAAAACCGTACATCCACCGTTTACTGTGGTCCAGAATGCACATTCCCGCATAGACTGGCTTGTTGAGTACAACTCGTACTTTTGCCATATTTAGTAGTGCCAAGTTCTCATCGTACCAAATTCGATCGTTGAAATTTGCCTTGGCCACGTACTTCGTGTATGTCTTGCGGGATGTGGCGATCTTCATGTTTTGGTGTTTTCTCACATTCTGGAGACTCATGCCGTAGACAGCATTGACCATCAATTTGAACATTTCGACTTCAAATTTGTTGTTGGCCTGCCGTCTCAGTTCGGTATTCAGCATCACGTACGGTTTTAACCACGGCGACTGTTTAAAACGCATAACCCGGTGAACACGACGAACACGCAGTCCATTCTCGATCGCTTGTTGTAGATACCGATAGTGGATCACGTATTCATCCTTGTCCGTGAGCGTAGCCATTAGTTTGCTGGATTGTCCTGCTCCGCTATTGATGATGTCTTCTGATGAGTAGGGCAGCTGGTAAGCCGGTGACTTTCGTACTTCCGGACAGAACGGGAGATCGCGATGCTTGTCGTGGAGTGCCTGGTCTCGTGGGTACTCCAGGTCGACCTCCAAAACATATCCATACTCACCGTCTGCCGGTATGTCCGTGATGTTCAAGTCGGCGATTTCCTGCTGTGACAGCCACTCGAAATCTTTGTAGGGGAGTGGTTCTGACATGGCCCATCCGTAGAGGTTGTTAGCGTCATAATACATTAAAAATGTATCATCGTCGTATTCTACGACTCCTCCACTTGTCGATGCGTCCTGACCGTTTCGGTTGCCGCCATCTTCCGCTCTCGTGTATTTGTTGTTGGCGACAACGTGCCTAGTGACGCATTGGGTCAGTCCACCTCGGATGCCCTTCTCGAAGAACAAGTACATGTCGACATCTCGCAAGGTATCGAGCACCACTCCAGTCTTGAGAAGCATTACGTCCCACGCGTATGAAGGTAGTGTCAGATAATGTGCAGGATCCAAGTTGTAGTGTGTCATACACATGTCTCTGAATCCCTCGAACACGTCGGCGAGCAGTAGAACGTCTGTCATCAAATAAATCTCTGCGTACTGCCCGAGGGATGTACAACTAAACTTATTCCATACGCGTTGGGCGTGTGCGTAGTCCTCATCGGTGACATTTTCCCCGAAGACATCTTTAGGTGGCAGGTGATCGTCATTTAATGCTTCCATGGACGTTACGTACTCGTAGGGGAAGATTCCCTTCCTTCGAAGCAAATCAAAGTCTTCTTGGTCTTGGTACCGGGCGCGTGTGATGTGCATTTTGTTGGCCGGCAGAAGCGACGCCAATGTGCCTAACGCCTTAGACATGAGGCGGTATGAGTCGACAAATTGTAATTTAATACTGTTCCGCCGGCCCGCGCCCGGATATTTGAAGCGCTTCGAGAAAGTGATGTACTTCTCCTCGGTGTTGGCGAGTACCTCAACGTCCCCCTTGTCCACGCCTAACTCACGCACGATGAAGTGGGCGTCGTAGTTGGACAGGTTATGAAAATACATATTGACGGTCTCCTGTTCCCTGTAGCGGAGGTTGCACGAACGATGAGCAGCTCCTCTGTAATTGTACGGAGGCGAGTGTTGATGATCCCTAACTTTCATATTATCTTCACCATCGTTAGGGCCGAATTCCCGTTTACAGATGTGACAGACAGTGGCACGTCGGAATTGAAGTTCTTCCTGCTCTGTCAACTGTGGTGGGTCTCCGGGCATGCGCTGGCCGTAAAGGATGTCGCCAATCTTCCGTACGTCATCCCGTACAGCGTTGATAAAATGCTGCGCCGCATCCTCGCCTCTGTACATTCGCAGCTTGGAGAAGGTGTTGGAGTCCTGGTCATCGTCGTCGCAGTCTCCCTCGTCGGCTGTTCTTAGGTCGTCGCGAATGTAATACGCATAAGCGTACGGTCTGTGGACATTCCTAATATTGTTGGGCAAACCACCCACGCGCTGTTGGCCGATCGTTCGGTTAGTTGCTGGGTCCCAAGCAGGCGGTCGAACAGTTGGTGCGGGATGAATAGGCCTATCAGCCTCAAAGGGTACGAGCATGCTCTCAAAGTCGGCGTAGATTGTAAACCGACTCCTCTTTGTACGCTCGGGCCGATTAAACATGATGTGCTCTTCTTCCGCAACATCGGTTCTCAATGGCGCGTTTTTATAGCAGTAGCGCCTGTGTTCTTCTAACCGCTGCTCTCCGGTGAGACCCAGTTTGTTGGGCTGGTTGTCAAAATGCGCGAAGCATCTCCTGCAAATGTGCAAACGATGTCCGCGACGGGTTAACTGGCTACCGACTAACCTCTCAAAGTCAGCTATGTACGCATAGTGGGCGGTCCGCTCATCTGTCAGGAATAACAGATCAAAGTGGTTTGGTGCCTCTCGTTCCACGACGCGAAGCGGGAAGACATAGTGCTCCTGTTTATCTTGCTGTCTCTTCTGTTTCTTCTTGTCCAGACCGTACACATTTATGCTTATGCCGGGGTTGTTACGTTCGAACGAGCGGATTTTGTCTAATCTTACTGGAAACTCCAGTCCGTCAAAATTTAGATTGGAACGTGCCCTGACCTCTGCTGTGAAATAATAAGGAGTAAGTCGATTACGAGGAGCATTTTCAACGAATTTTGTCAGCATAGCATATTCAAAGCAGCGTTCATCCGCATCGTTATACGTATTTACCACGGCATGTTTCACGGCGATGTCGCGAGGAAGGGGGATGAAGGAGCTACCTTTGGTAGGACTGTAGACATTTACTCTCACTTCCATATCTAAGACCCTAACAAAGCTCCATCCCGAGCCCTTCATCTCGCATGTCTCCTTCTCCAACAAGATTTTGTTGATGTAATCTTGACAAATTTCATCTACATCGCTTGTATGGAAGATATCGACATTCTTGGTCTTGAAGGCACGCCTACAAGTTTCGCCGTGAATGTTAGCAAATTCGCATTCGACCCAGAGATTAGACTTGATGGCATGAGTGTGAATAAGTATTTGTCGCATGAGTGATATTACCTGAGTCCTTAGCGATAGAAGAAACTCCTGCAGGGTAACTGACTCGTCTGCGGGCTCGGTCAGGCCGTAGGTTTTGAGCCGCCCGCGGAATGCCGTCTCTACCTCGGTGAACCCCGCAGGAGCTAGGTCGTCAGGGATCACAGGCACCTCGTCGACGTCTTCGTTTGAAGTTGCCACTGATGCTGGCGACGAGGGGGCAGGCGAAGGTGGGTGGACTCCACCGGTCTGGTCGGGCTGGCGTTCCGCGCGTAGGACTTTGCATCGGAACCGGGCATGGAACTGCATGTTATTCTTCCTCGTGAAGGTTTGTCCACACCCGGCGCACACATGGCCTGAAAAACACACAATGCTGTAGTCACATGTATAGTTATAATGTTAAAGCTGAATAGAGAAACAGATTCCAAACTGATATGAAAAATCTGAATATTCAATATACTTACTTTGTAATGAGATTCATTGAATGGTAAAACTGGAGAATTTTTGTTTATCTCCGAATGTCTACATTGTGACTGGGATTCATTTAATATTGGTTAAGAGTCTTTGAAATATAGCCCTTTGAAGGTATGTTTCATTTAGTTAGTATCAAATATCTGGATGAAATTTTTACATTCGAGACAAGATAGTGAATTCAAAATTAATAGTTTGAAGTAAAAAATAAACACATACCTCTTGAAGGAACTCCAGCAGGCTCTGGGGCTTGAGATGGCTCCGGAGCATGGGATGGTCCCGGTCTCGGCTCGACGTTAGGAGCATTGGAGGGGCCGGGCCTCGGTTCAAAGTCGGGATCAGAAGATGGACCTGGTCGCGGTTCCACCGGACTCGGTGTGGGCGCAAAGTCTATAACAAAAAGCACAAGCATGATTAGAATATGCATCTTGGATTTGTGAACACAGTGAGAAAATGGATATGTTTTCAACATAGATCGTCTGACTTGTTCAAACAAACATTATAGAAATTGAAATCGGAATAGAATATTGTTGAATGAAATAAATGATTATATGTCATGGTAAATTGATTGTCAAACAAAGAAGTAATGCTGTTTTCTACATGTTATGAGTGAAGGAGAAATATTTTCTGGATATAATTGATAATGTACAACTATTTGCCCAAATTTGAGAGTGAATAAAGTTTAGACTGTAAGTAAAATTAAACTAACCTGGTCTGAATGCAGGGTTCATCACCGGTTGAAGCTGCTCAGCATGTTTTTTGTTGATGTGGCGACGACGGTTTGATTCTCTTGTAAACGATTGTCCGCACTCGGGACACGGGAAGTTGGCCCCACCGTGGACGGAGCGGACATGTTCGTTAACGTGGTCTCGTTTCTTGAATGACTTTCCGCACTGGGCGCAGGAGAAGCGACGTTCCAGCACAACGTTGTTCATAATGATCTGTAAACAAATAATGATACGCATTAGAACTCTGTCGCTATTTTCAGTCTAAGGACGGGGGGAGGGGGGGGGGCACATGAAATATAACTACATCTCCATACTACTAGTATAAATTAAATTATAAATAAGTATAAACGTTTAAGTCCTAAATGAACTCTTCAAAACTACTCTAATTGTGAATACGCATTTTTGTTGAATATCAAGTCTCTAAATACGCTACAAACTTAATCAAACGTTTTAATAACTCAATTTATTTATTACAATTTACATGTTATATGAACAAATGTGATAGATGTTTAAACGATTTACGCTACAAAAGTAAGCCTAGGATGTACCAAACCCATCTACTATTTTTAAAGTTTTATAAAATAAAAAATAGAAAATGAAAATAATAAAAAATGAAAATATAAGTATGTTTGAGAATTTTAGTATGATGTAGCGAAAACTACGAACGTCCTACTCAACGCTACGAACCATAGTCTATATGGTACAAAACCAATCTGCTATTTGTTAAAAGTTTTATAAAATTTAAAATATTTATTCACATATGTTTAACATTTGGGTATGATGTAGTGTAACCTACTCTTTGAGTTTCTTGACCGAGTCAAAATTACTGAATCCTAATAAAATTAGTCTATGTGGGACAAAAGCTAACTACTATTTTGAATAGTTTAGTAAAATTAAAAATATTTATTTGCATATGTTTCACATTTTGTGCGTGAATTAGTTAAGACTATTCTCATCGTACTCTTTGAGTTTCTTGACAAAGTCAAAATTGTTGAAATCTAATAAAAGTAAAAACTACATTTAATTATAACTAGTTATTGTAAATTAGAAATAATACTTACATTTGAAGTGAGAAGTATCCAAAGAAGACACTGGCGTAGACAGAGGCGCAAGGAAGCAGCAAGCGGAGCGAAGTGCAGGAACGTCCGGTCACTACGGCAGCTAGGCAACTACTGATGCCGGGGAGTGTAGAAAATGGCCGACGACGCTCGGTTTGGTTATCCTCTGTAAGGTGACGGTCGGAGAAGGGACACGCAGCTGCGTGGGGTGATGGGTAATATAAGACGCGCTATTGTGTAACGTCGCCGGGCGGACGCTCCCACGCAGGGGTGAGGTTTATTGTCTTCGGCTCCCCTAGGTGTGGAATGTCGCACCTGGCCGAGGGTCGGGTTGCAACACCGCAGGTGGTCCTCGGGGGGGGGGGGGGGGGGGGGGTTCGCGCCGTGGGTGGTCCTCGGGGGGGGGGGGGGGGGTTCGCGCCGTGGGTGGTCCTCGGGGGGGGGGTTCGCGCCGTGGGTGGTCCTCGGGGGGGGGGGGGGGGGGGGGTGCCGCTCTTTGCCGCTCTACACCCTTAGCTTCGGCTATTACCCCCTACTATTATGGATCTTTAGTTAACTTAATGATTTTACATGACAGAGAAGCTAGACTAACAGAAAACAAATACCGTACTAATTACCGTACTAATATAAAACAGGTATAAGGTAATATAAGGTAGTATTTTATTATTTAAACAATTTATAAATCCATTACTCTTCTAAAATCCGTTCTGAGTGTATAAAGGATGTCACAAACCCAACTCACAAGGCTACCTTATTTATGCTTATGAATCATAATCAGAATAATCTTTATTTAAAATAATCAAGGCTAAAAATAGTGTAATATTACATTAGTGTGAAATGACAGTTTTTATTCAGTTCTTGGTGAGAGTTTCGCTGAAAAATTCTTCCAGTAAGTACGGACGGTCCAGGAGCTATGCTTTCAGCGCTGATTTCAGCGAGGTCCTTTTCTCTTGGTGTGCATTTGTGGAGGCAATGAATTGTAGAGTTTTTGTGCCAATGTGGGATGGTTAGGTTTCAAACAGCTTTAAACTTATTACAATCGTCCAATGATAATGTTCAATGATAGTAATATATCGTATGTTATTAGGGAGCGATATCAGCAATTAATTAATTGCTAATTCCCTTCGCCTGAAAGGCATGCACTTTTTACTTTCTATGCAGGTAATAATCAATTATAGTAGATTATATGAAGTACAATAACCGAATGAACTAAGCATTTATAATTCAACTTGTTATTTAACAAGTGCAAAAGTATTTATCAAGAGATAGAACATGCCAGATTTTAGAGGCAACGTAAAAGAAACGACGCAAGGAACCATTACTGTGGTGGTTTGCTACATTTTGTACGAGGCATTTGCTGGTATAAATAGCCTGGATGTGCCGAGCCTGCGAGATTAGCCGTTGGTTCACCTTACGCGATGCCGAAACACTAAGTATATTGGCCCTTCAATAAGTTCAACTTATAAATATAATTATAACTTGAAAGTTGTGCGATATAAAGGAACATTTATACAGTTATTTATCTGTTCACCAGTGATAGAAAAACTGAAATTTGTGAAATTATTTGTACAAATTGAGGATCAAGTGGTAAAGTGTGGGTTGTCTTTTTTTCTTTTGCTCACTTCTGAAACCTCAGTAGTTTTTTGTTTTTGTTTTTTTCAGAAATAAATTGATTGAATAACAATGGTTTTTGAACGACATGAAAATTTGAAATTAAATTTTTCTTATATGATAGAGTTTTTTACTTTATTGTTCAGTACAATGGACCTTGATCGAAGGTACTACAACAATTTTTTTATTATTTAAAGATTTTTAGATTATTTGTTAAAGCTTGTATTCAGTAAATGCCCACCTTCTCACACAATTATTTAATTATTTTATTTTAAATAAAAATAACTTTTATTGTATTTAATTATTTTGATTATACAATGATTTTAAGATTATTTGTTTAAGCATGTATTCCAGTAAAAGCCCTCCTGCTCACACAGTGTGGACTCAGGCACAGGAGACAAGTAGGCACAAGAGAGACATGTCGACCCGAATTCAGTATTCTCACCTTTTACGCGTCATGCAACAAAGACTGATTATAATATAAAGTATCAGCTGTCATCTACTTTCATCTATTACATATTAAATACCCGACATGATTTTTGTACAAGGAACTCTTCCTCCAGTTTTCAACTGATTTATAGATTTCGGTATCATTGGATAGAGTTCACGAGAAGTCTTTTATAAAGTAAATTGGTTAATATAAATCCAATATGGAGGGCCCTAAAAGCCCTTCAAGTTCGTAATTTCCCAATTTTATTAACGTTTGGAAGGAAATGTTTGATACTGAGTTAAATATCTGTAAATAATAAACACAGAATACCAGCAAAAGTATCTATCTATTCATTCATACAAAGAGGTTATTTTTAAACATTCATCATGCAGTGGTTACGAAATATAATAAGTATGTTTTATGAAAAAAGTTTTTGAACAATTGTGGGCGTTTCACAAATTGTAGAATGATGGAGGAGGTCTTATATTATAGGTCATGGTTTTAGAGCCACGGAAAAACTGAGATGTGTCCAAAAACAAGGAAATTAAAAATGACGTAAAGCGTCCTCGTAAAAGCATGGAGATTTGCGAAACGTCTATCTTGTTTTCATTAGAACATGTGATGTGGTTTAATTTTAAAATTAAATCAATGAGTGACGATCTATTAATTAAATCGTTGTTGCTATATGATGTAATTTTGGTGAAATTTTTTAAAACAAAACACAATAGGCCCTACATTGTTTCCACCTTATTATTGGTTAAGTCAATTTAAATTATCGCATTGCAAAACAAAAATTCATTTGTCACAGCAATTGTAAATTTTTATCATTACCTGAATTATATTGCTCGATTTCGAGCAACGAGTACATTAGTAACTTTAAAAATTCATCAGCAGTTGATGCAAAACCGAGTCTCATGACCATCAAAGAGTGTAATCTCAACGATAGCTAAATGAAAACACCAAAAATATCGATTAGCAAGTCAGATAGCTCTGGGGTGGCAAATCAGATAGCTCTC
This sequence comes from Neoaliturus tenellus, assembly GCA_030545055.2. NCBI lineage: Eukaryota > Metazoa > Arthropoda > Insecta > Hemiptera > Cicadellidae > Neoaliturus > Neoaliturus tenellus. The sequence continues at coordinate 42,028,910 of CM061533.1, read as the reverse complement.
GGTTGGCAAGTCAGATAGCTCTGGTTTGGCAAGTCAGATAGCTCCCAGTTGGCAAGTCAGATAGCTCTCGGTTGGCAAGTCAGACAGCTTCCGGTTGGCAAGTCAGATAGCTCTCGGTTGGCAAGTCAGACAGCTCCCGGTTGGCGAGTCAGATAGCTCTCGGTTGGCAAGTCAGATAGCTCTGGGTTGGCAAGTCAGATAGCTCTCGGTTGGCAATTCAGATAACTCTCGGTTGGCAAGTCAGATAGCTCTCGGTTGGCAAGTCAGATAGCTCTGGGTTGGCAAGTCAGATAGCTATGGGTGGCAAGTCAGATAGCTCTTGGTTGGCAAGTCAGATAACTTTTGGTTGGCAAGTCAGATAGCTCTGGGTTGGCAAGTCAGATAGCTCTCGGTTGGCAAGTCAGATAACTTTTGGTTGGCAAGTCAGATAGCTCTCGGTTGGCAAGTCAGACAGCTCCCGGTTGGCAAGTCAGATAGCTCTCGGTTGGCAAGTCAGACAGCTATGGGTGACAAGTCAGATAGCTCTGGGTTGGCAAGTCAGATAGCTCTTGGTTGGCAAGTCAGATAACTTTTGACTTTAAATAGTTTCCGGGCAAATGACAATCAGTTTCCCCATACTTATTAAAAATTGAATAAAATTACCTTGGTGATGAAAAAAGTGTTTTAGGACTTTAAAAAAATTAAGAACCTGGAGATTTAACAAAAGAGTATTGCTTTTATAATAATAACAGCTTATTTTAGTTAAAGTTTGGAAAAGTAAGACCTATATTGTACATATTAATAACGAACCACTCGAAAAACATATTTAGTTTTTTATTCTATTCTTAGTACTATTGTACTACACTTTAACTGCCACTCTGGTTTGCATTATACATATTTTCCCCGAGCACTTAACCTGTGTAATCTCTAAGAAACAAAAGATATCAAAGAAGCGGGCTATGGATCAAAGGATTTGTAGAATATCCGAGGGAAATATTGTCCCAGTCTCTATGTTTTATATGCCGGAAACAGAAAAAGTAATATTAATATAACTTTCCATTATCTTAATCGGTAATTTTTATCTTTTGTATTTTATTTTAAGATCAAACACATTAAATCCAATTTTTCAGTTTTCACCAAATTTCCTGGATTCTAATTGTATTAATCGAAGCTGCAGATTCAAAGGCGACCTTTAATAACAATTTATCTTTAATAACAAATTTTTAATGTACCATCATAAGTTTAGCCAAAATATCATAGTCTTGTGAATTAAATAATAAAAACATTATACAAAATAAATTCAATTCCATGGAAAGTATGATTAGTTGTTGTTTTTCAACATTTTAACTATTTCGTTCCCGGTGTCCTGTGTAAAGGACATGACATTTTTTGACTTGATAAAATGAACATAAGTGAAAGTAGAAACAATTTTATTTGCATATTGGAGTACAAATATAGTCATCTTTCATATTTCAAAGCCGTAGTGGCACACACACTAAATGGAAGTAAAAAGTAGCAAAATCAGTGTTGACCAAGGTGCAACTCTCAAAGAATCAACCGATCCCGTCAACTTCCACGCAAGCCTGCCACCGTTTATTTTATGTGGCCCTCCCACCAACGTTGCCACAGATCGGCTAACCCTTTTAAGAGTTGCACCACCAGGTCAGGTTTGGTCGTGAGCATGAATCGAACCCGCGCTGTCGTAGACATCCTGGCCAAGGAGCCTACGACTTAGCCATCTGAGCTATCATGACCGGCAGCCTGGACAATGTATTAAGGTTTTGAACGGTGCGCGCTACTAGCGGGGAAAAGTGTAAGCCGTTAGTAAATGAGTTTGCTACGAGAGCCCAGCACTTAACCGCTGCATTATATTTAAAGCAGATAATTTGGTAATGAAAGGGTTAATATCCCCTTGTATCCTTACGTTTTTATTTGCAATGATGACAGGTATTAACAAAATATTTTTTGGTCTAATACTATGAAACTCAATTGTATTTTCTTGTAAAAATAATATACATTAAAATAAAATTATTTTATTAAATATTCAACAACCCTTAGCTATTTTTAATATTTTTTATTATTAGTTAGGGATAACATAAATTTTACAATGCATACAAACTAATAAGCTTAACGGAGCCGAGCCAACCTAGACGGTCAGCACTTAGTGAAACACTACCTAATAGAGCTGATTTATGGCACAATATCTTAACCACAGTTTGCACTTCGTGTAATTTGAAGGTAAAACGATGAAAACTGTTCATACTGTACCTGAAACTACACTAACTATATGCAAGTTCAGTCTATTTTTTTTTTTAAGTCCTCTCCCAAAACTTCAGAAAACCAACCTTCAAGTTTGTTAGTCTTATGGTGTATTGTGATTTGTTTATATTCATATATTTCTTAAATATGTTAAGAAATACCATTATGTATACAGAGTGAATAGAGAATTTAAGATGTAAAGAGAATTTAGTATTTAGTAATTTTTCTGCTCATTTGTAGTTTTTTTAAGAAACTCAAAACCTTTTGGCAAAGTTATTTGATGCATTATATTTTATATAGTAAATTGTGGTCGTTTGGTCCTTACAAAATATGTTGATTTGAATGTACCTTTGTTCAAGTGCATTGATATTTCCAACAAATTAACTGTCTGAAATGTAACTTTTGAGGTTTTTTAGATGGTCCCAACAGTGGGGTAAGTGTCAGGCGGTCTCTCTTTGTTTTGAAGTTCAGGTCGAGAGTGATGTGCAACGAAGCTGCTCTTGAACTTCCTACGTATTTCATTGAAAATATATATTGTTAATATAAGTAGCTAAAACTGTGAAGTTTATAATTAAATTTTAATAAAAAAACCTTAGATCCTTATATTTAATTTTTTTATCTAGATTACAGCCAATGGTTTTATGGGCTTGGACTGTTTAAAGGTTGGTCTTTATATCTTAGTGTCAATCTTTAGTATAGGTAATTCTCAAGATATTTAATATTCACAAGGAACTGCCATTTCAAGAGATAAAATTTCTTTATGTACTGAAAGTATTTAATAGTCGCAAAACAATTAATAACCTTACTCAATGTATGGATGACTCTTCATCTATCTCACTTATGGTCATTTCCGCTGATTGGAATATACTATGAACGCAATTAATTTAAACTGAGAAGTATTGAAAACTAGATAAAAAGCTTCTCACAAGTTGTATTAAGGTTTCACTTCAAACACTTCACGCTTAAGTTAAGAAATAAAATTTTTCCGTAGGCACGTTGACAAATAATGCTTGAGATACAATTGGTTAAATTGTTTTGTCTTATTAATGACAAACCACTGAGCTTAATTGTTAGCTTTGATCTTTAGAAAGAAACAAAACCAATAATCAAAATAATGTTTATATATTTTAAAACCGTTTAACACACTGTCTAAAAGAACTGCATGATATTTCATGTCGTTTTAGATCAGTGTCAAGCATATTTCCTTTTAAACCTAATGTTTGTATGAATTGCCATGAACTTACATTTTTATGGATTTTATAAATACGCTATATTAATACATATAATGTTATTTTATAACAAGGACAAGAAAACATTTTAATTATGTTGAAAGTCAAAATAATACATTAACAAATCCTTCCATATTCTAATCACTTAAAATTATTAAAAACAAATGAATACACTTTTATAACTAGTTAAACTTTTTTATCATAATTCTACAATATCTACGATATTTCTACAATATCAGCATACGATATTTTCATGGAGTAAAATGCTTTTACGCTTTAGACCTATAGATGAATATAGCTATTCATTTTTGTAGTTTCGTGTACAAACAGAAATAAAAAAAAAAAACTTCAACGTTGGTGGGGATTTGGATTGGAGATTTAGGATGGCGTGTGTGAACTGAATATCTAAATCTGTGCAAAATACATTCATCGAATGGAAATACGTAGGGGATGTTTTGAATAAGTAACACGACATTTTTGAAGGGAAAATCACAATTTTTCTATCCACCATGAAACCATTTAATTTAAAGCAAGCTCAACATGACTTTTGTTAAAAATACAATTTGAGAAAAAAATCTATTTCTTTATCAATCACAAAATGTTTTATATTCTTTTAATTATGGAATAAACAATGAAATTTAGGATTATCATATCCAAAAAATATGATAATCCTAATGAAAATAGAACTATTGAATTAATTTACTAATAAAAGGATACCATAAGCATAACGGTGGTCAGTGGACTATGGACCTCTTCGTTTATTGAAGAAAAGACGACGTATTATTTTATTATTCGTAAAAAGGGTACATGGAGATGCATCAGCTAAAGTAAAAATTTTAGTTCTTTTTTACCTGCCAAGAATAAATATTTTTCTAAGTTCAAGTATAATAAAATTTTAAAATAAAAACAGAAAAACCAAGTACATTTCCCTATTTCAAATAATTTTTTTTTATTAGTTTTAAATCTTTAATAATCTTTGAACTTAAATATTAAATCGAGTAAAATCATTAATAACATTTCAGGAGATCGTAAACGAGTGTTATCACGTGATTAACCGACGGGGGGGGGGGAACGACCCCCGAACGTGATTGAATAAACATGAAGTGAGGCGAGTGATCGGGGGTTGTTGACAGGGATGTGGAAGATGGGGGGTTGTTGGCAGGGATGGCGGAAGATGGGGCATTGTTGGCAGGGATGGCGGAAGATGGGGGGTTGTTGGCAGGGATGGCGGAAGGGGTGGTGAGCAGCGGGCCACTTCACGTGAGATAGTTACTGAAACAGCAGTACACGTGATGATGTAGTTATATTTAACTGGGGATGCAATGATAATAGGTATACGGGAAATATTAATTTTTATAGTAGCCTGGATTGTTGAATTACAATTCAATTTGTTACTCACGTCATACAATCCTTGAATTATGAATGGCGAACACGTGTTTCGGCTCTAAGCCACTTAGAAAAGATAAATGATAGTTTTAAATGTAAAGCTTAAATATATAGTTTTAAATATATAGGTAATAGTTTTAAATGCGATACATCGCTTATTAATTTCTTCTGAAATTTAAAAGCACTATTTGTTTTCAAATTAGATTCTTTTAATTTTAACTGTTTGTTTTTAGAGAATTCCCCATAGGGAATAAGCTATTACCGTAGGTCTCATGGTGAGACCTAAGCCCGGGACCAAGTTACTTTTTCGTTTTGAGGTGCCCAGAGACCAAAAATAATAGTCACTAAAATTTATATATATATATATGTATATAAATATATATATGTATGTATATATATGTATATATATATATGAGTAGATAGTATCATGTTACTTCTAGGACACTTTTGGAGACAATCAAAAATCAAACAAATTTCACAGTTTTTTAATACAATTATGCAATATTTTTGCCATTTTTTGGCCAATTTTCAGCTTTTGTCAAATCGTCTTAAAAAATATGCAATTTTAATGAAATTTTTAACAAATATGCCTAAATTTTCTACAAAATAAAATGTTTTTAAAAACAAGTAAAATTATCACATTTTATAAGTATTTTTTCAATAAAATTCATAGTCGACTTTTCATAAGGTAATTTAAAATTTTAATAGTATTTTTTTCAATAAAATTTGAATTTTTTTAAAACAAGTAAAATTAAGGTTTAGTATCAATAATATTGTAATAATTATTCAAATTTAACTAAAGCAGTTTCTTTATCATCAAAAGTCTTAATATCAGTGACAATTAAATGTAAATCTTTTTTATTTAATTCTTTAATTGATTTATCATCAATTACATTAGTAAATCTTTTTGGTAAATGTACTTTACATTTTTCTAATTCAACAATAATTGTATATCCATATTTATCTTTAATTCTTTCAAATTTTTCAATTTTATATTTTTTATTTAAATTTAAACTTTTTAATGGTTTATATTCTTTAAATCTTAATTCTCCAACATTATTAATTTCTTCCAGCAGATCCATTTATATAGGAAAAAATATCACAAACTTGTTTGTGATAGATATGTTAAAAAGTCATTATCATAATTAGGTTTTATACAAAAATCCATATTTAAGTATTTAAAAATCATAGGTAATAATTTTTTGTATGATATATTACTTTTCTTAAAACATAAATATTTATTAAAAAATAGTGTAATTTTTTCTTTATCTTCATTATTCAATTCAAAATCAATATTGTATATTTTGTTTAAAAATTGATAGTAAAATATCCAATTTGTACAATTCCTTTGTTTTAAAAATAATTTTATATTCTTAGGTGTTATTTCAAAATGATTGGAAATACATAAAATATATAATTCATTAATTAATTGTTGTGTTTTATTTGGTTGAAAATGGTTAAATTCTCTTAAAATATGTTTAAGATGTTTATTCTTATTACTTTTTCTCTTAATCTTTTTTTCATAAATAATTCTTTTACATATATTACATCCTACACAATTTCCAATAATAGTAAAATTAGTTTGATTATGACATCTATAACACATATCCATTTATTTTAAAAAAAATTATACATAAATGAATGAACCAATTTATTGTCACAAATGTAAGAAAAAAACTAAAAATATTAATCCACAAATCGTTGAAATGAAAAATGGATTATATAGAATTGCTACTAAATGTTCAATTTGTAAAACAAATAAAAGTAAAATTTTGAAAAAAGAAGTTAAACCTATAATTAAAAAAGAATCAACTAAAAATGAACAAATAATTGAAGCAAATGAAATTCATGCTCCAATTAGAAAGAAATTTCTAAAAAGAAAAATAATTACATTAGGTATTGATGATTTATGGGCAGCAGATTTAATTATAATGAAAAATTATGAAAAAGAAAATGATGGTTATAAATATATGTTAAATGTGATAGATACTTTCTCAAAATATGTTTGATCAAAACCATTAAAGAAAAAAGATGGAAAAACAGTTTCTAGAGCATTTGAAGAAATAATTAAGGATGCAATTAAAATTAATCATAAATCACCTAATCTTTTACATACAGATAAAGGATTAGAATTTATCAATAAAGAATTTAAAGAAATATTAAATAAATATAATATTAAATTGTATCATACAGAAAATGAAGAAAAATCAAGTATAATAGAAAGGTATAATAGAACACAAAATGAAAAAATGAAAATACAGTTTGAAATTAATAAAAATTATAGATGGATAAATATTTTACCAAAAATTGTTAAAGAATATAATAACTCATATCATTCAACAATTAAAATGAAACCAATTGAAGTAAATAAAAATAATGAAAAGGATTTATTAGATACTGTTTTTAAATATAAACCACCAAAAATAATAACCAAATCAAAATTTAAAATAAATGATAGAGTTAGAATTGGAAATAAAAAATCAACATTTTCTAATAAATATAAAAATAATTGGTCTAGAGAAATATTTATAATTTCTAAAATTAATAATACAAATCCAGTTACTTATAGTATAAAAGATCAAAATAATGAAGATATTATTGGAAATTTTTATGAATATGAATTGAAAAAAACCAATTTGTAAATTTTATTTTATATAAATGGAAAAGATATGTTTAAGGTGTAAATTATATAAAGATATATCTAAATTTTATAAAGACAAAAATACTAAAGATGGGTTATATTATTATTGTAAAGAATGTAAGGATGTGTATTATAAAAAATTATATGATAGTATTAAAGTTATTGAATTAAATGAAAAACAATGTCATAAATGTAAAGAAATTAAAGATATTTCAAATTTTAATAATTATTATCATTATAGTAAAGATAGAAAAAATACAATTTGTATACAATGTATTAGAGAAATGTTTTTAAAACCACAATTTTGTGAATGTGGAAGAAATATTAAATGGACTAATAATTATTTAAGACATTTAGAAACTAAAATTCATGACAAAAATATAACAAAACTAGAAAATTTAAAAATATGATAAAAAAATGAAGACAAAATTTTACTTGTTTTAAAAAAATTCAAATTTTATTTAAAAAATATGATTTAAACTATAAATTACCTAGTAAAAAGAGGAAATACTTCTTATATTTTTAAGAGTTTTATTTCTAAGTAAAAATTATTTTTAATAAATAAAGAATTTCACCCCTAATAAATGGAACGAACAAATAAAAATATTAATTGTCCTTATTGTAATAAAAATATATTATATAAAAATTATGATAGACATTATAATTCAACTAAACATTTACTAAATAAACAAAAATATGATAATAAAATATTTGAATTAAAACATTGGTGTAAAAATAATGATATATATAATTATAAAAATAAAACTTTAGATGAATTAACAAATATTAAAGAAACATTTGATCTTACAAATTATTCATTATTTAATATAGTAAAATTAAATGAAATTGCAAAAAATTATCTGTCAGAAATTATGAAAAATTATCTAGAGATAAACTAATTAAAAGATTAAACAAAATTAAAGAAAATCCAAATAATTTTGAATATAGATCATTTAAATATATTCAAAATTTAGCAATTAAAAATAGTATTAAAATTGTTAATAAAACTAGAAAAGAATTGATTGGATTATTAAATGATTATTTTAAAAATAGACCAATTCCAAAAGAAAATATAATAAATATTCAAGAAGCTTCGTCATTAAAAGGATATTTTCAAGATTATATTTTAACAAATTCAAATGATGATTTAGATATTAATGATTATTTAGAAACTCAAAGAAATGAAATAAAAAAAATTGATAGAAAAACAAAAATTTAAAAACATTAAAGGACAGATGGCTTTAGAATGTGAATATGAAAGAAAATTAGTAAATGGTGAAATTCAAAATAGTAATATGTATTTTTGCATAAAAAGTTCAGATATTTTAAATATAGATGATTTTATTGATGATCAATTTAAGAAATTAATAGTTAGAGAACAACTAAATCAACCATCAAAAGGCTCTGGTTGGTCATTAAAAAGATGTGTTGAACTAAATCTAAAATTATCTAAAAATAATTCATTAAATGCTGGATCATATATAGAATTACCAAATGAAATTAAGAATAAAAAATGTTGTGTAAATTTTAAAAATAAAGATGAATATTGTTTTATTTATGCAATTAGATGTGCTATTGATAAACCAAACGAACATGCTGAAAGAGTTAAACAATATCAAAAATATATAAATGATGATATTTTTAAAGGTTTTGATTATCCAATATCATTGAAAGATATTAAATTATTTGAAAAAAGATCATTTGATTCTAAATATAACTATCCATCAATGTCAATAAATATTTATAGAATTGATGAAGATGAAAAAATAGTGCCATTACAAATATCTGAACATTATAATTCAAAACTAGAAATTGATTTATTATATTATAAAATTGGTAATAATTCTCATTATATATTGATTACTGATTTAAGTAAGTTAGTATCTAAGCAATTAACACAAAAAAATAAAAATAAAAAATATATTTGTAGAAGATGTTTGACTCATTTCTACAAAAATAAAGACTTGAATAATCATTTAGAGATATGTAAATCATTAGAACCTTGTAGACCTATAATGCCATTTAAAGGTCAAACTGTAAGTTTTAAAAATTATTATAAAAAGTTTGAACATCCATATGTAATTTATATGGATTTTGAAAGTATATTAGAAAAGATTGATAATTGTAAAAATAATCCAAATTGCTCATATACAAATAAAATTCAAAAACATAAACCATATGGATTTACAATCTATTTAGTATCTAGAGTAACTAATAAAATGTATAAACCTATTTGTTATAGAGCAAAAAATGAAGAGGAATTAATAAATGTACCAAATAAATTATTTGAATATTTAGATGAAATTTCAAAATATATAGCTAAAAAATATAATTCAAAAAATAAAAAGCCTATGAATTTAACTAATGAAGAAGAAATTAATTATCAGAAAACAAATATTTGTCATATTTGTGAAAATAGTGGTTTTGATAATGATAAAAGAATAAAAGTAAGAGATCATTGTCATTTAACAGGAAAATTTAGAGGTGCTGCACATTTAAATTGTAATTTAAATCTAAAATTTCCTCAAAATATTCCTATATTCTGTCATAATAGTTCAAATTATGATACACATTTGTTTATAAAAGAATTAGCTAAAAATATGGTAAAATTGATTTGTTAGCTAATACAGATGAAAAATATATAAACTATTCAGTAAATTCTGGTTATGGTTATGAATTTGAAGGTGATAAACCTAGAAAATTTATAAAATTCTCATTTGTAGATACATTTAGATTTATGGCTACATCAATTGAAAAATTAGCTAAAAATCTTAAAGAATTTAAGCATATAAATAAATTTATAAAAGAAAATGATATAATTGAATATGATAATGAAACATTAAAAATATTAACTTCTAAAGGTGTATTTCCATATGAATTTATTGATAATGTTGAAAAATTAAACTATGATAAAATATTAGAAAAAGATCAATTTTATAGTTGTTTAACTAATGAAAATATAAGTGATGATGATTATAAACATTATATAAAAGTTTGGAATAAATTAAAAATAAAAACATTAGGTAATTATTCAGATTTGTATAATATTCAGGATGTATTATTATTAGCTGATATATTTGAAAATTTTAGATCTGTTTGTTTGAAAAATTATCAATTAGATCCAGCACATTATTTAACATCACCATCATTAGCTTGGGATTCTATGTTAAAATTAACAAAAATTAAACTAGAATTAATAAGTGATTATAATATGTATTTAATGATTGAAAAAGGTATTAGAGGTGGTATTTCACAATGTATAACTAGATATTGTAAAGCAAACAATAAATATACAAAAAATTATGATAAAACAAAACCTGAAAATTATATGTTATATATAGATGCAAATAATCTATATGGATGGGCTTTAAGTCAAAAATTACCTTATAAAGATATAACATGGATGAATCCTAATACATATACATTAAATGAATGGGAAGAAACAATATTAGAATTAGATGAAAATGCTGAATATGGATATATATTAGATGTTGATTTAGAATATCCTATTGAATTACATGATGACCATAAAGATTTACCATTAGCACCTGAACATTATAATAATAAGCTTTGCACAACATTATTTGATAAAAAAGATTATGTTATTCATTCAAGAAACTTAAAATATTATCTACAAAAAGGATTAAAATTAAAGAAAGTTAATAGAGTTATAGCATTTGATCAAGATGATTATATGAAAAAATATATTGAATTAAATACCAAATTAAGATCCAAATCAACATCAGATTTTGAAAAAGACTTTTTTAAATTGATGAATAATAGTGTTTTTGGAAAAACTATGGAAAATGTTAGAAATAGATGTGATATTAAATTAGGTGATGAAAAGTTTTCATTAAAACAAGCAAAAAAACCTAATTTTAAAACATTTAGTATATTTGATAAAGACTGTATTGCTTCACATATGATAAAAGAAAAGGTTAAGTTTGATAAACCAATCTATATAGGATTTTCAGTACTTGATTTATCAAAATTACATATGTATCAATTTTACTATGAAAAATTAAAGAAGTTTGATCCAAATATAAGGTTATTATATATGGATACAGACAGTTATTTTATAGAATTTAAAAAGGATCCATATAAAATTATTAAAGAAAATATTAATGAATTTGATACAAGTGATTATAAGAAAGAACATGAATGCTATAGTGAAAAGAATAAAAAAATAATTGGTAAATTTAAAGATGAGTTAAATGGTGAAATATTAGAAGAATATTGTGGTTTAAGATCAAAATTATATAGTTATGAATTTAATAATAAAAATCCTGTAAAATGTAAAGGTATTAAGAAAAGTGTTGTTGATAAAACATTACATATGGATGATTTTAAGAAATGTTTATTTGATGATCAAGAACAATATAGAGAAATGACTTGTATTAGAAGTTTTAAACATGAACTATATACAATTACAATATATAAATTAGCTTTAAGTAATAGAGATGACAAAAGATTTATTTGTGAAAATAAAATTGATACATTACCTTGGGGGTATAAAAATAATTATAAATAAATGGAAATTTTAATTGTTCCAAAAGAATTAATAAATAATGATTTTGATATAAAATTATATTTATTTAAAACTAAAATATCAAATAAATTTTTAATATATCTTTTTAAATATAAAAATTATTTTGTATATCATTATAAGTTTAATTTTATAATAGAACCATTTATAAATATAATAAAAATTTATGTTAAAGAAAGTTTTAAAGAAAATGATCAAAATTATATTAATAATTTATAACCATATGATATTGAATTTATACTATAATTTTATGTATATTTTTAAATATTTTCTTTAATAAATTTAAATATATTCAATAATTTATTGAATATCTAACATAAAAATATCTATAAATTTTACTTTATTATCATTATAAGTAAGACCCGTCTTTAAGACGGGTCTCAAATTTGTATATAATTTATTATATTTATGAATATTTTTGAATGTTTAAGAAGGGTAACATTTTGTTACCCTTAAGTTTTTATTGTATAATAAGGTTACCTCCTTTAAAAATTTTTAAAATAAATATTCTAATTTATATGGGACCCATTTTGGGTCCTACCTAATTTTAATAAGTTTTGTATGTTTTTCATTATATGATAGGGGGGACAAATTGTCCCCTCTAAAAATATCTATAAATTTTAATCTATCCTTATTGTTTTCTACTTTTTTTATTTTAAAATTAATAAATATAAACCAGATTCATTAATAAACATTGTTTTATTATCTATTTTATTGACGCCCTGTTTTAGGGCATCTGAAAAACATGTTTGTACATCAATTTCTAGGGTGTCATAATTTGTGACACCTATAATTTTTATGTAAATTAATTTATCATTATTATGTAAATGTAACTGTTGGTTACACTTGATATATTTTAAGTTTTATATATTTTTCTTTTACATTATCAATTAAAACTTTTCTAGAATTTTTATATTTTAAAATATAACAAATATCTTTTCTTTTAAACCAAGGTTTATTTTGTTTATTAAATACAATTAATTTATTATTAAATATAAAATTATTGTTAATTAAATAAATTATTGTTTTTATTATTTATGTAGATAAATTTTATATTAAAAATTTTGTTTTAATCTTAAATATACAATACTTTTAATATTTTCATTATTTATTTGATTTCCATCACTATCTTGAATAGATATTACAATACTTTGAATTTTATTTATATTTTTTAAAGGAATATAATCAATTTCATTTGGTTTTTCACTAATTTTTGATCCATATTCAACATTTGGATAAAATGAATATAGAATTTCTGATTCTTTATGTAAATGTGAATGATCTTTATGATTTTCAAAACTAGGATCAACTAAATTACAATGTATTTCAATAACATCAAAAGGTCTAATTTTTGGTAGTTTTATTCCTTTTGTTAATACATTTGGTTCAATCATTTTATCATCTAATCCTAATAAATCAATTATAATTGTTGTTACTATAATTTTAACAGGAGATTTTATTATAATATATGGTCCATCATTTTTCAGTATAAAATCATTTTCATCAAATTTATTAATTTTCTTTTTAAATTCTTTTAAACTATTAATAAAAATATTTTTTATTTCTTCAATTGTATAATTTCCTTTATTTATATCAAAATATTGATCTATAATTTTATCATCTTCATCTTTAATAAAATACCCATAACAGTTTTTATAATCATTTGGTATATTTGATATAAAATTATCTGAATAAAATCCACTTAAACCAATACTATATTTTCCATCTAAATGTATTGGATGTTCTAATCTTAATTCTAGTTTGGATGAATGACCAATTATTTTAAATAATTTCATCTTATTTAAATGGAGAAATTTTTAGAAAACAAAGATAATATAAAATTAGAATCATATGATAAAAATAATAAAAATGATCAACCTATTAGATTATTAATTATAGGAACAAGTGGATCTGGTAAAACTACATTATTATTAAATTTTATTTACAAAAGATTAATTCCATATTCAAATTTATATATTTTTAGTAAATCATTAGAACAACCATCTTATAAATTATTACAAAAAAGATTTAAAAATATAGAATCAAATATTAATAAACAAATTTCTTATTTTTCATGTGATGATATGATTCCACTAAATAAATGTAAACCAAATTCATTAGTAGTTTTTGATGATTGTATTTTAGAAAAACAAGATAAAATTAAAGAATATTTTATAATGGGTAGACATAAAAATATATCATGTATTTATTTATCACAATGTTATTCAAAAGTTGATATGCAATTAATTAGAAATAATTTAAATATGTTATGCATCTTTAAACAAAATGAACATTATATGAAAAAAATATGTAATAATTTTGTTGGATCAGATATGAAATTTGATAAATTTAAAACTATTTGTAATGATTGTTGGAAAGAAGACTATGGATTTTTAACTATTAATTTATTGAAAAAATCAAATGATGGAAAATATATGAAAAATTTTTCTGATATTAAATAATGATAATGGCTTGTTGTATGTTTGATTCAATAATTGATAGAATATTTATTTTATTAGTATTATTTATTTCATTAGTATTTATATATTTAATGAAAATTACAGAAATAAAGTAAAATAAATTGTGTTTAACATAATTAGTGTTTATGTTAACATGATTTGTGTTTGTGTTAACATGATTTGTGTTTTGTGTTAACATGATTTGTGTTTTGTGTTAACATGATTTGTGTTTTGTGTTAACATAATTTGTGTTTGTGTTAACATAATTTGTGTTTTGTGTTAATATGATTTGTGTTTATGTTAACACGATTTGTGTTTATGTTAACATGATTTGTTTTGAACCTAAATTTTTCTTTGTAATAAATGGATAAAATATCTGTTAATGAAGCTAAAAAATTAGATGATATTGAGAAAAAATTAATAAAAGAATTTAAAAATCAAATTAAAATTGAAGATAATTATGAAAAAATTAAACAAAAAGCATATGAACCTATAACATCAGCAATTGGTAAAGTTGAAAATAAAATTGGTGAAGTCTTAAATGAAAATAAAAACCTTATGGAATTGGTACCTATTGTTAATAATTTTGCCAATATATCAATACCAGAAACTGAAGAAAGTAGTGGCAAAACACCGGTTCTGCCCCAGTTCAAGGTCACTCATTTTTTTGGGGGTTGGAAGTGTGGGGTGGGGGTGACAGTGATGGATGGGTTTGGGAAGTGGGTCAAGGTCATCCGGAGGGGGTTTTAAAAAAGTGGGAGCCGCAGGGGCTCGGTGGGAATGGGGAGGGGTGGGGCGGCGCCGGGCCGTGGGAGGTTTTCGTTTATTTTTAAAATTAAATCAAAGTTGTGTTCTTGTGCAGAGAGGTGTTGAAATATCGTCCAACGGTGAGGGAGTGGTAGACGCCGAAGGCGGTGGCGAAGAGAAGGTAGATGCACAACATGCACAGTACGCATTTGAACAGTTGCAGCAGGCGAACCATCCCTTGTTGATTTTCTGTTTCCAATTGCAGCCTGTTGATCTCTAGTTTGAGTCTGTCCTCTTCCAATTGTGTTTTAAGTGAAAAATCATCCATCATGTTTGTGTGCTTGTTTTTAATTTCTATTGGTGAAACGGGAGCGGTGTTGACGGTCGGAAAGTTGGCGATGAAATGAGAAACGAAGATGAGGACAGGGCATATTTACTGGAAAGTGGTGGGGGGTTAAGAAAAACAGTTGTGTGTCCGATCAAACGTCATCGTCAGCTGTTGGTGTAGGTTTGGAGGATGCAGGAGTGAGTCCTAGCAAACCATCTTCATCTCCACTCTCAACTCTATCGCATGTTGGACAACCGTAAACAAGTTCCAAATTCATAGTGATGCAGTGAAATTTGTCTATAATATCTTCTAAAGTTTCCATTAAATCTTTTAAATCATGTCTTGTTCTAATTATAAAAGTAGATTTCATATGTGGTAGCGGATCGTTGTTCATCGTACGGGAGCCGGGAAACAAATGGCGAGCGTCAGTCAGCGGCCCGCTTATATGCGGGCAAGGGCGGTGGAGGGGGAAGTGGAGGGGTGGTGGCGTGGTGGGGGAAGTGGAGGGGTGGTGGCGTGGTGGGGGAAGTGGAGGGGTGGTGGCGTGGTGGGGGAAGGGTGATATATCCCCATGCGAACCGTTGGCTAGCGCATTTCGCTGCGAAACGCCGTTCGGGTAGGTAGTAGGAGGTGTATTAAGTTAGGAAAACTAATAATGTTTGTAAATTAAATGTTAGGTTTATTTTTAACCAAAGTTTGCATTTCTTGTTCCTTGTTGTCCAAATCAATAATTTTAAGACCATCCGTTGTTTGTTCCTCTTCCCCTGCACTGTGCAAGGATGAAGATGTGAAGGTGACAGAAGAAGATGATGACGATGAAGGTATTGTTGGAGGATTTATAACTTGCACTCCGATGTTGATCCATCTTACAGGATAATTATCCATAAGTATGAGCAGGTTTTGAAATAGGGTTTCCATCTCGTGCTTTTTGGTAACTAAATGTTGAAAAGAAATAAATTTATCATCCATGTTGTTGTCTGTCCAAGTAATGGAATCGGAATGAGAAATGTGTCGAAAGGTCTGTGGAATATATGTTGTAAAATAAGTGGTGGGGGTAATCTCAAGGTCAATCAAATGGAGTTTTAAAAAAGGGCTGCAGTCAGTGACTACAGCTATACATTTGAAGCTTCAACAGGTTCAGAAGACCAATCTGATCTATACTTGCACGCACTTATGATGCATGTACAAAAGTCGTCTTTATAATATGCATTGCACTCTCGACAAATGACAAGTTTTTCCGGATGAAACTTGATACACCTCTGGGGACAGCAAGTGTGGAAGTATCGTGATTTATAAATCTTGAAGGTTCGCAATTTCGGTGGTGGTAGTTGCTTTGTTTGGCATCTGCAGTAACAGGATCCGAAGAATTCGCATTTTGTACAGGCTAATCCGTCTACCATCCATTTTCCTAAATCGGCGCATTTCTGTTCACAACAGTAGCGCGGTGCGTCCTCGTTTTTCTTCTCTTCCATGTTGGCGCTTCTAAGTGTTGGCAAGAAATGAAGTTTTATTGTGTAGGATAGCGTGTTTTATAGACTAGGAAAAGTGGTGGGGGTAATCTCAAGGTCATCCAAATGGAGTTTTAAAAAAGATCATCTTACAAGTGTAAGATGTATTTATTTAAGATACTGAGTTTTCATCTTCTTTTTCTTTCTTTACATCTTGTTTGTATTTTTCTTTTTCTTCTTTAGCCATGGCGATGAGATCTTCAGTGGAGAGTGGATGTACTTCAGGAAATTTTAGAATTAATTTTGGTTGGAATCCCTCTTTAGTCAATACTTGAAGATCGGACGTCATTTGTTCTACACTTTGATAGTCTTTTCCGTAGATTTTTCCATTAAATTCAATCATCATTCTGTACAACATGGTATTAGTAGTTGTTTTCGCTGCGTCAGTTGGAGAGCAAATGATGATTCTGTTAGGTTACACGGTCCTTTTATAGATGCTACAGCGACCACTTGATATTATTTAACATTAGTAATATTTCTGGAACTTAACATTACTTTGAGTAGATGATGTTGTAGTTGAAGGTTGTGTGGAAACGAATACTTCTTCGTTGCAGAACTTCTGTTTAGGAAACATCCTCATGTTGTTAGAGTAAACATCAATATTTAAACGATAACCACCGGCAAGTAACACTCGCAGTTCATTAGTAAAATCGTCGAGTTCTTCAAAAGTTGTAATGGTGGTGGTATCATATGATGCACACTTAACCTTAAGAGACATGTTGTTATTCGTAATAACTGGAGAGCCAACAGAGATGTGTACAGCACGAAAGGTAGTCGTAGACTGATGAGATCCTCAAGAAAATTACGGCCTTTATATACCCTCGAAACTAGGTCAAGGTCATTCAAACGTGTTTTTAAAAAAAGCAACATATCGATAGTGCAGAAACACTATCGATATGTTGCCTTTTCTTATTTTTTTTTTTTCATTTTTATTTTTTATTTATTTAAAATCAGTTACACACATGTACAACAGTATATATAAACTACAGACTAGTTGCTAGTAGGCATAACATGAAGTGTAAGTTCAGTAGAGTTGGTTCCACTAGGACCGTGGGATGCCAAATAGAGTGCGCCGGGGTGAATCAGTCGTAAATCTTCATTCTGCAGCAGTTGAACGAAGCGTTTGGGAAGAAATACTTGAAATTTCGGTTCATCACCAGGTGTGTAGGGTGCTTCACTCAATGTGCAATTGATGGCGTCTCCAACTGATGTTTCCATCTTCTTAATAGTGTGAATAATGTAATGTTTTTCTTCTTTCAATTCTGAACATTTCTTAGTCGGTAGTATTGTAGATTTAGAATGTTTGTTGAATTGATCAACAAGCGACTGTAGAAAAGTTTGCGATGCCATTATTTTTTCTTACTATTGTTCGTCTTCTTCTTCTTGTGCTTGCGCGTCAGAGGTGTTGACTCCTCGGAGGTTAGAGTAATACTCATGCATTGTCATAGTGCCGCTCTCGCTTTTATACCCATCGCTTCCCCCACCACTTTGCTGGAGATAGACATTCAAACGATATGCGTTCTTTAAAGCACATTGAGACTGCCGATGTTTAAAGTTTTTAGATGCAATACAGATGTTAGCAAAGTAGCAATAAAAATCTTTCTCCATTTGCACATTTATCACTTCATGGTTTGTATATGCTTGTATCCAATTTGCTTTTTCCAATCCTCTTGTAAAAATAGTTTTGAACTCTTTGCAGAAATGATTCATAATGTGTGGCATCATATTGTAGGTTATAAAACCTTCATCCCATGTTAGATTATGAAAATGTTTCATCAACCATTTGTTTGTTACTTTAGCTTTGGTTGTTAATCTGTTGAACGGCAAAGGAGGCATGAATAAAAAATGATAAACAACAGATGTTATCATATCTAGTACCACTAACTCTTTAATTATAAAATTTCCATCATTACCACGGAATGCCTGAAACTCTATGATACCTCGCTTTACTTCCATTATTTCCGTCTTCTTAGAGAATGAAACTCGTTTATCCATGATGACGTTCAGTAGACAACTGGTATGTCAATGCGGATTGACAGCCTTTTATACTCCAACATTCTTCTTCTTCTTACTTAAAATATTCGTTGTCTGTTTAATTTGTTGTTGATTGTTGATTGTTGAAACGTGATTCGTTTTCCTTGTTTTCTTGCTTTTTTTCTTCATCTAAATTAAAGTTGGTTTGATTGTGGTGTAACTGTCTCCACATCTCTACTTCATGCGGGATCCTATTGAAGATTGAAGTATCTACTGGACCGTATAGGATTGGAACATATGGTTGTCTATCCAATGCATCAGTTAAATAATCTTTGATAATTGTACTTGAGAATATTAGCTGTTTTAAATATCTTGTTATAGGACCAGTAGCACAAGTTAAAGCGTAAAACTCTTCTTTTGTCAAATGTATTTTTATATTATATTTAGTTAAATCTCTAAATCGAACTAGTTGTTGACCACGTTGTTTAACAATATCGATTTCAATATTTGATTCGAACAAACCTAGTTTTGTTTTTCTTCCAAACGTATTGTTACTCAAATAGCATTCCAAAAGATGTATATGTTTCATAAAAGATTCCCAAGAAGATTCAGTGAAGGTTACCATTTTAGATCCGTGATTCAAAATAACAGTCGGAGAGTAATCCAATGATTTCATTACTCCAGCAGACACAGTCTTTGTCATACAAGAAGAAATAGGATAAAATATTCTAAGAAATACCTCCATTAAGATGTTGGTAGAAATGTTATCTTCAATTTTCCTTTTCTTCGTTTCTTTTTCAACTTCCTCTTCGTCTGTCTTCTTATGTTTAAACTTGAGGAACTCTTCCATTTCCTGTTCAACTTGTCTTTCTATATCCAAACTATTGTCAGCCATAAGAGGTGTAGTTTCTTCATTAGCACTTGATGTAGCAGAACTCATCTTGCGGACGATGTTACCCATACGACAATCAAAGATGAAATGAATTTCCAGCTCTTCTTTCTCGCTTTTATACTCGCAGATGACCTAGATATTGTTGATCTTTTGTAAAAACCTTACAAATCGTGCAGATGTTGTATTAATCTTTTTTTAAAGTACATTCTTCACAATTCCTGTCAGCGGTGTGTAAGTAACTATTTTGTCATGTAGAATTAAACAGTATGCTGAAGTTCCATCTGGTATTTTATCTTCAAATTCCATTTCAATTTTTATATCTACACTTGAAGATTTCACAGATTCATTTTGTTTTGAACAATCGATTACAACAATTGGAGCTTTTGAATAAAATTGTTCTGGTGATAGTAGTGGTGTATTTGTCTTACCATAATATGACGATTGAAATCTTGCATACATGTCATATAGAATGGAATAACGTTTCTTGTCAAATGAAACATTTAAATTGTCATATGGAAAGAACTGAGAGTTTAGAAAAACTTTGCAATTCTTTATCTTGCAATGGTCAAATTGACCAGCGTGCGCAGTTATAACATCTTTTCGTTTAGTCTGAAAACCGACTATTATGTACCTTGCTCGTTCTAAATAAGTAGAGGTTTTAACAGTCCATGTTTGTCTTTCTGTTTGAGGCAATATGGGGTATTCATGAAATTCCCAACTTCTAAATGGTAATACGATATCACGGTCAGATTTTAATTTTTTCAATAATAATACTCGATGTTCATCCGCCAATCTGACATGTGGTACTCTCCATACAACTTTATCCAATTGAAGTTGCCATTCCAAATCGGCATCTTTTGTTCCACTTGGCGCTTGTATTACATCCTTATTCGTTGAAGATCTGAGCAGTACCAGTTCTTGCTTTACATTTATTATTATTCTCTTGTAATCTTCTGCGAATCCCAAAAGCAATCGTAAAGGCACATTAAAATCAAAGTAACCTTTTGAATTAGGAGTAATAGTGTCTTTATCAGGAGTCACCCATCCAGCCGAGATTAAAGAATTCTTTTCATGGGGTGTTATTGAAGTCAATCCTTTCAAAGTTGTTGATATACCAACTTTTTTTGTTGAATCAACTGTTACTCCAGATATCTCATATCTAATTTCATCAAACAGATATGCCATAGGGTTATTTATAAAAGGAACAGTTGAACCAGATTTTCCATCCAATGTTGTTACTCTTCCTTCGATATATAAATAACTTTCACATTGGTAATGTGTAGATATCTTGTTGTTGAATGGGAATCCTTATTTCATCATTATTATTTAATTTTGATGAAGTGTAAGGGTTGTGAGTGTGATATTCCTTCTCCCATAGGGTTTCGTCGAATGTCGGTCCTTGCGCTATATCCAGTATATCCATGGTTGGCAAGTTTTAGTCCGATCTTTTGTAGGAAGCGTATGTTGTCCGGTGTTAACTCGTCGAATGTTGAGGAGCTACTGAGCTCCCGACTCTTCCGTTGTGGTTTAAATGATAATCCCATGTTGACTTTATGTTGCTGCTCTGATATGTAACCGTATAGTTATTGTTTCTCCTCTAAAGTCAACACTAATGCCGTCTTGATCCAATATGTTCAGTACGATGTCTGAAATGAAACTGGTGTTTAACGGTAGGTATATCAGGTTTTGTGGCTTCTCAACTATTTTAAAACCAGGAGCTACTGTGGGGTAAAATGTATGTAATATGTGTTGATTTACTCCATCTCTATATGATCCGTGTATAATATTACACGTTACATCAATACTGTTCACCTTTAATATTGTTACTGTTGTATCGCCAGTATAATCATTTCCAGGAGCTAAAATTCCTTTCTTCTTTGAAAATCCAAGCAAATTGCCGATTGAGTGGTCTAAGCTAAAATCTATATAATACTTTGAAGTTATTTCTGCTTTTAATGTATTATTATTACCTTTTATAGAAATATTTTCTTCTCCAAGCTTTTTTTGTAATACTTGGTTTATATCGTCTATTTCATATGCTCCTGTAGATAATGGAATTATTTTCAATTGTGAATAATTTCCTTTTTCATCTTTACTCTCATAATAATGTAGTAAATTATTTTTTCCTTCTGTAACATTGGGAATTGAATTGTAGGTAGTCAAATCCAATAATGCTGCTTCCCATAGTTTGTCCGTAGATAAACGTAACGCTGGGAAAAGTGTACTTTTCAATGTTGACGAATTTCCGCTCAGCGACACTGTATACGATGACATCTTAAATCTGACTGACGCTCTTCGCTAGGAACTCTAAACATAAATGTCCGCATATTTCTGTATTGCTAGGTTGCTCTCTTTTGTAGTTGTAGAATATATTCTTGGAGTCCCGAAAATAATGTTGAAGTTCTTTTGGTGGCGGTAAATTTCCAAAACTATCAAAGTAGTAAACATTTTCTCCAAGTTTTTTATAACATACCCAATGAGTACCTGGTCCATAATTAGAGTCTAAGTTTACTATTCCAGTTTCATTTTTCCACACTCTATTTGGTAATGTATCTTTCATAAAAACTCCTCTGAAGAATGGTATTCTTAAACATTTCACATATTTTGACAGTTGATAGTTTGTTAATGCTTCATTTGGAATTATCAATTTATTCTTCTCATTTAATACACACGGTACGGTCTTAAGTAAAGACCCGATCCGTTTTTTACCATTGACCATATGGATGTTTTCTTGACTTTCCTTTTAGGGTTAGTGCGACGTCTTCTTTTGATGTTCCCGCCTCTTTTTGCAGCTTCTTTTTTACTAGTTTTTCTCCCGCGTCGTCTTCCACCACCAAACTTAGCTTTCGTCTTCATGGCTGTTGTCACTGCCCAAGCTGCTGCTTTTTCCGCAATACTGGCGTCACTTGATTTAACCCTTTGCCAAGCTTTTTCCGCTAGCGCTCTATCCGCTATTGATCTATTTGTTGAATCTGCAAACTTGGAATACGCTATATCGTGTTCTTTGCAAGCTTGATCTAATTTATTAATTCCAGGATCTCCTCTTGCTAAACGTTTTGCCAACTTAGTTCCGGGTCCACAATATTGATAGCCTCCGGGCAGATGAAATTCGTATGGTAAAGCGTCTATTGCTCGATTTAGAACAGCACCAACAGGAATC
Organism: Neoaliturus tenellus; assembly: GCA_030545055.2. Classification (NCBI taxonomy): domain Eukaryota; kingdom Metazoa; phylum Arthropoda; class Insecta; order Hemiptera; family Cicadellidae; genus Neoaliturus; species Neoaliturus tenellus. Next base: position 42,005,802 of record CM061533.1, on the reverse strand, counting down.
CGTCTTAGCAGGGATAACGCAGCTGATGTTATACCACGTCCTTTCTTGCCGCTGTCTTGACGACGACTGAGCGTTGCGGTCTTCATTATGTCGTCTTATATAACCAGCGTGTTTACTCCACGAGCTGCTTTACATAAATGAATAGCACATGCACAATTTTTATATTTAAATACTTAATTATTCAAATTAATTATATACTGATTTATAATTCTATTTTTAATCCAAGCTTCTCGTTCATCGGGTTGAATCATCACATGACTCGTTGTACTAGCTATATGATTGTGGGTATCGATAAGTAAATTGCCCACTATTCTTATTAAACAGTCTAAAGTTACAGCATCTTTTGGATGTTGGGGATCGTGTAACTGCATAATACGTTTATCATTACACGTGTAAGCAGTCGAATCAATTTTCGACGTTGTTATGACTTGTCCAATAGTAGCAGCATCATTTAAATCTTCTCCTGGTAAAATATTAATTATTTTCTTCATCTTTGCATCATATTTGGTCCCAAAGTGTTTATCCCAAGTTATTGTTTGTCTCAATGTAACACAATCATCATCTTCATAACCAGGATAAATATCTTTTATTCTTCTATTACGACCATTGTATGTACCTAATGTACCACCACTCGCAATTAATGTTTGCACCATTAGAGGTACATCTGTATCTTTTATACCAAATCTTCCATTTGTTATTGTTTTATGTCCTGCATCCCATTCATCATTATTTCCTTGCATTAAATCAAACTTTTCATTTCCATGTATAAATGTATCTCCTCGCTTTAGCACGGCATCTTCATGTTTTACAAAATTCGATGTTCCCCTTTTTAATTCTTTAGATAATTGTTCCATAGTAACAGCGTCTTTTGGTTGAGAAGCGAACTTTACATTTGACAACACTTTCCCATGACAATCGATTTCATCACCATCTTGTAAAATACAGTTGTCCTTGATGTATTTCAGGTTTACAGCATCCCCATCTTCCTTTGGGTATCCAATGTCATTTATTATAAATTTATAAAAAGAAAATCCGCGTTGAGTCTTTTCCGGTATTATAGAATGTAAATATTCTTTATTAACTGAATCTTTATCATTTTTTGGATTTGCCACGTTGGTTATTCTATGATTTCAAGCATCATATGTCTGTCCATCTTTTAAATTATTACCCCATTGTAATTTTAAAGTATTTGAAAGTTCAGATGATAAATACTCTTTAGTAATTGCATCAGAACTGTCAGTTGGTTTACCAACATTAATTATTCTATGTGATTTAACATCGTAAGTATTCTTGTCTAATTTCAATGATGTTGAAGTAGCCTCTTTTACTGTCTTTAAATTCGCTCCATCAGTATCTTCTTCTGGGTCTTTAACAAATTTTAAACGTTTGTTACTCAGATCATAGTCACCTTCAGGTGTTTGCGGCAATCCACTTCTTTTTCTGTTTTCTCCTCCTTGTACTCCTAGCCCGGAGTACCGCCCGAACTTGTCGACGCTCATGATTGAACTGATCCACTGTATGCTCACAGCTCTCTTATATATCCGTGATGATTTATACAACTATTCCACGATTTCGAAGTTCGTCAACTAAAGCCACCCATTCATTATTTAAACCTGTATGACCAGCTTCCATGGCTTCATGTAATAGTCTCATTCTATCAACCAATTTGTTTATATCATTATAGTAAATTACATTTGTATTATATAGGTTTTTCATTAAACCTTTACCAGATATCGAAGTTTCTCCTTTTTTCTTTTTACCATATTCATCAATAAGTGATAAGTCCATAAGTGATAATGACTTCCTCTTAAGCGGTTTCTTCACAGCTGGTGCAGTTCGTAATGTTGGTAGTTTTTTCAGGGGAAACAATCTTTTTATTACAACCGTATATTTAGTTGCACGTGTTCTATTTATCATTGAATCTTTGGAGTAATTCTTCTTATGAGCATTAGTATTTTGCAAAATTTCTTTAAAAGTATTTAAATCTTGAAGCGTATATCTTATAGGTATATTTTTGAAAATCAGTTCAAATAATCCTTTTGTTCCTTTATATTTATGCTCACCAATAACAATATCATCATCTTCAGTCAAATATACTTTTGAATCTCCTATTTTTAATTCATTTCCATCAATTCTCGCACCATATACATGTGACTTGTGTAATTTTGGGTTATCTTTTATTTCATGTAACATCTTCATGATATACTTTCTTCCAAGAGGTCCTTGTTGCAATATATCACTACTTAATTTTGTTAGATTTGGAATTGATTGTTCTGCTTCAGGTATATGTTGTTCTTGTTCTTCTTCTTTTTCAATATTTATTTCTGGTTCTTCTTGTCTTGTTTCTTCTACTTTTTGAGAAACTTCACTATCACTTGTGTAAGAATCATCATCTTCTTCCTTTTTTTAAACTTTTTACTTCAAATTTAGAAACAGGTAGCAAAACATCTCCTTCATAATGAGGTTTACCAATAGTTTCTGTTATCTGTTTTAAAGGTTCTGTAATAGGCTTAAATGTAGTCTCCAGAAATTCTTCTCTTTCATTCAAACCCATTCTTAATGCTCGATTTTTAAGTCTAATCGAGTCACTCAGTGATTTTATTTCTTTTAATAGTTTTTCTTGGTTCACCATGTTTACGCTGCGAAGACCAATCTATTACTAAACGTATCATCAATCGTTCAATGGATTAATACAAATTTATCCAACCCTATACGATATCTTCCATTTTTTATAGCTTCTTCTTTCATAATAACTAGAAATCCATATTTTTCAGCCCATGCTTTGCCACACATTTCTTTAAATTTATCAAATGACATGTCTGCATTTACATGATCATTATATATGTGCTTTAAATTTGTTTCATCCTGCTTGAAGATAATAAGTAGATTTGCATTATCTCTTATTAGTTGTTTTGGAATTTTACTGTAAGTTTGACCAATATAAATGCTATCAATATTGTAATGTCTCCCCATGGCAAAATAACTTCTAATAGTGTCATGATTTTCACAAGATACATCATCGAATATAAATATAGAAAATGGTTTAGCCTCGTTTGGCTCCATTATAGTTTCACTAGCATTAAACTTGTAGAAATTAACTTCAGGTACACTTGCGAGTACCTTATCCAATAATTGGTATTTGGGTTGTTGCAAAGATTTGGAAAAGATGTAAATGTTGTTGAAACGTAATCCTTTAGGATTTGTTATTAAGTTAAAAACCACATTCGTCTTTCCACAATTTGACGGTCCAGTTATTAAACATCTTATTGTGTTTGGCAGTAGTTCACCATGTTTTCCATGATTTAACTTGTCGTTGTCAACTGTTAATTCATCAATATTATTAATAAAAAATCGATCCTTTTGTTGCACAATCTCCATCTTGTGTAAAGGTTAAACACGTAATGACTTCACAAATTGCTACACCAAGTCTTTTGTAGGGATCCAAGAGTCTTCACTTTTATCAAATCCCAACCAACGTACTTTAACCTTATCCTTTTTTCTTTGTAAAATCTTTTCAACAAGATATACATCGCCGACTGATGATTGTAACAACTCATGTCCGTAGAATCCACCTTCGAGTAATTCACCCTTGTTGTCCTTTAAGATGTAAGTTTCAGGTATTGTTGGTTGCACTTTATAGATTGTAAATACTTCATTAGTCCAGTTTGGCAGATACCTTTTACTAAATACTCCTTTGTATTTACTTATACGAACTTTATCATCAACTTTAAATGTTTTAGGCTGCATTTTTTCATGTTTAGGAGTTGTATTATTCCTAATACGTTTTAATACCATCTTAGCATTACCGCTATTTACTTGGTTAGGCTTCATACCAATGGTTCGATGATACTTGTTGTTATATTCTTTTATAAGTTGCGGTAAGATATCATACCAAACATATGATCCTAGTTTGGAAAATGTTTTATACATTGCTCCTTTTAATGTTCTATTGAATCTTTCTATTATTGAAGCTTTAACTTCAGAATTTGTTGAATAATGATTTATTTTATACTTCTTCATTAAAGCTGCAAAGTCTTTGTTAAAATACTCTTTCCCATCATCAGTTTGTAGATGTTTGATGTTGAATTTATTTCTTTGTATAGCCGTTTCCATAGCTTTTGTAACACTTTTACCAGTCTTGTCCTTTAGCGGTAAGGCATCAGCCACTTTATTAAAACAGTCTATAATCGCTAAAATGTATTTGAATCCTTTATTCAACTTACCATGTGGTATCATTTCAATGAGATCGGCTTGGAAAAGATCATTCATTCCTTTTATAACTGTACTTCTTCTAGGAAATTTTCTTCTTGCTGGCTTATGAAGTTCATTTACAATTTTATTTTTTAAGTCTTCCATCTTCAGTTGTGTCTTCCACACCGCTTGTAAAGGTACTGATCTCTAGAATGGTTTATCCTCTTTTATATACGGTTAGAATATAGGTCAAGGCCATTTTACGTTGGTGTAAAAAAGAGGGAACATGACATTGGGCTTGTCATGTCCCCTCTTCTTTACGAAAGGAAAAAGGAAGAAGGTAAAGGACGAAGAAAAGGTTTACTGATCAATAGGGATTAGGGAATAGTGGCCGAATGGTAATGTGTTGATGTTGTTTTCAAGAATGTGGCGTTTATCATCCTTATAACTTAATGCCCACTTTGTTTGCTTTACACTATACAATATATGGTTGTAGCTTCTGATGGTGTTGAATGTTGCGGTTGTTTCCACATTTTCAAATAAACATCTCTTATAATGGTCAAACTGTACTTTCTTCTTTAGATATGACGTCTTGATACCTTTGGCTTTCTTCACAACTTGATGTTCGTCCTTTTCACTGATGTACAGTTGGAATGAGTACAGTTTGGACATTAAAGCGACAATTTCTTCCATTGGTACACCATTTGTTTCGTCTTTAAACTTGCCCAACACCTTTTTATTTCTATCGTAGTCATAGTTGGGATGATCTTTAGGATAATCTGAAAAGTCAAAATCAGTAGTATATACAAAAGTACGTAGATCTTCATACATGTCTTCTGTTCTTATCCAATAAATAAAAGCATCTGTATCCATATATGCTATCCCGATGTTTTCTCTTCCATAAAACTTCACCATCTTGTTGTAATGAAAGTCATACATGTGGGTTTTAGAAATATCCAAGATAGACATTCCCACATATAGAGGACGATCCATTGTTATTGAGATTTTGTTCATGGTAACAGCTACAAGATTCTCGTTAATAATTATACTCGTTCCAAAGTTTGGTTTTTGTACTAATTTTTGCAATTTCGCCGGATTGCTAACTAATTTTACATCTTTATGCTTTCTTTTGTTTTCCAACGTTTTGCCAAATATTGAATTATTCATTAATTTGAAAAAGTCCTTTTGAAAAGCGGATGTTGCTGCAGTCCTTCTTCTTGTGTTGTTGTCTATGTACGGTTTTAACCAACAAGATTGATTAAATTGTATTGCTCTATTGATTCTTGTTATTTTTAATCCCAATTCTATTGCTTGCTGTATTGTCCAATAATGAGCTACATATCTTGACTTGTTGGTTAACGTCATCATTAACTTGGGCCATTTACCAGTTGGAGATATTTCCGTCTTGGCCAATAGTGGTAAATCGTAGTGGTGGTCATGCAGTTGTTCAGGATATTCAAAGTCCACATCCAAAATGTAACCAATGTCTCCATCTTTGGGTATGTCCATCATATTGCCTATCAAATCTGGGTTCGCCCACTTAAAATTACCATATGGAAGAGGATTTGACATAGCCCATCCATATAGGTTATTTGCGTCAAAATAACCTAAGAATGTTGTTGGTTGTGACGCATCGAAGTTTGGGAGATATTTGTTGTTAGCTTTTACATGTCTAGTTACACTTTGTGTCAATCCTCCACGAACACCTGACTCTATCATCAAAACCATATCAATATCTGTAATAAGTTCAAGCCTACACTTTGTTTCTTTCAGCATAGCTTGCCATGCTAGTCCAGGTGATGTATAAGAATGAAGTGGGTCCAATCCATATGCTTCAAAACAGGTATCTCTAAATTCTTCCATTATATCGCAAAGTAAAGTCACATCTAATTTAACATAAAAGTCGGAATATTCTCCCAATGTTGTCATTCCTAGTTCATTCCATACTTTACAAGCGTGTTGATAGTCCTCTTCACTGATGTCCTCTTCATACAACTTACTCTTGAAGGCTTCTCTTGGCGGAAGTGATGTTTCTTCAAATTTTTCCAAACAATCGATGTAATCATAGGGGAAAACACCTTTGCGGAGAACTAAATCCAATTTATCTTTACTTACAATCTTCATTGTTTCTATTAAATTTTCTTTCTTTAAGTTTTCAGTAAGTTTACTCAAGCTAGATGGCATAAAACGGTAAGAGTCTAGAAAACGTAACTTCATATTTCCAATTGTTTTACTAAAACTAATAAACTTTTCAGTAGTTTCCGCTATCACATCGATTTTTCCATCATCTCGTCCCAATTCCGGTATGATAAAATGTGCATCATAACCACTAAGATTATGCAAAATTACAGGTATAAAGTTGCGAATTTGATAGTTAATATTACATCTGTTACACGCGGCACCTCTATAATAACCTGTTAGATGGTCATGATCACGTACCTTGTGATTTTCCAAAGTATATTCATTTTTACATAAATAACAATGGGTTGAATTTTCATACTGAATCTCTTCTTCTTCATCCATCGGTATCATTGGTACAATATCACTATACAATTTTTGTACATTTTCTGCTATCGAATATAAGTGGTCAAGGAAAATTTTAGAAGCATTTTCACCGCGATATATGACAGGTTTTGAAGTTAGATCATATTTATTTAAATGATCTTCTGACAGTGTAGATTTAATTAATAAACAAAAACTGTTTGGATCATGCATTTGGTACTTAACACTTTTCTTGGCTTCATCATCATTATTTTCAATAGGAACAAGTGTAGATTCAAAATCCGCATAAACAACAATGGGAATACGGTACTGATGAGATATCTTCTCAAATTTTAGCTCGGCCTTATCTGGTGATGGTAACATTATTTTTGCTTCATAGTTGTTGTTACATAGTTTTTTATGCTCTTGTAACCATTCTTTTCCATTTCTTCTTTCTTGTTGAAAATTGAAACATCGTTTGCAAATTATCTTCTTATGTCTAGTTTTACACAGTTGGTTATTAACAAGAGTTTCAAACTTTTTGATCCATACATAATGTGAAACATCACCTCTTGTAAGTAATAGCAAGTCCCTATGATCCGGTAGTTCATTCTTTACCACACGCAATGGAAACACTTTATTTGAACTGTCCAGACCGAAAACATTAACAGATGTTCCAGGGTTTTGTTTTTCGAATTTTGGGATGTCCTTTAAAGCCACTGGGTAAGTCAATCCTTGGAAATTATATTTATATCTGTGTGTTTCATATTCTTGACTGGGTCTATCCGCATGGTGAGGTGGTACAAATTTTGCCGTCATTGCATATCTAAAACATTCCATATCTTCATTTTGAACATTTATCCACGATTTGGTGTCTGAAATTTTCTTTGGGAGCGGAATATAACTGCTACCCCTTAATCCGTAGCCGTGTTTATGAACTCTGATATCCATACCCTCAATACTAACCAAACTCCAACCAGATCCTCTTCCTTCATGTTCTTGAAGTTTTGTTAAAATTTCTTCCAAACAATCTTCAACTATTGAATTAATATCTGAACTTGCCATTATGGTCTGGTTTTTTGTCATAAATCCTCTTGGTGACATTTCTCCTTCTACATTAGTAAACATAGCATTTAATAATATGCCAAATTTAATAAAGTTTAGTCTTCTTAATTCTTTTTCCAGTGTTCTACTTACAATTCTTCTTACTTTTTTAAAAAACTGCTCCAATTCCAATTTTTCATTTTGAATTTTGTGATGCATTACTACTCTACCTTCTAAAGCATATACTTTTAAACTCGGTATTTCATTAGATGGTCCTGCTAATGGTTCTTCATGTTCTTCTTGTTGTTCTTCTTGCTGTTCTTCTTGTTGTTCTTCTTGTTGTTCTTCTTGTTGTTCTTCTCCATATAGTTTTAAATCTTCATATTCGGTTTCTGTTACATCTTCATTATTATTATGGAACAACTCTTTGTGTATTTCTAGTAGAATATTATCATGAAAAGTTTCTAAGCAAATTTCACATTGATAAATCTTGTTGATGTTTACTCTTTGAAATTTAGCAGCGAAATGAAATGCTTCTCTACTGCTCCCTTTTTATAGCCTCCCAGTTGTAGTGGGGGGACGGTAAGATTTTTAGTGAGATGTTAAAAATAGTAGGTTAAGACTAAAGCTGAAAAGTAATGATTAAAGCCTATATTTTCTTCCAATTGCAAATACTCCACATATGCCTCCGCCCATAGCCATAACAGATCACTGTTACGCCAATATACACCAAAGGTGGGTCTATCATCAACTAAAATTGGAGATGCTATGTTTACTAATCTTTCATTTTCTATCCATGTCATAACTTCAATTACAAACCTTCCTATAATATCCATTGGAGAATTCGGATCCACAAATATTCTTGTTACAACATTTTCACTTAACAAAGGCTCTTCAATTTCTTCAATTTCTTCATTGTTTTCTTCATCGTTTTGTACATCGTTTTCTTCATTGATTTCTTCATCCCCCTCCAATACTTCTTCAACTTTTGTACATTTGTTATAAAATATTGGAGCATCTCGGGGGGACATGTTCACTCTAGCTATTATTGGCAATGAATGTCCCAACGCAAACCACGACACTCTTATATAGGCAAGTCAATGAGTGGGGGTTTCTTTTAATAATAAATGTTTATTAAAAGAAAATAATTTAATTCTGTCTTTACCACAATATTACTCCTAATTAGAGCTTTCCAATGATGTATCGCTTGCCCTATTCCGGCAAACCATTCTCAAGTTATAAGTAAATTTGTTAGCACTTTGCTGCCGGGGGGGGGGGGGGGGGGCTCGTCAAGTTCAAGGTCAAGGTCAAGGCCAAGACGTTGTGACGTCGGGGGGGGGGGGCTCGCCAAGTTCAAGGTCAAGGTCAAGACGTTACACTTAAGACGTTACACTTAAGACGCTACACTTAAGACGCTACACTTAAGACATTGTGACGTCGGGGGGGGGGGGGGGGGCTCGCCAAGTTCAAGGTCAAGGTCAAGACAATATACTTAAGACATTATACTTAAGACGGTACACCTAAGACGTTGTGACGTCGGGGGGGGGGGGGTTATGCATGAATGGATTGAGGTCAAGGTCACCAAAAAATAATAATGATCCAAGGTGATGGAGGCGGCTGTAACCGTCTCCACCACCCTGTGTTCCTCAAACACTCCCAATCCCAACCCAAAAAGTTACGTCTTGCAAGGGATCCCAATTTTTTTTGCCCGCACGCACTTTGGCGATCCAGTTTGGTGAGCTGTGATACGGGCGGCCAGTCTCGGGCCATTTGGCACTGGGCTTGACCATGTGGTAGTTAGGGACACTGGAACAGCTAGTGCAAGACGCAACTCTAACCTCCCACCCTTAATCTAAACCCACCCAATCATATTTTTGCCTGACCAAAATTAAAAAAAAATCAAAAACAATAAAAATATGCGCTACCTACGGCACAACGCGCATGTCCCACCCATATTTAATGAAGTTCAATCGAACTTCTTAAATTTACATTTACATTTTAATTTAATCTACCCAACCTAACAGCTAGCTGTGGAATGTAAAAAAAAATATTAGTACACAGATAAACAAACACAGACATAGATACACACACACACACACACACACACACACATACACACAAATACCATAAACCAATACTTAAGATTAAAAACACATTTCTTAAACATAAATAATACCATAACACACCTTAATGCTAACATCGCAATGCGCAAGTTAAACCTTAAAAAACTAACACATCTTAAGATTGAAACCAAACAACACTTTGCATAAAACCATAGACACACACACACACACACACACACACACACACAACAAATATTAAATAGTAATAGCCTAACAACAAGAGTAACTCAAATATATATCGGCCGCTTATACATTTGAGTTGCCCTCTGAGTCGGGTCGGAGCGTCGCGTCCGAAATTCCGAGCCCGACTGTGGCGGCAATAGTCGTCGGGGTAGTTCTCGGCTCCCAGAGTGGTGGGGGGCCGGGAGGGGTTTCAGGGGCGCGGAACTTTCCAGAAATGTCAGTGGAAAATTCCAAACGGATGTGCTTTGTTACATGTGGGTCGCCTAAAACGCAGGTGGAGCCTTGTACCTCTCAATTTGCATTAGATAGCATCAAATTACATCCGCTGACAAGTACATCCGCAGCTTTCCCCATCGCGTGGCAGCATAATTATCGTCGATTGTTATCCACCCTCTTCCGCCGCTTAATTATACTTCCAACAGAAATAGGCCGCCAAAACACGCAACTTGTTTTTAACATACAATAGACTATTGTTTGGAAATGCATTACTTATACTCATAATCCTTGGCCTGGTCGGTACTTCTTACACGCTACACCCAAGACGTTGTGACGTCGGGGGGGGGGGGCTTCCGGTTTCCGGTACGGCCGGGGGGGGGGGGGGGGGGGTCATGCATGAGTAACCATCCGCATGTATATAAACGACGGGAAGCTCGCGCGCCTTCCATATAGGGAGCTGACACCCCAACGGTAAACAACCAATCCGTGAGTTCATACCACATAGTACTTTAACACACTATTTATTTTAACATTTTTATTATTTTTTACACTATTTCTTAACACTACATCAGTTATTTTATATATCTTAATTTTATTTTCGTGTCGATTTTCCATTTTTTTTTTTTTTTTTTTTTTTTTTAATTAAAATATGCTAATTAACATCGTGTGCAGGAAACTCACACTGATTAATTGCAGGTTCCATTCTTACACACCTGTTTCCTCCTTAATATGCAAATTACTCTCTTACTTTAACAACACTTAAACTCTAACCGCTACTTCTCGGTCATATTAATATAATTAGTGCTACACTACGGGATTTACCTGTGCAATAGTGCACGCTATGTTTCCTGCACGTCTGCAGGTAATACACCTTACAATCATATACTTATTGCTACATTACACAAGACATTTCTTGCACACCTGCAGGTAATACACTTACTGACCGTCTACTATTATAATTATTGCTACAGTACGAGAGACATTTCTTGCACACCTGCAGCTTATACGCTTTACAACCATTTAATATTAAAATTATTGCTATACTACAATGGTTACCTGTTCAATCACAGTTGTGGTCCCCCCACTTGATTATCCACAAAGCAATACTTGCAATCCTACAACTGAATAATTAATTAACTTCCGCGATCACCAGTACTTTTTTTAAACTATCCATCTCTTCCTCCGACTCTTGTGACCGTAGCCGCGGCCGACTGACAAATAACCGAGCTCCCGCAAACCTCGCTCTTTTATGCGGTTTTCTCGGGGAGGGGGTTGGAGGGGCGTCGCACGTGACTCATCGATCGCATAAAAAGGGGGGTTGCTGCCGCGCGCGCGCCATTTCGGTGGCGGAATCGGTCGGGTGAGGAACTATCCGTAAGTCTCTGGCGCTTTTACAACTAACGCTTGTTACTCTAAAATGTGTTTGCACTTAATATGCTAATTAGTCTCTATATTTATGCACGGGACATTTCCTGCACACCTGCAGGTGATACACCTTACAACGGTCTACTATTATACTTGTTGCTACAATACAAGATTTACCTGTTCAATTGGCAATTGTGACCCCACTTAGTCGTGCACGGGATATTTCTTGCACATTAGCAGGTCATACACTTTACAACCGTCTAATTTTATAGTTATTGCTACAGTACAAGATTTACCTGTACAATTGACAATTGTATTCCTACTTATTCGTGCACGGAACATTACTTGCAATCCTGCACCTGAATAATTAATTAACTTCTGCGGCTACCAATACTTTTCTTCGCCTATATGTTTCCCCCTGCTACAACCTTTCGCGGAGCCGCCCGACAAATAACTGAGCTCTCCGAAGTTCTGTTCTTTTATGTCATCCTCTCAGGGGGAGGGGTTAGGGAAGGGGGAGGGGGGGGGGCACACAACCCCCATAAAACGGGCATCGGTACCGCGCGCGCGTCATTATAGTGGCGATAGGGCAACAGTAAACAACTATCCGCAAGTCTCTAACACCTAGTCTAACACTTTTTTACTTACGCTTTTTTACTCTAACATATGTTTGCACTTATTATGCTAATTAGTCTCTATATATTCAGACACACTCGCGGGGCGCCGGTCATATACTCGCCAATTGTCGGAGAGTACACATCTCCCCTTCGTATATTATCATGGCTTCGCACTCTTTACAACTAAAGCTTTTACGCACAAAACATATTTTACAGAAACAATCTAACTCCAAAGTTTGTAAACCGCGTACTACATTGGCTAAGCTTAAGAAATACTACAGTTTTCACCCGTTGTACTTTGCAAAACCTAGCCTGTGCAACACTGCATACTGTACTGATACTGTTTTGCACGCTGTCTTAACTGACATGCTGCAGTATCAACATTTCAATCTTGTTACACCTATTGACCATGCTATCCAATTATTCTTATTCACTATATTACCGGGTTTATATGATCGTTCTTCCTTGGACACATGTCTCATTCTACTGTATCAACTCGCACTGTAAACACCTAGGAGCTCTCCTATCATGCAACTATTATTTTAATTTAATTTTAAAAATAAACTAAAACCTCCAACCCCGAAGCCGCCCCACCCCTCCCCATTCCCACCGAGCCCCTGCGGCTCCCACTTTTTTAAAACCCCCTCCAAATGACCTTGACCCACTTCCCAAACCCATCCATCACTGTCACCCCCACCCCAAACTTCCAACCCCACACCTGCCACTTCCAACCGCTGACCTTGAACTGCACCAGGAGTGGCCAAAAGCCACTACTGAAGAACTAAATTTACCTTCAAGTACTCCATTTAGACCAATCAGACAACCAATAATTCAAGAAGAATCGACATTTATTGACCCAAATTTAATTTCACCTCAAACATTAGATAAAATTATTGGTCCATTAGCACAAAAATATTTACCAAGAACAAAAGATGATAAATTTGGTTTATATTGGAATAAACATAAAAAATCATTTATGATTGGTGATAAAATAACTGTAATTGATAATGATGATTTAATAATTGATGATAAAAAATATAATGGAACACATGGATTATGGAGATTGTTAACTTATGAAAAGAAACCAGATAATAATTTATATACACAAGATGATTTAAATAATTATTCAAAAATTTTATGGGAAACTAATTCAATTTATAAAAATAATGATCCAAATAGTAAGAAACCAAAATCTAGTAAAGGTGATAAATATATTAATTTAATTAAACATATTTGGGAATTAAAAGGTGAAATTGAAGGTTCAGGAATCAGACAATATACAGAAAATAAAATTGAATATAGATTTATAGATGATTTAAATAAATTAGATAATATTATTAATTATATATATGCACAAGAAAAAGCTGGCAATAATAATTTTTTAAATGAAAAGAAAGCAATTAAAGACTTTATATCAAATAAATTAGATGAATTAATTGAAAAACCTGAAGGAATTAAGTATTTAAAAAGAATTTTGGCAAATATTTCATCACCATTATTAAAAGATGGATCAGGTATTTTAAATGATGTTATAAATAATTTACCTTTTGAATTACATGTACCTGGTTATCAATATCTAGGGCCTGGAACTAAATTAAATAAAAAAGTAAAAAGAGGTGATCCTGGAATAAATGATTTAGATAAAGCTGCTAAAGAACATGATTTATTTTATAGAGATCATAAAGATACAAAATCTAGAAATGAAATAGCTGATAAAATTTTACAAGATAAAGCATGGGATATAGTAACATCAAATGATCATGGAATTGGTGAAAGATTAGTTGCATTACCAACATCAGGTGCTATGTGGATGAAAAGAAAATTTGGCATGGGTTTAGAAGTAGGATTAAAATTTTAATAAAATTAATTAAGTTAATCTATATTATAAAAAAACTATAAATTTTTTTCTTAATAAATGGAAAAAAACAAATATAAACTTGACAGATAATCAAAAATCAAAAATAAAATTAGCATTTAAAAATAAAAAATCAGTTATAATTCAATTTAATATTGATCAATTTAATGAAAATGGAAAAGATATTATATTATTATCTAAAAGACAAATTAATAAACTAAATAAACATAAAAAATTAAATAAAGGATTAAGATTTGAATTTTCATATAATCAATTAAAAGAAATAAAAAATGGTGGATTACTAAAAGAAATTTTAGATTTTGCTGATAATATACCTATAGTTAAAAATTATACACCAAATGTTAGAAAGGGAGCAAAAGTAGTAAAAGAATCTATAATTCCTAAATTTAGAAATTTTGTTGATTGGTTAGATCATGAATTAAAAAATGTAGAAGGATCTGGTTTAGATAAAAAAACATTAAAATATATGAAACAAAATTATAAAAAAAATTTTGAACCACTAACATTAGGTGAATTAGAAAAATTGTGTAAAAATATAAAATATTTTAGAGGTGTATTTATGAGAGATATATTACCTAATAAAGTTAATAAATTTGAATGTGGAATTATAAATTTAGATTCATTTGATGGAAATGGAACTCATTGGGTTTGTTATTATAAAAAAGATAAAATTAAATATTATTTTGATTCATATGGAAATATAGTTAATAAACCACCAATAGAATTAGTTAAGTATCTAGGAAAAAATAATATATTTTATAATGATAATCAAATTCAAAATTATAATGATCCACCAATTTGTGGTCATTTATGTATTTTTATATTAAATGAATTAAGGGGGTTCATGAGGTTGTATCTCCGCCATGTTAATTTCACTAATTTTGTGTACCTTTTTCTCAGGATCCATAAAAGATATCAGAATGAAATTTTTACCCTGTATTGATCATACTATTATGCAAATATTTATAACATTTGGTTGATTTGTGTTAAAAATTATAAACACAGTAAAAAATTATGTTAATATATTAAAAAATTTCAAAAATTATAATGTAGTAATGAGGTTAATTATATTGTTTTGGTTTTTATCTTTATGAAATGTTATAAATATGTGTAAATAGGTGATTTGAAAGTGTGGTAAAAATTTCAGGATCCTATCTTTAACCGTTTTTGAGAAAAAGGTACATACGTGTTAAAAAAACAAACTTTCGGAAAATCGCGATTATTTCCATACACTGCGCGCGGAACCTCACTCAAAGTGCTGAAAATCCCCTGAACATACGACTATATAATATTAAATAAAAACTGTTTGCTTTGACCTATTTTTATGAAATTTTCAGGAAATAATTCGTAATTAATCAGGGAACAAAAATATGAAATAAACTAAAAAATGATTTTTTTTCAAAATTCAACCTCATGACCCCCCTTAAATAATAATAAAAAATTTGATAATATAGTAAATAAATTAATCCTTAATAAATATGGATTCACAAAATATATTTGATCTGTTTGGAAGACAGAAAAAACATCCAATTAATATTAAAGAAGATTATATAAATTCTAAATTAAATATATTTTCTAATAATTTTAGTAAAAATTTTAAAAGTCATGTAAAAAAGACTGAAAATCTAGTAAATGCTATTGGTTTATCAAAAAATTATATAAGTATTAATGGTAAAAGAATTGTTAATGTTAAACCAAGTATAAATAAATATGATGTTGTAATAAAATCAGAATTAGATGAAGTTTTAGATTCAATTATTAAAATTGGTAATGATCATTCAGAAACTAAAAAGGATTTAAATAAAATTACAGACTTTTTAATTAATATTGGAAAATATGTTGAAAATTTAGAAGAAAAATTAGAAAAAGAACTAAAATTTCTATTTGATGGAGTCAATGAATCCATAAAAGAATTAAATGCTGAAATAATACTAATTAAAGATGATATAGATAAATTACAATAATTATTTTATATAAATGGAGTTGATTTATTGTCTTAAATGTAAACAAAAAACTAATTCTAAAAATATTCAGATAATAAAATTGAAAAATATAAATGTAATTAAATCAAAATGTTGTATTTGTAATTCAAAGAAAAGTTGTTTTACAAAATTTTCTCCCTAATAAATGGCTCTATACAGTTCATTTGATTTATTCATTATCAGAAACCAAAATCAATTAAACAAAGATGATTGGGATGATATTTCTGAAAAATATGAGTTGAGTATTAATATGATGAGATTGTTTCAAAATAAATTAAATTGCCAAAAAATTGCTCAACATCAAAATTTAACTATAGATTTTATTACTGAATTCATAAATTATCAATTAAAAGATTATATTGATTTGATTTGTAAATATCAAGATTTAACTGAATATTTCATTCATGATTATGCATTTACATTAAATTGGGAATTAATTTTAGAACATCAAAAAATATCAGCAAAATTTATACTTGATCATGCTACTGAAATTGAATATTTTAAAAGTAAAAATGAAATTGATACATAAAAATTATAAAATTTGACATCATAAAATTATAAAAATTTTACTTGTTTTAAAAAAGCTTTTGATTTAAAAAATTTATCCTTAATAAATGGCTGATTACAAAAAATATGTAAATGATATTGAAAGAGCTGAATACAAAAATTTCTATCCATTATCTAAATTACATTTAAATGAACCTAATAAAAAAACTGAATTTAATATAGATTTTGGAGATGGATTTTGTACTTCTAAATTTCAATTTTATATATCTGGTAAATTGACTAAATCTGATGGAAATGCATATGATAATGGTGCTAATATAAAATTAATTGATAATTTTGTTCCATTTTTATTTTCAAAAATTGAAGTTAGAAAACATAATAAATTGATTGATGAAATTGAATATCCTGGTCTATTAAGTACAATTAAAGGTACTATAACTTATTCAAAATCAGAAATAAATCAGATAAATAATGGTTTTGAATCAAATTTTAAAAATAAATTTGAAGCAATTGGTAATTTATCTCATTTTGGATTAGGATTTTTTGAAAATGTAAATATTCCAATATACAAAGGAGGTTTTAATATAACATTTATTAGATCAGAAGATAATGATGCAATTTTTAGATGGAAAACTAAAAAGGCTGATGGATCTTATGATAATGCTACATTACCAACTGAAGGTAAAATAACAATTGATGAATTTTTTATTAGAGTTCCTATAATTGAATACAAAACAACAAGTAAAATTCAATTAATTAATGAACTAAGCAAATTTGAAGAAGTAAATTTTCATTTTAATCATTGGCAATGCATTGAACAAAAAAATATTACAGGAAAGAATTTAAGTTTTGATATAACAAATATCTATAGAAATATTTATAATCCAAAATTTATTATAATTGGATTTCAAAAATCAAGAACAAATGATCAGTTATTTGATACTTCTAAATTTGATAGTATGTATGTAAAAAATATAAGAGTAAAACTAAATGGTCATTATTACCCTGATGAATTGGAAAATTTTGATATAAACAATGAAAAATTTAGAATTATGTATGAAATGTATCAAGATTACAAAAAAGTTTATTATATTAGTAGTAAAATGTATTATAGTCCAACAGAATTTCTAGATAATAGACCAATTTATGTAATTGATACTACAAAAAATCCAACAAATATTTCAAGTTCAAAAAATGATATTATTATTAATGCAGATTTTGATTATGATATAGTAGCTACTAGTAAAACAAATTGTTATATTATTATTGTATCTGAAAAATTACTTGAATATAATATAATCAAAAATGATATTACTGAAATTAATTAGAATGAATTATTACTATTTTAGTCAAATTTATTGAAAAAATACTACTAAAATTTTAAATTACCTTATGAAAAGTCGACTATTAATTTTATTTAAAAAATACTTATAA
This sequence comes from Neoaliturus tenellus, assembly GCA_030545055.2. Taxonomy (NCBI): domain Eukaryota; kingdom Metazoa; phylum Arthropoda; class Insecta; order Hemiptera; family Cicadellidae; genus Neoaliturus; species Neoaliturus tenellus. The sequence continues at coordinate 41,987,783 of CM061533.1, read as the reverse complement.
AATGTGATAATTTTACTTGTTTTTTAAAAAATTTTATTTTGTAGAAAATTTTAGGCATATTTGTTAAAAATTTCATTAAAATTGCATATTTTTTATGACAATTTGACAAAAGCTGAAAATTGGCCAAAAAATGGCAAAAATATTGCATAATTGTATTAAAAAACTGTGAAATTTGTTTGATTTTTGATTGTCTCCAAAAGTGTCCTAGAAGTAACATGATACTATCTACTTATATGTATATATGTATCCCTAGACACGATAACTCTCGTAAAAATAGTCCGATCGACACCAAATTTGGTAGAGATGTGTAATCCTACGTTTATTCGGATGAGTTCGAAAACCAGACATATAGACCTACCGGAAGGGGTAGTTTTGGGGGGTTTTGTACCCCAAAAATGGGTTTTTTGCATTTTTCATATGTAAATTATAAAAATTTTAAATTTTTATTTTTACCATTGGATTTAGCTCAAAAAAACACACAATTCAGTATCTTGAAGCTTTGCTCTATCTCCACTGGTTACCGAGATATTACAAAGTCTAAAGACAGTACATTGTCTTTCGGGGCTCCAATGTTAATCTTATGGAGAATAAGGATGCGTTAATATTTCACTTATTAACCAATATTTTTGGATGAAACTTGGTATTTAGCTTCATTTGGTTAAGATTCATCCATTTAAGGTAAAACATCTTGGTTTTTGTCCTTATCATGGCAGCAAACCTGCATACTTTTTTCCCATGTTAATCATATGGAGAATAGGCAAACTCTTTTATTTATGGACAGATATTGATGAAATTTACTATATGGCTTTATATGGTCGAAATAAATTTTTTCTAAGCTAAAAACCTACTTTTAGTGTCCCCTATGGCAGCATAACTGCATAGCCTACTCTTTCCCTATATTTATCTTAAGGAGAATAGACATTTATCTCCCTATTTATGAGCACGTGATGAAATTTCATTTACAAGTTTAGCTGGTCAAAATTAATATTACTAATTTGGAAATTCGCTGAGTACGCAGGTCTGCTGCGACGGGGGGTATTTAAGTATGCCAATGCTTCAATATTGGTTTATCCGTTCGGTCCTGTGTTGTTTATTTATTTTAAATATTTCTTCATACCAACCTTATTTTTAATCCCTAATATAACCAAGGTATAAATTATTTATGATTTAATTTAACTAATTGTACTAATTTATAATATGACTTAATATGTTTTTTAACAAACAGAAACTTAAATAATAAATTATGGGAGTGCAAACGTCTAATAACATTTTCACTGAGAATAGGACTTAAAATATAGGATCAATAGTAAACTGCTTACGTTTAACAAATGAGTGGCGAACTGGGGGATGACCACCTGGGTCCACTAATGGGCTTACCTGTCCGTACACTAAATAATTGCTCGACATAACTCAGATATGATAGTTACATTTAGAAAACGATATTGGTATTCCGTATAAAAGACTAGTTGACAAATTGTTGTCACATTATTTCAATAACTTTCCTACAAAATTTTACAGGTTTTTATCAGAAGTGCACAAAGTTGGTCTTCTAAGATGAAGGAAGCCAAAATAATGCGGTAAAAAGTCAATTTTTGTCTGATCCATAAAACCAAACTAGCAAATGTCGTACATAAAGCAAAATACTTTTCATCATACCATTGCGATAAACGTTGTTTTCGCAACGGTCGGCTGTAATCGAAACTAGTTGATTCCCGGTGGGTTGGATAAACGTGTTGGTAAACAAAGTTTTCGGGACTAGACCGCGAAACAATGGTTTTCGGGACACTAAACAAGGTAATTTATTTTTATTTTTAATAACAGCTGTAAATAGTTGAAATACAAGACAAACAAATAACAACGTAAGAGGGGGTATATAGGTTAAAATTTATTAATTTTTATTTAAACTGTAAATTTATTAAAGGTGGTATGATGAAAAGTACTGTTCGTAACTCGTAAGAAAGTGGTATATCGGTGCTCGATCGAATTCAAGTACTCTTCTTCTCCTCGTCCTTGAAACTCAATCTTGCACCGATAACGACCACTTTCCGGACTAGTGACGAAATATACTATAACATGACCCAAATGTCATAAACTTTTTTTTTGCAATCACCGTTTGTGTTTTTATTGCGTATGTGTCTTTTATGAACTTAATAATCTTTTGATTATTGTGTGTCATCCTTTGCCAAGAAATCCGATAAGTAACCGCAATAAGTAAAATACCTGTTTCATATGCTATCAAAGTGTAAGATATAATTTATTAAGTCATAATTCAATCATAATTCTAATACTTTTATTGACACTTTATAACAATCCTTGCACTTGTGTCCGTATGGAATGAGCGCCAAAAGAGCATAGAGAGGTAGGCAAGCACCATTGACAGGACCCTTAATGATGAATTCTCTTTGTGCAAGAGAGATATCAAGAGGATTTGGCGAGAGAGCGAGAGGGAGCTCGCATATGAGCATTCCTCTGGGACCTGCTCTCATTCGCCTCCATCGTTAAATTACACTTGAATATTGTATGCAAATAACTCCAACAAGAGAAATATAATTTACATAAGGAAAATACATTGCGTTAAACACTGTCCCATTTTGTAAAAGTGATTATCGTGATTTTGTGGTTTGATGACAGGGGTCAATACTAGAATAGTTTCTTAATTCTTTAGTTCAATAGAGACATGCCCCTTAAAAAAATAACAGTTTATAATTTGACGAATGAATTTTCTTTCTGGTTCACTTATTAACCTCATTCAAATTAAAGTCCACAATACCTATTCCATTCTCATAAATATTTTGATTTTTTACTCTGCTTATAATCTGTAGTTACTAATTTACAAAACGTCCCTAAAGCTACACAATTTAGAATAGTTCCTTTACTCTTTATAATCAACACCTCTTTTCAAGTTCAAATTGTGTCTTTATGTAGGCCCTATATTTAAGTACAATTTATGCATTATAGTATTATTACATTATGTACCTTATCATACCGACTCTATAGTGTGTACTACTAAGAGAATATGACTAAAGTGTGAGTGTTATAGTGTTATAGATAAGACGAGGAGTGACTTTCTTTGCGAAAGAAAAAAAAACTGGTGATTCGTGTGTCTGGCACCTAGTTCTAGTTTCGAACTTTCAGAATTCTATCTTTTATCAGGTTCGAGCAATGACAATTTTTTAATTGTAAGAGGTACGGTAAGCTCTATAACCACTCAGCTACCAAGGCAATATTGTACATTATTTTAACTTAAAAATCTTTTATAGTACTGATTTTTTATACCTAAACAATATAAAACTTTTTTATATGTTTTGCGCCTCGGAAAAGTGGTGTTGTGTTTTGTCTTTTTACTTTTTGGCCTGAATAATGTTCTCATCTAATTCAAATACTGCAAGTGTAATGAAACTGTATTGAGACAGAAACTGCTTTGTGGAGTTAGGGGTGTGTTTGGGGGGGGGGGGGGGGGGGCACCGTGTGAGTCAGCTGATTAACCAATCAAGTTTGCGGTTGCAACGCTCCAACCAGCCGGGCAGTCGCCCTTCTGTTAGCAAGACATTATACCCCGTTCAAAATAAATGTGCGGTCGAAAGTCAGAATTTTATTTCCCACCCCAAGGGAAATTCCCCCTACACCTTCCTCAATTCCCCGATTTTCTTCACAACCAGTTTTTATTTTAGTTTCACCCTTTAAATTCACTGTAGAAAATAGCGCTGATGATTGTGTTACTTCTCATACTAACTGTTGATAGCGCTTCATCTTGCATTTCAAATATAAAAATAAGAATATTTGTTTACGAAAAAGCAAAACATTGGCATAAAGTGACATGAAATATTAAACAGCTGTAGCAATTCTTAGTGATTCTACTGTACTGGAAAAATGGGGGAGTTAAAATTTGCGTTTCAACGGCACATTTATTTAGAACAGGGTATAATGTACTAAGAACTTTGTTTTCACATATTAGTATTTTATGCCTTTCACCAAAAACTCTTCCACTAAATATATGAAATAGTATGAACTATTGAATTTGTTTTTCTAGAACTATATTGTCGTAACCTCTTAAAATTTTTTAATATATAGGAAATTATTAACTTTACTGGTTTCGTCACAAAAGTTTTTGAAATTCTTTAGTATAATACTTAGTAAAACCAATGTTACTCTAAAGCGGTAGTAGCTTCCTTGATTACTTGATACTTGATTGATTGATTACTTGATGTTACTTAGTTTTGGTTTACTTTTAAGGGTAGGACCAAGCATTTTATCGGTAAACTTGTAAAACGAACACGAATGCTCAACTTACTGCCCCCTCACGACGAGCTCGTCCGTTTCGCTCACTCACCAGAAAAAACGGGTGCTGCACTTTGGTATAGATTGGTTTAAGTTGAAACGTTTGAAGTTGTTGGAAAAGTCGCTCAAATAAACCATAACGTAAGTATAGATAGATAGGATAATATCAAAACGGGTAGTGTAGATTTGCAATGGTAATATTAATTTGTGTAACCTTTCAAAAGTATTTTAAAATAGAAAATATAGAATAGGGTGGTTTTGGTAAAGATTTTCCATACAATCTGTGTATATATACTATTTTTAGAAGTAGAACACTGGAAAGATGTACACTGTCCATAATATCGTATCATTCAAAATCATTACTACACTTGAAGTTTATGTTATAAATGTATAAGATCTATAGCCACGTCAATTTTTTAATCTCAATATTATAAGACATACATTTTTATGGTTGTTACTTTACAACTTAGCAAATTATACTAACTTACCAAACACGCACAAACTACTCAGCTAAAGTAAGGTCTCCTTTACTTCAACTTGGAGACATTTCTTGGGTCATTTCCTGCCTGTTGATGAGCTCATTAGGAAAATCTTCAGCACTAAAGGCTATAAAAACCGCGTTAATTTGTTTGTCAGCATTAACTCAAATAATACGACATCATCACCATTACTGCTGAAAACTATGTATATGTCCATGGACTGAATTAATAATATCAATAAATTCAATCAGTGCTGTATTAATTAATGAATTATGTATAAAAAGAAAATACTGGGTGGTAAAAAGTCAGGAAACGATATAATATCTTTAAAAGTATTTAAGTAATAGAACTAAATCTTTGAAAATTGATTTTATGTGACAAAATCTATTTCCTAAAAAACTTGTTGTCCTTAGACTTCCAAGGGGAAGGCCCTTAAGGAGTAAGAAGAAAATCTTAAATACAAGCGTAGGTCAAAATATACATAAAATTAAACGTCTGAGAATAGAGAACAGTGCCTCAAACCAGACCTTAAAACGATTATCGAGTCAAAAATGGTAGGGGATCAAACCTTGAATTAAAATATTATTGCTAAAAACAAAAAATGCAATAGCTCATGATACACTAAACCTTTTGAGATTGGATTTGTGGAGAATTGCTTAGAATGCAAAGCCCTTTAATATGATGTATGATATGACGTTGGCCAATGAAGTTTCTCCCAGGACTTCCTTTAGGGACGTCCCTTGTGGAAGTCGTCAATGATACTGCATTTGCCTACTTCATATGATACATTACTTTAAAGGACATTGGATTCTGAGTAATTTGCCTCAAACTCGAACTCAAAAGGTAAAGTTTATCAGGAGTTATTGCATTTTTGTTTTCAGTAATATGAAAAGTTTGATTGCCTGCCATTTTTACTGGGTCATCCTTTTAAGGTCGGGTTGCAGCACTGTTCTCCATTTATAAATACCTTTTATTTGATATAGATATTTACACACAGTTGCGTTTAAGATTTTATTCATACTCCTTATGGACTTTAGTAGTGTGTTTTGGTCACTTTTAAAACCGGCCACGTGCCCACGGAGCCACGTGCCGCGGCAGCTGGCGCCAGCTGCCATGTCACATAGCTTCCGGTGGGGGTTAGAGGGTATATATGAGATGCTGTAGTTATATGTTATGCCATATAGGTTGGGGTGGAGATGGCGATAGTGTTGGCGTTAGGGTGAAGTGAATTTGCGCATAAAATTAAAATTAAAAGTTAGTTCAAAATTGAAATTCGTCGGTGTTAACGAAACTCTAACAGTTGAAGAAAAATTAAGAGTTAGTTCAAAATTGAAATTGAAACTTATAACTGAGATGTGGAAAATATGTCAAGGTCATCCAGAGTAAGTTTTAAAAAATTCTATCCAACTATCACCAGAAATAGTTTTAAGTTGAAGTAGTTGGTGATAGCGGGATAATTGATTCGTGCCATGGGAGAGGTGTTTATCGTTTGAAAGTTGGCGATCGAATGAGAAGAGCCGCCTAGGGAGAGGGGTTATAAAACGGCAACCTTCCCCCACCACCCCTTCCCCCACTCCTTTAGATCAATAACCGGTCGCCGACTCTATGTGGTAAAACTGAACCAGACATGGCGGCTGCCATGGATAATTCTAACCTCAAACCTTAGTTTTGCATTGGTGAGCATGAGCCACCCCCACTCCTTTACCTTTCTTTTATATTTTTAAAACCGAACAGATGTTCGGGCAGGTGTTGGGGGCAGAAATTTTAAAATATTGGGGTGGAGATGGCAATAGCGTTGGCGGTCGGTTGAACTGAATTTGCGAATAAAGTAACTAGGGTTGAACTAAAAGTATACATAAATTAAAAGTTAGTTGAAAACTGAAATTTGACGGTGTTAACAAAACTCTTAATAGTTGAACAAAACTAAAAGTTAGTTTAAAACTGAAATTCAAATTTATAAATAGGATCTGGAAAGTATGTCAAGGTCATCCAGAGTAAGTTTTAAAAAAGCCTACCCAACTACCACCAGAAATAGTTCTAAGTTGAACTAGTTGGTGATAGTAGGATAGGTTGAAGTAACTTTTGAATTTTATTAGTGAACATACAATTAATGTGCAACAGCAGAGTTTAAACAAGTTGAACTTTTGTGATGAATTACAGAGTTGTAAATGCAAACACCGACGACGATGAGAAGGTAAATGCAGAGTCCCCAGATGATGTATTTGAAAAGCTTGAACAAATGTAACATTTCAAGTTGGTTTTCCCGTTCCATTTCCAATCGTTTAATTTCCAATTTCAATTTATCCTCTTCCATTCTAGTTACGAAGGGAACTTCATCCATCATATCCATCATGATTGTGTTAGTGTTTGAAATTTTAGTGATGTTGATAGTTCAGAAGTCGAAGACGGAATAAGAAGTGAAAGGGAGAAATGTTAGTTAAATAAAGAAGTGGTGGGGGGAAGGATAGTAGTGTCAAATTGTTGGTGCTGGCCCAGTTCAAGGTCACCTGAGGGATGACGTCATCGAGGTCAATGACCTCACCGATGACGTCATCGATGACGTCATCGATTGCGTCATCGATGACGTCATCACTAATGACGTCATTTCTATGACGTCACACCCATGACGTCACAGAAATGACGTGCTGATGACGTCATCACCCCTTACGTCATCAAAATGACGTCACCGACGCCACTGAGGTCAAGGTCACGCTGAAACTTAAAATTTTTTGGCACTTTTACCGTTTCTCGCACTACGCTCCGAGTTTCAGTCAGAGTCCCCGTGACCTTGACCACTTGGAGCGAATTTTCGACGAGAAACGGCAAAAGTGCCAAGTTAAACTCGAGTTTCTGACATGACCCTGCCTAAATGGGCAATCGGTTATCCCTCAGGTGACCTTGAACCAGAACAACACCAACAATTTGATATTACTGTGACCTTGAAAACCTAACAACGGAGCGCCGACACCGATGCGCACCCCACGACAGCCACCGAGTGACTGACTGTCAGGCTCTGTGTATGCTAGGTATATCGGCTTGAGAGACTAAGACTTTAAACTGTCAGGAATGGGAGTAACTAACTGAATTTTGCAAGGAAAAGTCATTTCATCCAATATTTTAAACAAATCCTCATCAGTAAAACTGACATTAGTCTGTTTTGTATAAAACTTAGGGTGTCCGCGCAACAGTTTGCGCCACTTAGCTAAAGTTGAAACTCTCTTAACTTTGGGTGGTGGACAGTGAGCAACTAATAAAGTCTTAACACGGCTAAGTTTCTTACCTAAAGTGTCCTGCGACATGGCTTCACCTCACAAAAGTCCGCACAATACTGAGAGACTGCTTGTAGCGCATGAGTCAAGGGAAAAGAGGTGGGGGAAACAGCAGGAGTGGGGGAAGGTCACAGTGGCGGGGGAAGGTGAGGTGGTACGCTGGAGTATCGCATCACTTCACCATGAGCTGTCCTACAGTCAACACACTGTTCTCTTGGCCCGAGTTGGCACTAGAAGAAACATTTCTGTACAGCTTAGGCTGTGAGAGCCGAGGAAGCAAAGTCAAAGTGGAAATTGTGTTAAACTCCAAGATGAAGAGTCTCCTAAATAAACTAATTGTATCCTTGCAATCTCCTATAACTTTAGAGAAATACCACTTTATTAAGCGACACCTTATACTTTGGCAAAACGAAGCGGAAATGGAAAAGATTACAGTAAAATTAATTTAACTTAAAACTTGGACTGGACACTCATGGCGATACCACGTGGCGTGAAAACGCCACCCTAAACATTACAAGTTAGGTTATTGAGCACCTCTGGTACGATAACCGACGTGCTAGAGTTAAAGTGTGATGACCTTGAGTCAAAACACTGAAATACTATAAGTCGATATCGTCCCAGAGTTAAAGTGTAGTGACCTACATTCAGAACTTGTAAAATTACTTACATATAGAGAGCTAGAGAACAGCGAGACGCACCGCATGGAAGCCGGAGACATACTGGCGAAGCGGTGTTGTGTAGCCTAGGGACCCAGTTGTGGTGGGGGTATAGCCAACACTTAGAGTACAAGTGTTGTGGGTGACCTTGACCCACATAACATACCTAACCCCCCCCCCCCCCCCCCGACAAAAATGCGAACCCCCCCCCCCCCCCCGACAAAAATGCGAACCCCCCCCCCCCCCCCCCCGACAAAAAGTGCGACCCCCCCCCCCCCCCCCCCCCGACAAAAAGTGCGAGCCCCCCCCCCCCCCCCCCGACAAAAAGTGCGAGCCCCCCCCCCCCCCCCCCGGCAAAAAGTGCCCCCCCCCCCCACCCCCCCACCCCCACCCCCACCCCCACCCCCACCCCCACCCCCACCCCCACCCCCACCCCCACCCCCACCCCCACCCCCACCCCTGATATCCTGGGCGTGGCAGCCCCGGTGGGGATATAAGGGGGCCCAGCCAGAGCCGGCTCGCAGTCCGCTCCCGCGCGTTGAACGTGAACGATCGGGACGGACCGCCATAGGCATCACTAAACATTGAATGGCGCCTTCAGTGTTTAGCGAAGTCTACTCTAACTTTAAGACTTGTATTAGTTGTAAGATATTGCGCTTGCGTTTGGGTATTGCGAATTGTTTTATATGAGAGTGTTTTACTTGTACCTTATGTCTCCTGTGTGTCTTTTATCCTTTGTGTCTTGTTTGTTATATGTGTTTAACATGTATGTGCTTGTTCCAGCATTGACTACGTTGAGCTCAATTGTGTGTTGTAAGTGTGTTATATTTTTCTAAAGTGTATACGCTTGTTTTAGCAATCCCCCCTTGAGCTTTTGCAATGCTCAAAGTAAATTGTAAAGTCAGGGAACGGGAGTAGGCCCCCGTGTAAAAGCACTTTATACCAACGTTAGCATGAGTCCTCTCAGGCATGCAATATTGCGGCTGGGTTTGGGACTCGGTCCGTTTGTATGCTGACATGCAGACCACAGCTGTGGCCAATTTGCGGTGGCCTCTGCACTCGGACCGAGGGCGTAAGCCACTAGGGCTGTCCTCAACCTCTTGTTTCCCTTCTGGAAACTCAAAATTATGTAAATGAATCTTTGTTAGCTATTTGTGTTTTTAGTCCCCAAGGCCCCCGAACATTCGTGGTTCGCCATGGATGTACGGGGGCCGAAATTTTTTTAATGTCCGTGTGGCCTTGACCCACAAAGATTTATAAAAATTTACTGCATTGATAAAGTTAAATAGTAAAGGTAGGGTACGGGAGTAGACCCCCGTGTAAAACAATTTTAAACCAATTTTAGCATGGGTCCTCTCAGGCATGCAATATTGCGGCTGGGTTTGGGACTCGGTCCGTTTGTATGCTGACATGCAGACCACAGCTGTGGCCAATTTGCGGTGGCCCCCGCACTCGGACCGAGGGCGTAAGCCACTAGGGCTGTCCTCAACCTCTCTCAAAATTAAGTAAATGTTTTGTTAGCTATTGAAAAGAAAATGCAGTAAATGTTTACAAGTCTTGCGTGGCGAAGGGAACACGACATTGGATGTTGCCTTGTTGTCATAGTTGGGTCTCTTTGGAGGCTACAGCGATGACAACCCAAGTGCCCCACACCCCCATCGGGGGTGTGGGGCTTAATTTTTTAAAGTTTTACCGTGACCTTGACCTAAATATATAAAAGTTTTCAAAATTCTTTAACAGTCAGGTCTTATTAACAAGGTAAATATATTAAGCTCTTGTAAAAAAAATGTACAAGTCAAGTAACACACAAGGTTTGACTCGTCTATAAGTGTGTCTTTTTTGGAGGCTTCAGCGATGTTAACATAAACGCCTTAAGTGAGGCTTATTGTTTTAAATTTACCCCCCCCCCCCCCCCCCCGACAAAAAGTGCGAACCCCCCCCCCCCCCCCCACCCCCACCCCCACCCCCACCCCCACCCCTGATATCCTGGGCGTGGCAGCCCCGGCGGGGATATAAGGCGGCCGGGTGGCATGCACTTCTCATTCCTGTCCAGGTTCCCGTACCGGACGGTCCTCTCTCGCTCCTGAGATTTTATTTACTTATTTCAATCTTCTTTTCATATTTACTCTTTTCATATTTACTCTTCATTTATTCGCTTCATCAAGATGGGTCTTAAGCTCAAGAATTACCCACCAGCTTCTTCAACCTCGGCCAACACGCCTCAGCCCTCATCGTCGTCCGCTCCGATCCTAGAATACCTCATGACAGCGCAGATTCTGAGCTGCCTGACGATGCCGCCACCGCCGCCGCCACCGCAGCCTGCCTCGATGCCCAGCCTTTCACCATTGCCACCAACATTGGAAGAGGTTGGCGCACCTTCGGCTTCGGAAGAGGCTGGCGCACCTGCGGCATCTTCAAAGAACCCCAGCGGACGAGTCCTGATAGCCTCTCCAGCACTCTCTCTGCTATCGGACTCGGGATCGGAGTCTGCGGTGTTCGAAGAGGCGCCAAGGTCGAGGATAACCCCCTACAGTCGAACTAAGAAAATCCTATCCTACACCAAATCCCAATGTCCCTCACCCATATCCCCCATGCCACCTACACCAACCAAACCACCCCGTAAATCAATCTTCTCCCCCGAACTTCCCTCAATCGACCTAACCCGTTCACCTACCCCACCCAAAATTGTCTGCAGCCTACCTTTTGACCTACTTAAACCTTCACCTCCCACCCCCATTCCTTCTAGCCAGCCTAAACCTGACAAGCTCCAAAACACTCCAGTAAAGCGTCCAACACAAAAACGTAAGCGTGTTAAACTCCCTGCTGGCAAGGGTAATAAATGCGATTACGTTTGGATGTCAAAAGACTTTGGGATTCTTTGCTGTCAGAAGTTTGCTGTTTTAGATAAAGACCGTTGCCAAACGCACTTGAACAAAAACATCAATCTTCCGAGAGTAAGACCCTACAGTCTTAACAACATTAGGTCTAAAACATCCCAACCCAGACATCCCCACAGTCCGCAACCGCTTGATATTAGAAGACTTAAAATGGATGAAAAATATTATTTTATTGCTCAAATTTATGGAGCTTTTGATGCCAAAGTAGAAATCATTGTAAAAGGTGATGGCAGCCTTCATACAATGAAAGTACCCGTTCGGATGGTACAAAGACAATTTTTCATCCATAAAAAAGGCTATCTAATACGAAGGGAAGGATGCCAATCTGTGTGGGAAATGGATTAGGATGTAGGCCTACCAAAATAAATTCTAAATTGTTAGGTTGTGTTGGACAATATTTAAAAGTCTTTTTCCAAATTATTTTTCCAAATTTAGTCTTAACTCTCTTAAAGTAAGGGAGAGGGGTATTATACAAGTCAACTAATAAAAAAAAAAAATACTTGACTTGTATAATACTTTAACCTGGCGGTGATGTAAAGTCACTGGGACAATCTCAAACCGTGTCCTTGAGGGTGAAGACTAAGTTACAAATAAATCATTAACAAATAAAAACTTACCTCCAAACACTTGTAGCTTGCTACAAGTGTTTGGAGGTAAAAATTTTTCAAAGTTTGAATGACCTTGACATATATATCAGTCTTAATTCTTAACAAAAAACCTCCAAACACTTGCGGCTTGCCACAAGTGTTTGGAGGTGAAAATATTTTTCAAAGTTTGAATGACCTTGACATATATAAACTACACTTTAAGTAAAGTGCTAACCATGCGATTAAGGTGTGTGTATTACGTGATACCCCCACTCTGACGCTTTACTAAGCTTGTATGAACCGTTTATTTGCTTCAGTCTGTTCTGTGAGGGGGTCACCCTTGGCTTGGTGGGGGATATAAGGCGGCCAGGTTGCACGCACTTCTCATTCCACATCCAGCTATTGTACGGACTGGTTATTCCCGCCTTCAACACTACATTCCCATTATCACCGTTTACATTATTTCACTTTTCCATTTTCAAAATGCCTCCGAAGCTCAAGAACTATCCACCAGCTTCCAAAACCACCTCGACCGACACGCCCCCTGCTCCAATACTCCAATATTTGATAACCGCAGAATTCCTGAGCAGCCTGAAGATGCCCAGCCTGCCACCATTACCGTCGACAGTGCCACCAACATCGGAAGAGGCTGCCCTACGTCCAGCGCTGAAATTGTATAAAATATTCTGTTGTTTACTTGATAAAATGCTAAAAAAACAATCACCGATACCAAATACTTTCACGTACAAGCTACCCCTGATAGACAAGGATGATGTAAGCAAACTATCATCAATTCAAGTGAAATTTCTGGAAGAAAAAATTCTTGTTTCTGTAAAAGAAGTGTTTCATAATGAATATTCAAAAAGATTGGCTTTCAACTTTATTAGGGAACATGCAGGACGTGAAAAAGCACAGTATCCAAGACTATATTATTTATATCTCTTTGAGAATGGAGCAAGTGTAACGGTAGAAATAACTATCATATTAATGTAATTCTCCCTACCAAGGTTATGAGGTTAGGAGTGCATAATTTGGATGAACTGAACCTAATGTTTTAGGAACTGGAATATTTGATACATCAGAATTGTACGCTTTGTGAAATTGAAATTTTTAAATTGAAATAAAATGTGTTGAACTAGGACTCGAACTTGGACTTGATTGAGGTTTTGTAGAACAGAGCGGGGGATAGATCACTTTGCGGCAATAGACTAGCATGCTGCTTAGTGGTCTATCCCCCGCTCAAAGGGTATCTTTACATGACCTTGACCCACATAAATGCATACTTGGTGGGGGTATAAAAGGGCAAACCAATTGGATAGATACACCACTTCCATACCATGGCTCCCACTTGACAACACCGTGTTCCATTGCAACAGAATTGTCTCTATTCTGGAGGTTATACCTCTAGAAATTATAGAAGTAGAGGACCAACTACCTGCGGTTGATCAAGAAGAGGAGGAGGAAGAGATAATGGATATTGAAACGGACTCTGACGAAGCTGGTTCAACGGACAATGAGGTGGACTTGCATGCCTACGAAACATTAGAGTCGTCATCTGAGTCGGAAATGGAATTCCAATTGGAAATCGAAGAAGAAGAAGAACAAGAACAAGACACTCCCCATCGTCCAATGGATAGGATGTTAGTTGCCAGAAGAATTATGTATTGTCATCGCTACCTATTCCGTGATGAGGATGATTCCGACTCTGATGGTGATGTTTCACCCTTGTAAAAAGTTTAAACAAAAAGTTAAAAAAGAATGTGAGCGGGGGATAGAGCACTTTGTAGTAAATGATGCTGCTTAGTGCTCTATCCCCCGCTCAAAATAATAATTCCAAATGACCTTGACCTACATAAACTTGCTCAAACAGACATCTTTGAAAAAACTTGTACAAATTATTGAATCTAGACCAAATATCATCAATTTATCAAGCCTACTGATAAATGTATTACAAACGGTTGTGTAAAGGCTAAATTTAGCACATAAGTGATAACCTGTTTCCATATGACGTCACTTTCCCCACCTATCTGCCTCGGATATAAAGGGTCCCGGTGGAGTGCGCTGCTCATTATTTCGTGGACATTCACAGAGTGTGCATTCAAAGCCAAACTGTTTGAAATGGCTCTTTGCGACATTTGTGGGGAAATCTTTCAAGACGAAGATCTTTTCACCATACACAGAGAAGTACATGAAGACGAAGATAGAAAAGAAGATATTACCATGGATGAAATAGACTTAGACTCAATTGACCGGTTTTTGGAAGAGCACCAGAAGCAGATGGACTACTACGACAGCTATCTACAGCAAATGCAAAGAAGAAGACCTAGTGTGATTCAATTTGCTGGTGCTGGACCACCTACTGCTACAAGACCTATTGAAGAAGAGGACACCGAAGAAGAGGACACCGAAGAAGAGGATATGGAAGAAGAAGAACTGGAAGATGTAAGACAACTGCGCACCACAGCCTTGCCAGGACGAGTTGTAACACATTTCAAAATTAATAACGTTCAATTGGAATTGGAAACATTCATAACCCAGGCTAAGGAACTTGTTGGTCAAACGTTGAGGGAAGAATTACAAAGGCTAAATTTTATTAAATTTGGAATGGTGTTAGAGGCTATGTTTAACAATACTGATGGTGAAACAGCATTGAGAGCGTTCATTACCAAAAACCGAACCCTTACCTTCACCTCCAACATCGATGATATTATTGAAGAATGCTTGGAAGAACTTATAACAAAACTTCAAGAACATGAAGGAAGAGGATCTGGATGGACTTTGTCATCAATCGAAGGTATGGATGTAAGGGTTCACAAGCATGGATATGGTTTAAGGGGTAGTAGTTTTATCCCTTTACCAAAGAAAATCCAAAACACTAAATCGTGTAGGAATGTGCAAAATGAAGGTAATGAATGTTTTAAGTATGCAATGTTAACCAAGTATGTTAAAGATCATCCTGAAAGAGTTGGTAGAGAATATTACGAAAATGAACACCGCTACAACTTTCAAGGCCTCACCTACCCAGTTACATTGAAAGACATAGACAAATTTGAAAAGAAAAATCCTGGCGTTTCAGTGAATGTTTTTGGTCTGGATGATTCAAACAACGTTTATCCTTTGCGGGTAGTAAAGGTTGAGCAAAGAAACCACACGGACTTGCTATTGATAACTAAGGGTGAAATTTCCCATTATGTATGGATAAAGGACTTTGAAGCCTTAGTTGTAAAACAATTGACCAAAAGAGTAAATAGGATTACAGTTTGCAAGAGATGTTTCTGCTTTTCTTGGAAAGATTCAAGACGTGGAGGATTGGACTGGTTATTGGAACATAAAAGACTTTGCAACGAGAACTATGAAGTGAAGATTAGTCTGCCACCACCATCTCGAGCGTGTATCCAATTTAACAAGACAGTTCACCAATACCGAATTCCAATAGTGGTCTATGCAGATTTTGAATCAACGTTAGTACCACAGGAGCTGCCGGACGGCGAAGTGACTAGAAGAACAAAATATCAGTTGCATCAGCCCAACAGTTTTTGTTTACTAGTTAAATCAACCTTGTCTAAAAACCAATTGCAAGACTATGGTTTAACATCCACTCCAATACTCTACCGTGGTGAAGAAGCCGCTAAGTATTTTGTAGACCAACTGTACGATATTGCTGGAAAGGTTCAACGCTTGTTCGGTAATATTGTACCTATGGAACCTTTAAACCAAAATCAACAAGAAGAATACAACTTAGCGACAAGATGCTATTTATGCAAGAAGATGTTCAGTGAAGAAAATCCAAAAGTAAGAGATCACGATCACCTGACAGGGTTATACAGAGGAGCTGCTTGTAATTCATGCAATATAAATTACAAACTGCCAAACTTTATTCCTGTCGTTTTACACAATCTTAGCGGCTACGACTCCCACTTTATTATCCCGGAGTTAGGAAGAGATGACGGTAAAATTGATGTTCTTGCTACAACATTGGAAAAGTACATCAGCTTTTCAAAAACAGTAGGTAAAATTAAACTTCGCTTCGTAGACTCTTACAGATTTATGGCATCTAGTTTAGCCAAATTGTCAGAGAACCTAAGAAGAGAAGACCTAAAAGAAACCAGAAAAATTGTACCTGAAGATAAATTAGACCTAGTATTACGGAAAGGAGTGTTCCCCTACGATTACATAACTTCTACAGAAAAATTTGAAGAAACCAGTCTACCGCCGATTGAAGCCTTCAACAGCAAATTAAACGAAAGTGAAATCTCCGTTGAAGACTACAATCATGCATGTAATGTTTGGAACCAACTAAACATTCAAACCTTAGGGGAATATTCTGACTTTTATATAAAATTGGACGTAACTCTGCTGTGCGATGTGATGGAAGAATTCAGAAACACCTGCTTCTCCGCCTATGGACTGGACCCTCTACACTCGTACACATCTCCAGGATTAGCATGGCAAGCTATGCTAAAGTCAACCAACTGTCGACTGGAACTTCTAACGGATATTGATATGGTGCTCATGATGGAATCTGGTGTACGGGGCGGTTTGACACAAGCTGTAACACGTCATGTCAAAGCCAACAACAAGTACATCCCCGGCTTCGACGAGCAACAACCATCGGTCTACCTTGGCTATTTTGATGCAAACAACCTTTATGGTTGGGCAATGTCAAATCCGCTTCCCTACGCTGACTTCAAGTGGATCGACCCGGCCACCATCGGAGACATCTCACAGATTCCAAAGGATGGCCCAAAAGGCTATATTTTGGACTGTGATTTTGAATACCCGGAGCACCTTCATGACCATCACTACGACTTGCCTCTGCTAGCCAAGACTGAAGTTTCACCGACAGGAAGATGGCCAAAATTGATGATGACCTTGGAGAATAAGGATCGCTATGTGGCTCACTACTGGGTAGTTCAACAGGCTCTTGAATTGGGTCTACGTATAGTGAGAATTCATAGAGCAATTGAATTCACCCAGTCTTGTTGGTTGAAACCATATATTGATTCCAACACTGCAAGAAGAGCTGCAGCGACAACAGCATTTGAAAAGGACTTCTATAAATTAATGAACAATGCCATCTTTGGGAAGACCTTGGAGAACAAAAGAAAACACAAAAATGTAAAATTAGTGAGTGATCCTAGGAAATTGGAAAAATTAGTGCAAAAACCAAATTTCGGAACATCCATGATTATAAACGAAAATCTAGTCGCTGTCAGTATGAAGAAAACAACAATAGTCATGGACCGTCCGTTATACATAGGTATGTCGATTTTGGACATAAGTAAAACCCTGATGTATGATTTCCATTATAACAAAATGGTTAAACACTACGGAAGGGAAAACATTGGAGTCGCATACATGGATACGGACGCGTTTATCTACTGGATAAAGACTTTGGACATGTATGAAGACCTAAGGACTTTTCCATACAAAGAAGATTTCGACTTTTCTGACTATCCGAAGAACCATCCAAATTTTAATGAAAAAAATAAAAAAGTAATTGGAAAATTCAAAGATGAAGCAAATGGAATGCCTTTAGAAGAAATAGTGGCGCTGATGGCAAAATTGTATTCATTTAAGATGTACCACGAGAACAACACACCGACAGTGAAAAAAGCAAAAGGAGTGAAGACATCTTATTTGAAAAAACACGTAACATTTGACCACTACAAGACTTGTTTGTTTGAAGATACTACGATATCAGCAACATTCAACAATATCCGAAGCTTCAAGCATCAAGTCTACAGTGTCACCGAAATTAAAAAAGCACTGTCAGCTCGGGATGATAAAAGACATATTTTGCCCGACAAAATCCACACTCTTCCATTCGGCCATTACTCCCTAAACCCTATCAACTAGTAACCTATTCTTCGTCCTTCTACAACTTCGACCTTATTCCTTTCTCCTTCCGTAAAAAAAATGGGGAACACGGCAAGTCCAACGCCGTGTTCCCCATTTTTTTTACACAAGTTTGGATGACCTTGACCCATATAAATGATGTGAATATTTAAGACAACGTTCATTGTGATTATACATGTGATACAACAAACATTGAAACCTGCAATATGAAGGACTTGAAGCAACAAATTGTCAACGAACTTCATAAACCTGCAAGAAGAAAGTTTCCACGAAGAAATACGGTGATAAAAGGAATTAATGATTTATATCAAGCAGATTTAATCGAAATGATTCCTTATAGCAAACAAAATAAAGGATATAAATACATATTGACTGTTATTAACTGTTTTTCAAAAATGGCAGATGCTTTACCACTAAAAGATAAAAGTGGCAAAAGTGTTACAAAAGCAATGGAAACAGCTATACAAAGAGACAAACATACTATTAAACATTTACAAACAGATGATGGAAAAGAATATTTTAATAAGGAATTTGCAAATTTAATGAAAAAACACAATATAAACCATTACTCAACCAATTCAGAGGTAAAAGCTTCAATAATCGAAAGATTCAACAGAACTTTAAAAAGTGCAATGTATAAAATGTTTTCCAACAGAGGATCGCACATATGGATTGATATGTTACCAAAACTTATAAACAATTACAATAACAAATTTCATAGGACTATCGGGATGAAACCAAACCAAGTAACTAGTAAAAATGAAAACCTTGTATTAAAACGTATAAAAACGAATACTAAACCAAAAGTTGAAAAACTAAAGCCTAAAAAATTTAATGTGGGTGATAAAGTGCGAATAAGTAAATATAAAGGTGTATTCAGTAAAAGATACCTGCCAAATTGGACCAATGAGGTTTTTACTGTATTCAAAGTACAACCTACAGTACCTGAGACATATATTTTAAAAGATAATAAAGGACAATTGCTTGAAGGAGGGTTTTATGGACATGAAATGTTAAAATCAACAGTAGGCGATGTATATTTAGTTGAAAAGGTGTTGCAACGGAAAAAAGATAAGGTCAAAGTACGATGGTTAGGATTTAATAAGACGGAAGATTCTTGGATACCTAAAAAGGATTTGATATAACGATAGAGAATCATTTTAGGTTGAACCATTACAAAGGATGGAGATAGTACCACAAAAAGAGAGTTTTACTATTAATAATATAGATGAACTCACAGTGGATAATTCAGAATTCAATAGTGGGAAACATGGCAATTTGTTACCAAACACCGTTCGTTGTCTGGTTACCGGACCTTCCAACTGTGGAAAAACTAATGTAGTATTCAATTTGATTACAAACCCTAAAGGATTACGATTTAACAATCTATATGTATTTTCAAAATCACTACAACAACCAAAGTATCAATTATTGGAAAAAATACTGACTAATGTGCCTGAAGTTAAATATTTAAAGTTTAATGCAAGCGAGAGTGTCATGCAGCCACAAGAAGCTAAACCATTCTCCGTGTTTATATTCGACGATGTATCTTGTGAAAACCAAAACACAATAAGGAATTACTTCGCTATGGGTCGACATAACAACATAGATAGCATTTATATTGGCCAAACTTACAGCAAAATACCTAAACAACTTATTAGAGACAATGCAAACATGTTAATTGTATTTAAACAGGACGAAACCAACCTAAAACATATATATTTTGATCATGTAAATGCGGATATGACATTTGAACGATTTAAAGAGTTGTGTGGAAAGGCTTGGGCTGAAAAGTATGGGTTCCTAACAATTATGAAGGAACAACCGCTAAACAATGGTCGATACAGGATAGGATTTGATAAATTTATATTAATACATTAAACGTGGTATAACACATTCATTGTTGTACAACACGTCTTGCTACAAACATGGTTAACCAAGAAAAATTAGTAAAAGAAATAAAATCACTTAGTGATTCTATTCGGGCTAAAAACAGAGCATTGAAACTAGGTATTAGCGAGAGGGAGAAATTCCTTGAATCTACTTTTAAACCTATTACCGAACCCTTGAAACAATTAAACAAAAAATTTGCTAAACCTGTATTGGAAGGAGATGCGATTGCACCTATTACGAAGTTTGAAAGAGAAAATGTAAAATCAGAAGATTTTAGTGATGAAGACCTGGAATCCTCTACGTATAGTGGTTTTACCGGTGGAGAACCCGAAAGAGAGCTAGAATCACCGGACTATAGTGGAATAAAAGATTTATATGAAGTAAAAGCCAAAAGAGGACATGAAGTTGTATCAACTGCTAGTGAAGAGGAAAAAGAAGAAGAGACAAGGGAAGGTCCGTCAAACATAAGCTTATTGGGTGAAAACATTCATAACAAAGGACCTTTAGGAAGGAAATACATGGTAAAAATGTTACTCGGAACAATTCCTAATAAGAATTACCATAGTTATGGAGCGAGATTAACAGAAGACGGTTTAATGATAGGTAATAGCCCGTTAAACGTTGACGAACATGATAATATTGTCATTGGTGATCAAAGGTATAAGGGCACAAAAGGATTATTTGAATTATTATTTGAAAATAAGCCTTCAGTATCGGTAGTGAAAGAAAAAGACATGGAAGCATATAAAAATATTTTGGAACAGACAAATGCATATAGGAGAAAGTATTTACCTGACCAGCCTCCTTTTAGATCTAAGTCTTTAAAATATAAAGAATTTGTATCCAAGTTAATACCAACTAGAAGACAAACAATGCCGTTAACACAAAGAAAACCTGTAAAACGAAGATTTATGGCATCCACTTTGGATGTAAGTGCTCAGGAACGAAGAAAAAGAAGTAAGTCCGTTACGGGTACAGGTTTAATGAAGAAACTATATAACACAAATGTGATTTATTACAATAATATCAATAAATTGGTGGATAGAATGAAACTAATACATGAAGCTAAAGAAGCGGGTCATACTGGATTGGAAAACGAATGGGTGGCTTTAGTGGATGAACTCCGAAACCGTGGGGTAATCTCATAAAAATGCGTTACTCCCTAGAATACTATTCAGTTGCACTATGAGTGTCGACAAGTTCGGACGTTACTCCTCGGATGGGTTATATTATGCCAATAGTTTAAAAAGAAGTGCTGGTTTACCACAAACACCTGATGGAGATTATGATATGAGTAATAAAAGGTTAAAAAACATAAAAGATCCTACGGATGAAAAGGATGCAATAAATCTAAAAATATTAAAGGAAAAGATATCGCCAACATTAAAACTACAAAATAACACATATGACGCAGAAGATCATAGAATTATCAACGTTGGTAAACCAAATCAAAACGGTGATGCGATAAACAAAGGTTATTTGTCATCTGAATTAAAAAATACGTTAAAATTCAATGGGAAAACGTATAGTGCCAACAATAAACGTATATCCAACGTAGATGACCCTAAAGATGCAAAAGACAGCGTAAATAGACGCTATTTACATTCTTTGATACCTGAAAAGACAAAAGATGGATTTTCTTTTTATAAATTTGTTATTAACGATATAGGTTATCCAAAAAATGAAAATGATGCTGTAAATCTCAAATATATAAAAGATCATTGTGTCATACGTGATGTGGGAGTTATCGATTGTCTTGGCAATTGTTTGGCGAATGTAAAAGATGGTTCAGCACCATCTGATGGTGCAACAGTGGGTCAAATGAAAGAGACTTTAAAACAAGAAACAACTGGATTTGCAAAACGAGATGAAGTATTATCAAAGCAAGGGGATGACTTTATTCAAGGTAATGAAAAATTTCGTTTATTGACATACAAAAACGCTTATTGGGATTGCAGGCATGGAAGGTTATCAAATGTGTCATGGGGTCATGCAGATAGAGACGCGGCTGCCTTAGGACAAACAGTACATCTAGATCCAAATAATTACTATGCGTTTTTTATATGTAGTAATAAAAAATTAACAAACATGGCGCAAGGAAGAGAAGCAAATGATGCTGCAACTGTAGGACAGGCTATCACATTATCACAAATGGATAGCAAAGTGTATACTTGTAATAATAAACGTATAACAGACCTTAAAGACCCTGAACATGTGGATAATGCTGTCACTGTTAATTTTCTTGTAAAAGTTTTAGGAAATGCATTATTTGATGTATACAATCATATTGGTATTGGTTCAGGTCGTACTCCTTTGTTGGAATCTGAGAGAGGTACTTGGATTAAACGGGAAATTGTTCAAAACTATTTTATCAACCCTCGTACAAAAAAGTTTAGATCATCGGATTGGGGTGATTTTGATATTTAATAAAAGAACACAATAAACGACTTCATTTATGTCCAACTTGTCATAGAGGTAACACATAAGTTGTACATTGCGATTATAAAAGGACAATAATGACGTTCCAGTACATCAGTCCATATAGAGACACTGTAAGGAGAGGAGGTGGGATCACGTCCACAGCGGTTTCTCTGTTAAGTAAAGCTTTAAAACGAATTCCAGTAGGATCCATAGTAAATAGAGCAATAGACGCATTACCATACGAATTTCATATACCGGGAGGTTATCAGTATTGCGGACCAGGAACTAAATTGAAAAAACGACTGGAAAGAGGCGATCCTGGCATAAACAAGTTAGATCAGGCTTGTAAAGAACACGATATCGCATATTCCACGTTTGCCGATTCAAAAAATAGATCAATAGCTGACAAAAAGCTTGCGGACATAGCTTGGCAACGAGTAAAATCAAGTGACGCTAGCATAGCAGAAAAAGCAGCAGCTTTAGCAGTAACAGCAGGTATGAAGGCTAAAACAGCAGTAGGAGGTGGAAGAAGGAGGAGAAGGAGAGTAAAAAGGAGGTCAACCACAAGAAAACATGGAGGAAATATAAAAAGAAGACGACGATCTACAAGAAAAGGCAGGAAGAAGCCCACCGTGTGGTCAATGGTAAAAAACGGGGCAGGTCTTTACCTAAGACCTTATCGTGCATATTAAATGAAAGAAATCAATTGGTCATACCACATAAAGCATTAACCAATATTGAATTATTTAAATATATTTCCTGTTTAAAAATACCATTTTTCCGCGGTGTGTTTATGAAAGACAGTTTACCAAAGAAAATGTGGCAAAATGAGACTGGAATTGTAAATTTGGATAATACTGAAGGGCCTGGCACCCATTGGGTTTGTTATAAGAAACTAAATAACAATGTATATTATTTTGATAGTTTCGGTAATTTGCCACCACCAAAAGAACTTCAAAATTACTTTAAATCTGCTAAAAACATATATTATAACTATAAAAGAGAACAACCTGATAATACTTCAATATGCGGCCATTTATGTTTGGAATTTCTAGCTAAAAGTATCAGTCACTATTGAGATGTCTTCCTATACGGTATCATTAACAGGAAAATCGTCCACTTTACGAAGTATCCTTTTTCCAGCGTTACGCTTGCAAAAAGGAAGGTTTTGGGAGGCGGCACTATTGGATTTTACAACTTACAACTCTATCCCCAATGTTACGGAAGGTAAAAATAACGTATTGCATTATTATAAGGGAAAGGATGCCAGTGGAAAATTTACAGACTTACAAGAGTGCAGGTTACCCACAGGTTCTTATGAAATTGATCATATAAATGAATTTTTGCAAACTAAAATGGGAAAAGACAATATAACATTAAAAGGTAATAATAATACGATGAAAGCTGAAATTACTTCCAAATATTATATAGATTTCACTCAACCAAACTCAATTGGTGATTTATTAGGATTTTCCAACGATGAGCCTGTTTTAGAACCAGATGTAACACATTCCGGTAAGAAAACAGTAACAATATTAAAAGTCAATAGTATAGACATAACTTGTAACATTATACAAGGTGCTTACAGGGATGGGGCTAACACCCACATCATACATACTTTTTACCCAAGTGTACCACCTGGATTTAAAATTGTTGAAAAGCCACAAAACCTGGTATATCTACCGTTGAACACCACTTTCATTTCAGACATCGTGTTGAGCGTATTGGATCAAGACGGTAACTTGGTAGACTTCAGAGAAGAGCCTATTACGATTAGATTACATTTAAAATCGACACTTTAATACAAAACCATGGGTTTAACATTTAAAAGCGAACAACCTACGGGAAACCGCATTAGTAGCTCTTCAGCTGTGGAGGAGTTAACACGCGAGAACATTCGTTTCTTAGAGAGAATTGGATTAAAATTAACCGAGTATGGATATACTGGATATAGCGCAGGGTCCAACATTCGACGAAACCCTATGGGAAAAAGAATATCACACCCACAACCCTTACACTTCATCGAAATTAAACAATAACGATGAAATTCGTATTCCCATACAAAATCAAGACATTTACACACTACCATGTGAAAGTTACTTATATATTGAAGGACAAGTTACTAAAAAGGACGGTACTACTGTTGGTACAACAGTTCCATTTATAAATAATCCTATGGCTTTCCTATTTGATGAAATTAGATATGAAATATCAGGTGTAACAGTTGATTCCACTAAAAAAGTAGGTATTACGACAACTTTAAAAGGATTAACATCTATAACACCCAATGAAACCAATTTACTTAAACCTGCCGGATGGGTATTACCTACAATTGACACGATCACTCCAAATCCAAATGGATATTTTGATTTTCATATTCCATTACGTTTGCTGCTTGGCTTTGCTGAAGATTATAGGAAAATAATATTAAACGTTAAACAAGAATTAGTTTTGTTGAGATCTTCTAACGATAAAGACATTATTAAAGCTGCAGATGCTACTACAGATGCGACTTTAGAATGGAAATTAAAATTAGACAAAATTGTATGGAGAGTTCCACATGTTAAATTGGCTGACGAGCATAGAATGCTACTTTTAAGAAAATTAAAAGCCGATCGTGATATTGTTATTCCATTTAGAAGTTGGGAATTTCATGAGCATCCCAGTTTACCTACTACGGATCGACACACTTGGACTGTTAAAACATCGAATTATGTAGAACGAGCCAGGTATATTATATTTGGTTTACAAACAGGTAGAAGAGACGACATTACTAAACATGCAGGACAATTTGATCATTGTGACTTGAAAAATATTAAAGTTTATTTAAATTCACAATTCTTTCCATACGACAATTTAAATGTGTCATTCACTAAGAAGAAATACAGTATATTGTACGATATGTACGCGAGATTCCAAAGTTCATATTACGGTAAAACAAATACACCTTTATTACCACCTGACAAATATTTCGATGCCTACCCAATAGTTGTAATCGATTGTTCTAAACAAAATGAATCAGTAAAGTCTTCAAGTGTGGATATAAAAATAGAAATGGAATTCAACGATGCTATACCGGCTAATACAACTGCATACTGTTTAATTCTACATGATAAAATCGTAACATACACACCTTTAACTGGAATTGTTAAAAATGTATTGTAAGAACCGGTTTTGTTTCATTCCGCGAGTATAAAAGCAGAGCGTACAGACCGCTCCTCATCAGTTTGTTGCCTACTGTTGTATGGGTAGCATCGTATTCAATATGGCTTCTCCTAGTGGTACACCTGAAAATGTGGTAGATATTGAGAAGGAGATATCTGAGTTTTTAGATCCTCAAGGTCACCAGGAAGGAGGTGAACAAAACGTTTGCGGACAACTTCACGCCAGTAATAATGTTGAAGAAAAAGGTAAAAGAAGAAAGACTATACAAAAGAGAAAAAGGGATATTGAAGATAATATTTCTCCAAACATATTGAGTGAGGTATTTTTGCGAATATTTTACCCAATCTCTTCCAGTTTGGATAAAAGTGTTTTAATCGGTGTTATGAAATCTACAGATTATTCCCCTACTGTAATTTTAACTCATGGACCCAAAATGATTTTGTTTACGGACAGTGCTTGGGAATCGTTTATGAAACATTTGCATCTACTAGAATGCTATTTAAGTAGTAACATGTTTGGAAGAAAGACAAGAGTAGGACTTTTGGATTCAAATGTGGAAATTGATATCATTAAACAACGTGGTGATCATCAGCTACGGTTTAGAGACACAACAAGACATGATAACAAAATTCAACTTAATCGAGAGGAGTTTTTCATTTTAACTTGTGCTACTGAACCTATAACAAGATACTTGAGACAACTGGTGTTTTCAAGTTCGATTATTAAAGATTATCTGGAAGACACTTTGGACAAACAACCGGACGCACCTATATTATACGGACCTGTGGATACTTCTATATTTAATAGAGTTCCTCATGAAGTACAGATGTGGAGACAATTGGAAAAGTACGCTCAACTACATAAGAAATCAGTAAAACAGGAAGAAGAGGAAGATGGAGGAGAAGAATCAAGTGTTAGTGATGAAAATGAAAATAAGGAAAATATAAAGATGGAAACTTAAATGACAATGGTTAGTTTTTAAAACAATAGCCAACATTTTGTGGGGTTAGGCCTATTGGGGACGGTGCCCACGTTAAATATACACCAACGCGCCAACAACTGTACGGCCTGGTATAAAAGTAGTACCTACCGTGGTGTGGAAATCAGTTGACCTCCTGACTTCGTAATGAGCAGACGTGTGACCTTCAAAATGGACAAGGGAGAAGAACAACAAGTAAAGTCCAAGCCTGGTATTATTGAGTTTCAAGCGTTTCGTGGTAATGATGATAGATTCATTATAAAAGAACTTGTGTTTTTGGACATGAATACAAGTGTTCCTTATTCGTTTTTATTTAAACCACCATGTTCTTATTCGTCTTTAACTAGTAAAGCCGCTACTACCAACAGATGGATTTCAAAACACTTCCATCATATCGATTGGTATGATGGATTTACAAGTTACACGGACTTGTATCACATTATGCATCACTTTTCAGACAAGTTTACCAATATTTACACAAAGGGGCTGGAAAAGAAAAGATGGATCGAAGGATTTACTCATGTTCCGGTTAATGATGTGGAATTATATAAGAATTATCAATACATGCTGGAAACCATATGTATTTGTACAAAAAGCCCAGAACATGATAAAGATAGACATTGCGCTTTGAAAAATGCCTATAAACTCGCCTCTTACCTTCAAAGTGGGGAATTGGGGAGTGGTGGGGGTAACGGAGAGTATATAAGTGGGGAGCAGACAGGGACCTGGCATGAGTATTACTCGAGATTCCGAGACGACAACATCTCCGAGCAAGAAGACGATCTGTAACCTGACCATGGCATCTCACCAGTTCCTTCAGACTTTGGTCGAGCAGTTCAATGCTCACTCCAAGTCAACAATATTACCTGTAAAGAAGTGCTCGGAACTAAAAGACGAGAAGCACTACATAATCCATGCTATGAAGAAGATGGAGACTACAGTTGGGGAGGCCATCTGCTGCAGTCTCAGCGAGGCACCGTTTACTCCGGGGGATGAACCAAAGTTCCAGGTGTACCTGCCCAAGAGATTCGTCCATCTTCTACAAAACGAGGATCTTCGCTCTATTCAACCCGGGTGTCTATACCTGGTGTCCCACGGCTGCACGGGTAGCAATTCTACAGAGTTGACCATCCACATCGCTGACAAGCAGCAGTGTTAGATTTAAGTTTTAATGTTGTACATATGTTGTTGTTGTAATGTTTTATAAATAAACAAATCATAAAAGACAAAAAAATAAAAAAAAAAACAAAAAATGCAACATATCAATATGTGACAGACTTCACGTATTGATATGTTGCATTTTTTTTTTAAACTTCGCGGGTGACCTTGACCTTTGACCTTTGCATTTCACAATTACCCCCACTACTGTAATTACCCCCACTACCGCACTAGGATTCAAACCTGCTTGGATGCGAAAAACGGTCAGTCTGTTGCCAACTAGCAAACGATGAGCACCTTGTACGAGCTTTGCATACAACGAGTTATAACTCACAAGGACTTGTTCCCAACATGTTTACAAGACAACATCCCACTAACAATAAAAGAAGATGTCAAACGCTACAGGAGGGAAAATACAGGGTATTCGGAATACTCCTGGTATAAGTTCCACGACGGGGAAAAGTTTTGTAGGCCTTGTGGCGAGGCCGCCGTCAGAGACCTTCGGCGATTCGTACAGGATGGTGGTATAAAACAATTCGGATTTCTAGCGCCACTGTTTCGATTTGAAAATTACAAGGACACCTGCGCTATTTGTTCCATTCCATTGTATCGATGGAAAAAGTTTAGAACTGTTTAATTGGATTTTCTATACCCCCACCACTATTACCCCCACCACTTTTTCATGTACCTCCAAGCGCTGTGCCTCGGCTTCATTTCTACTCCAGCAGCCAACCTAGCAACATCAAGATGTCTCTGAACGTTAGTTGCGCAAGTTACGAGGAGGTGAGCATCAAGACTCAGCAGGAGCTAAACGACTTATACAAGGAGTTGCAGCTGATGGTGGCACGAGGCTACCGTATAAATGTGCAAGTTTACGCTTGCAATATACGGAACACCCGGCAGTCAAAGGAAGAGCCTGGACACTCCTCGACGGCTTCCTCACCAGCGTCCATGAAGACCGAGCCAGACAACTTGGACTACTTCAGCTGACTAGCAGTTGTATTTCTTATCCTAACCATTGTAGAATATGTATATTTTTTCATTATATTAAAGAAGTAAAAGAGCAAAAACACCTATCTTGTTACTGACATATAAGCTCAGTAACAAGATAGGTTTTTTTAAAACACAATTTGGATGACCTTGAAACTTCCCCCTCCACTGCTTTGTTACCCCCACCACTTGACTATTGGTGTACATGGCACATCGCAATTGGAAACCTCATTCCATCTTCTACAGCCACATCGACAACATCAACAATGGCAAACCTACCAACAGATGAAAGATGTCCTCACGCATGTTGTGACTTCGTCCACGAGTTAGAGAAGAGGATGCAGGAGAGGGCGATAAGAAGAAAGCAGATCCACTCAGAAAATATCATGATAGTCAACGGCTATCTTTTATTGTTCGGCCTTATTATGGTTGTACTTTTCATACTGTATGGCATAGTCACATGTGTCGGCAAGGTTGCAGAAGAAAACGCTCGCCACCATCAATTGGAAAGTTTTAATGTTACTTTGTAGGTTTTCCTTTTTTTTAAAACTCCGTTTGGATGACCTTGAAACTTCCCCCACTACTCCACCACGCCCCCCACCATGTTCCTGCATGAGCCTCACATCAAGCATCATTCCTTGTTCAGCAGGCAACCATGGATGACAACAACACCATCACCCAGGCAGACTCCACTACCGATGTTGGAACAAGTACGGGTTGGACACTGTCGATCGACAGTGTGCACTATCTAGAGACAATTTTCCAAAGGATGAAGGAGATACTCCGGGACAACCCTGGAATCATAATTCAAATGAATTTGGACTATGATTGGTCGAGAGTTACACTGCAGCAGGATGGAGACAACACTCAACAGTCACCAGAGTATACCCCAATGTCACCTATTTACCCCTATGAAGGATCTGATGTGGAGGTCAACGACGAGGCTGGTGGGGAGTGACCTTCTTTCTTTTTTTAAAACCCAATTTGGATGACCTTGACCTTTCCCCTCTACTCCTTCATTTTTTTTAAAACTCAATTTCAATGACCTTGAAATTTCCCCCTCTACTTTTCAATACTGTTACTACAGTCTGCGGCTCACCTCATTCCTTCCTTAGCTACCATGGCGAACGAGGCTACTTCTCAAGTTGAAGTTGACTCCACTACGGACGAAGCATTTCCCTTGTGGTGGACCGTTCATTTGCAAGATGTGACAGAACTAGAAATGTTACGCCAAAAATTGCAATATGTTTTTAACGAGAACCGTGACGTTGAATGTAGGATGGAATTGGATTTTGATGCGACCAGGATCAACTCAGAACCTTTAACTTCCAGCCAGCCTCATCCACACTTTACACATCTGTACACTCCTATAGCGCCGAAAGAAATAACCATTGCCGAAGCTGACTCATCCACACGTTTTATTCACCCAACATTTTGGGTGTTGATTATAGACAATGTGTACAAAGTGGAGGTGGTATGTAATAGGTTGAAGGAGTTGATGGTGGAAGATCCTGGCCTTCGCTTTAAAATAGAAATACACTTTATCTATGGAGCACCAGCAAGGGACTCAGACGACTCTGGTTCTTCATCTGAAACTACTACAGACGACGAGGACGACTAGCCATCTTTTTTAAAACTACATTTGAATGACCTTGACCTTTCCCCTTTACTCACCTTAGTTTATATAAGCTGCGCTCTCACTGACTACAGCATCATTTCGTCGTGCGCCTTCGCCGCAGCAACATGGAGAGTCAACTTAACTACTGTTGCAAACAGAAGTGTTTTTCATGGCCCAATGACATTGATGTGGTGGATGGACTGGCTTGTAGAAAGTGTGAAGCTTTTGGACAATGCATGTGTCGGTGCAAATCTTGGGAGAAGCCAAAGCCTGAGTTGAAGACATTCCATGTGTACCAGATGAGAGGGCATAAGTACACTTGTTGCCCTGAACGTTGCATTGAATTCACATTAAAACAGCTAACTGGCTGCAAATTGTGCAACAATCATTTTGCAGGTTTTTGCAAACATTATTTAGGAGCCTGTCAGTACAGATCAACTTGGCATACAGAAGCACTCACTATCAATGAAATCGCTATAGATACACAAGAGTAGTCTTTCTACTCTTTTCTTTTTTTAAAACTCCATTTGGATGACCTTGACCTTTCCCCCTCCACTCACCTTAGTTTATATAAGCTCCATTCCTGCTGGCCACGGCATCACTTCATCTTGCTCCCTCGCCAAAGCAACATCAAGTATGGAAACTAAGCGTGTCTCATGTTGCGAGCATAAGTGTTTAGAGATACAAGGCGTCGTCCATTGTGCAAAGAAGCTTTGGGAGGAAGAGACAGGGACAACCTATTGCTGCGAGGGCAAGTGTTTCCTACTACCAAGATGGCAAGTGGACGGGCTGGCCTGCCGGCAATGTGAATGCTTCGGATGTTGCAGGTGTAGATGCAAGAACCAACAGCTGCCACCACCGGTACTACAAACTTTCAAAATCTACAAATCCAACTACTTTTACACTTGTTGTCCGCAGCGGTGTATTAAATTTCATTTCTCCAATCTTACCAATTGTCGGAAGTGCTACGGACAACCTGATGGGTGGTGCACCTGTTTTCTGGACTCCTGCCGCTACAGATCGGATTGGTTTACAGATCCGTTGGAAATTGATGAGGTCGCCCAGGAAGCACAAGAGTAGTCTTTCTACTCTTCAACTTTTTTAAAACTCCATTTGGATGACCTTGAGATTTCCCCCTCCACTTCCCCATATACCTAGAGTACACAGAGCCTGACAGTCAGTCACTCGGTGGCTGTCGTGGGGTGCGCATCGGTGTCGGCGCTCCGTTGTTAGGTTTTCAAGGTCACAGTAATATCAAATTGTTGGTGTTGTGCTGGTTCAAGGTCACCTGAGGGATAACCGATTGCCCATTTAGGCAGGGTCATGTCAGAAACTCGAGTTTAACTTGGCACTTTTGCCGTTTCTCGTCGAAAATTCGCTCCAAGTGGTCAAGGTCACGGGGACTCTGACTGAACCTCGGAGCGTAGTGCGAGAAACGGCAAAAGTGCCAAAAAATTTTAAGTTTCGGCGTGACCTTGACCTCAGTGGCGTCGGTGACGTCATTTTGATGACGTAAGGGGTGATGACGTCATCAGCACGTCATTTCTGTGACGTCATGGGTGTGACGTCATAGAAATGACGTCATTAGTGATGACGTCATCGATGACGCAATCGATGACGTCATCGATGACGTCATCGGTGAGGTCATTGACCTCGATGACGTCATCCCTCAGGTGACCTTGAACTGGGCCAGCACCAACAATTTGACACTACTAAGGATGAATTACAAAGAAGTGGTGGGGGAAAGACGTTGCTCTTCATTATTACCATCAGTAGTGTCAGATGGTGCAGGAGTTAGATTTAATAAACTGTCTTCGTCTAAACTTTCAACCTTATCACAAATAGGACAATCGTATGTTATTTCCAAATTCATTTTGATGGTTGTAAAATTATCTACAAGTTCTTGTAAAATATTAAAAATGTCTTGTAACTCTTCTTTAGAGTTTATTTCAAAACTAGAATTCATTCGGGCCAAAGGAGAGTTGTTCTTCGTTAAAGAGTCGGGGATGGAATGAGGATCGGCACATAGGGAGGGGGCTTATATAATGGCGACCTTGAGCAGGCGTCTAGGGAGGGGGGCTGTCTAGGGAGGGGGCTTTTATATGGGGAACCTTGAGCTTATGATTGAATAAAATGTTTAGTTCTTCTTCTTCGTCTTTTAATTCAATTATTTGAACCGAAGTAGTTGTTTCATCCTCTTCACTCGATGAAGAAAACAATTCACCAGGATTTAAATATTGAACTACAATTCTGAACCATCTTATAGGATATTCGTCAATGATAGAAAGTAAGTTTTGAAACAATTCTTCCATCTCCTCCCTGTCAGTTATTATATGTTCAAACTTGATAAATTTGTTTTCCATGTTGTTAGTTAGAGTGTTGGAAGTGGAATGATTTAATATTATATAAAAATTAGAACTAGTGGTGGGGGAAATCTCAAGGTCATCCAAATGAAGTTTTAAAAAAGAGTGTAAAACTGAAATTACACATTTGATGGTTCTACAGGATCGGAATACCAATCTGATCTGTATTTACATCTTTTTATCATATGTGTACAAAAATCATCTTGATGAGAATTGGTGCGTTGACAATGAGCAAGATCTAGAGGGTGAAATTTGAAACATCTTTGAGGACAACATGTATGAAAATATCTTGATTTGTAAAATTTGAAAGTTCGCAATTCCGGTGGTGGTAGTTGTTTTGTTTTGCATTTGCAATAACAAGATCCGAAGAATTCACATTTAGTACAAGCTAACCCATCCACCATCATTGGTCCTAAATCTGTACACTGTTGTTCACAACAGTAACGAGGTTTGTACTTGTATTTTTGCTCTTCCATGTTGACGCTGCGGAGTCCAGTGAAAGAATAAGAGTGTATAGTGTTGAATAGTGAGTTTTATGTACTGTGAAAAGTGGTGGAGGTAATTTCAAGGTCATCCAAATGGAGTTTTAAAAAATTATACCTTACAAGTGTAAGGATTATTAAAATTTAGGAAGTTTGTTTCTCTTTGTTTTCTTCAGACTTTTTCTCTCTCTCCGCCTTAGCCATAGCAACAAGTTCTTCTGTTGATAATGGATGTACTTCAGGAAATTTTAAAATTAATTTAGCTTGATATCCTTCTTTAGTTAATACATCTAAATCTTGGGTCATTTGTTCAACGGTGTTGTAGTCTTTTCCATAGATTTTTCCATCAAGTTGAATCATCATTCTGTACAACATTTTCTTAAATAGGTCTTGTCGTGGTGAGAGCTGAGAAGCAAATGATTATTTATACAAGTATCACATCCTTTTTATTAACTCACATTGATCATGTGATTCTTTAGTTGTAGTTTTGTCTGTCAAAAGTTATTCAACATTGGTAATACTTTTGGAACTTGATGTTATGTTGACCAGTTGGCGATGAAGAAGTTGTAGGTTGTGTAGAAATAAATATTTCATCATCGCAATATTTTGTTTTAGTGAACATCCTTGTATTAGTAGCACTAACATCAACAGTTAAGTGATAACCACCGGTAAGTAAAACTCGCATTTCGTTGGTTAAATCTTCGAGTTGTTCAAAAGTTGTAATGGTGTTGGTATCATAAGATGCATACTTGACTTTGAGAGACATCTTTTAGTTTTTATATTAAGCGATAGAGTGAGCGAGATGTGTACGGTACGAAAGGTAGTCGTAGACTGATGAATTTTACAAGTAGATTTTCGCTTTTATAATCACACAAAAGTGGGTCAAGGTCATCCCGTGGAATTTTTAAAAAAAGCAACATATTGTAATGTACAAAGACATCACAATATGTTGCTTCTTTTAATTTTTTTGTTTTTTCTTTATATCATATTTATTGAAAAACAATTACAAACAAATAGTTACAAAGTTATGTACAAACTAATCAGTAGTAGGTGTTACATGAATAGTTAGTTCAGTTGAGTTGTTTCCACTTGGTCCGTGCGAAACCAAATAGAGTGCGCCGGGTTGAACTACACGAAGATCTTCATTTTGAAGAAGTTGTACAAAGCGTCTTGGTAGGAAGATCTGAAATTTTGGTTCATCACCAACTGTATATGGAGCCTCGCTCAATGTGCAATTAATAGCATCACCTACTGAAGTTTCCATTTTCTTAATCGTATGAATGATGTAGTGTTTTTCTTCTTTTAGTTCAGAACATTTCTTTGTAGGTAGAATTGATGATTTAGAATGAGCGTTGAACTGATCAACTAAACTTTGAAGTAAGTTCTGTGATGCCATCTTGATGTTGTTGTTAATCTTCTTGTTAATAAGAATGTCCGTCGGAGATGTTGTCTCTTCGGAGGTTAGAGTAATACTCATGCTGCGTCATGGTAGCGCTCTCGCTTTTATAATCGACACTACCCCCACTACTGACACTACACCCACCACTTTGTTGAAGGAAATTGTTCAAGCGGTAGGCATTCTTTAAAGCGCACTGCGACCTTCGATGTTTAAAACTTTTTGATGAAATACAAAGTTCGTTGAAGTAGCATTGGAAATCTTTATCAATTATTGCATTAATCACTTCGTTGCTTGTAAATGATTGTATCCAATTTGCTTTTTCCAATCCCCTTGTGTAGATAATTTTAACTCTTTGCAATAATGATTCATAATGTGCGGCATCATGTTATAATTAATGAAACCTTCATCCCATCTTAAGTTGTGAAAATGTTTGTTCAACCATTTGTTTGTAACTTTCGCTTTAGTTGTTAGTCTATTAAATGGTACTGGAGGTTTGAACAAATAATGATAAACTACTGATGTGTTCATGTCCAAGATTACTAATTCTTTAATAATAAAATTACCATCATTTCCTCGGAAAGCTTGAAATTCAATTATACCTCTTTTAACTTCCATTATATGTGGCGCATTAGAAAACGAAACCCGTTTATTCATGATGAAGTCTTACTAACAACTGACTTAAAAATTGAATGAGCCGATGTTTATAACAGACAGGATTGTTCTTCTTTTTTCACTTCTTGTGCCACTTCATCAATATTAAAATTGGTGTGATAGTTGTTTAATTGTCTCCACATTTCAACTTCTTGAGGTATTCTATTAAAGATTGAAGTATCCACGGGACCGTATAAAATTGGAACAAAAGGTTTTTTGTCCAATGTATCAATTAGATAGTCTTTAATTATTGCACTTGAAAATATTAGTTGTTTCAAATATCTGGTGACGGGACCGGTAGTACAACTTAAAGTGTAAAATTCTTCTTTAGTGAAATATAATTTAACATTATGTGTAGTTAAATCTCTGAAGCGAACAATTTGTCCTCCACGATGTTTTACTATATCAACTTCAATATTTGATTCCAATAAACTTAATCTTGTTCTTCTTCCAAATGTGTTGTTACTTAAATAGCACTCCAAAAGATGTAAATGTTTCATGAGAGATTCCCAAGTAGTTTCATTAAAAGTAACCATTTTGTTTCCATGATTTAAAATAACAATTGGTGAATAATCCATTGATTTTAAAATTCCAACTGATATACTTTTTGTCATGCATGAAGAAATTGGGTAGATAATCCGAAGAAATACTTCTGTTAAAATATTGGTTGTAATGTTAACTTCAACCTTCTTCCTTTTTACTTCTTTTTCAGCTTTTTCTTCTTCTCTCTTCTTATGTTTGTTGAATTTTAGGAACTCGTCCATTTCTCGTTCAACTTGTTTTTCTATATCTGAACTATTATCATCCATTAGAGGTGTATTTTCTTCTCCGTTAGTAGAATTCATCTTGCGAATGATGTTTCCCATACGACGGTTGAAGATAGAATGAAGTTTCTACTAATTATTTTCTCGCTTTTATATTTTTCGTAAAATCCTTGAAATTTATACAATTACATAATTGTTTGTTTTCAACTTGTCTTTCACAAATGAAATTCTAACCTCAAAAATTAAAGCAGATAATTCTAACCTCAAAAATTTGCAGTTGTTGTACAATTCTTCTTAAAGTACATTCTTCACAATTCCGGTCAGCGGTGTGTAAGTAACTATTTTATCATGTAGAATTAGACAGTATGCCGAAGTTCCATCCGCTACTGGTTCTTCAAATTCCATTTCAATTTTTATATCCACACTTGATGATTTTACCGATTCATTTTGTTTTGAACAATCGATTACAATTATTGGAGCCTTGGAATAATACTGGTCAGGTGATAATAGTGGTGTATTAGTCTTTCCATAATATGACGATTGAAATCTTGCATACATATCGTATAAAATAGAAAAACGTTTTTTGCTGAACATGACATTCAAATTGTCATAGGGAAAGAATTGAGAGTTTAGGAAAACTTTACAATTCTTTATTTTACAGTGATCAAATTGACCAGCATTTGCAGTGATAACATCTTTTCGCTTAGTTTGAAAACCGAGTATTATGTACCTTGCTCGTTCCAAGTAAGTTGATGTCTTGACGGTCCATGTTTGTCGTTCTGTCTGAGGTAGTGTAGGGTATTCATGAAATTCCCAACTTCGGAATGGCATCACAATATCACGGTCAGATTTCAACTTTCTCAATAATAGGATTCTATGTTCATCAGCCAATCTTACATGAGGTACTCTCCAAACAACTTTATCCAACTGTAGTTGCCATTCCAGTTTATCTTCCGTAGTTGCAGGGTCTGCAAGTATCAAGTCCTTATTAGTTGAAGATCTGAGTAATACTAATTCTTGTTTGACATTTATTATTACCCGTTTGTAATCTTCAGCGAATCCCAAAAGCAATCATAAAGGTACATGAAAATCAAAGTGACCGTTGGAAGCTGGTGTTATAGTGTCTTTATCGGGGGCAACCCATCCGGCGGTGACTATTGAATTCTTCTCATGCGGTGTTAATGATGTTAATCCTTTCAATGTCGTTGTTAAACCAACCTTTTTTGTTGAATCAACCGTCACCCCTGATATTTCATATCTTATTTCATCAAAAAGATATGCCATCGGGTTATTTATAAAAGGAACTGTTGAAGCAGTTTTTCCATCCAATTTTAATACCCGTCCTTCGATGTACAAGTAACTTTCACACGGTAAAGTGTAAATATCTTGTTGTTGAATGGGGATCCTTATTTCATCGTTATTGTTTAATTTTGATGAAGTGTAAGGGTTGTGCGTGTGATATTCCTTCTCCCATAGTGTTTCGTCGAACGTTGGTCCTTGAGATATATCCAGGATATCCATCGCTGTTAAGTTTCAATCCAATCTTCTGTAGAAAACGAATGTTGTCCGATGTTAACTCTTCCAATGTTGAGGAGCTACTGAGCTCCCGACTCTTCCGTTGCGGTTTAAATGATAATCCCATGTTGACTTTTATGTTGCTGCTCTGATGTGTATCCGTATAGTAATTGTTTCTCCTCTAAAGTCAACACTATGACCGTCTTGATCCAATATGTTCAGTACGATGTCTGAAATGAAACTGGTGTTTAACGGTAGGTATATCAAGTTTTGTGGCTTCTCAACAATTTTAAAACCGGGAGCCACTGTTGGATAAAATGTATGTAAAATATGTTGATTAACTCCATCTCTATACGATCCGTGTATAATGTTGCACGTGACATCGATACTATTTACTTTCAATATTGTTACAGTTGAATCACCTGAATGAGTAGTTCCAGGAGTTAAGATTTTCTTTTTTGTATCTGTAAATCCAAGTAAACTGCCAATCGACTGTTCCAAGCTGACATCAATATAATATTTTGAAGTTATTTCTGCTTTTAAAGTATTATTGTTTCCTTTAACGGTAATATTGTCTTCTCCGAGTTGTTTCTGTAATAATTGGTTTATATCATCAATTTCATAAGCTCCAGTAGGAAATGTAATTATTTTCAATTCTGAGTATTTTCCTGCAGCATCCTTAGTTTCATAATAATGTAGTAAATTGTTCTTCCCTTCCGTAACATTGGGAATTGAGTTGTAGGTAGTCAAATCAAGTAATGCCGCTTCCCATAATCGTTCCTTGGATAGACGCAATGCTGGGAACAGCGTACTTTTCAATGTGGATGAATTTCCACTCAATGACACTGTATACGATGACATCTTAAAGCTGACTGACACTTTTCGCTAGAAACTCCAAACATAAATGCCCACATATTTCAGTATTGTTAGGTTGTTCTTTTTTGTAATTGTAAAAAATGTTTTTTGAGTTTCGAAAATAATGTTGAAGTTCTTTTGGCGGTGGTAGATTGCCAAAACTGTCAAAGTAGTAAACGGTTTGTCCAAGCTTTTTATAGCATACCCAATGAGTACCTGGACCATAGGTGGAATCCAAATTTACTATTCCAGTTTCATTTTTCCATATTTTAGTTGGTAATGCATCTTTCATAAAAACTCCTCGAAAGAATGGTATTTTCAAACATTTCACATAATCATTTAACTGATGATTTGTTAAGGCTTTATTTGGAATTATCAATTGACTCTTCTTATTTAATACACACGGTATGGTCTTAGGTATAAACCTGCTCCGTTTTTTACCATTTGCCAAACAGAAGTCTTCTTTACATTTGCCTTATGAGTTCTACGACGTCCTTTTTTAATGTTTCCACCTCTTTTGGGAGCGCCTTTCTTTGCAGGTCTTCCTCTGCGACGTTTTCCACCACCTAACTTTGCTTTCGTCTTCATGGCTGTAGTTACTGCCCAAGCCGATGCTTTTTCTGCAATACTTGCGTCACTTGATTTTACTCTTTGCCAAGCTTTTTCCGCTAGAATTTTATCTGCTATTGATCTATTTGTTGAATCTTTATACTTTGAATATGCTATATCGTGTTCCTTGCAAGCTTGATCTAATTTATTAATTCCAGGATCTCCTCTTGCTAAACGCTTTGCCAACTTAGTTCCAGGTCCACAATATTGATAACCTCCGGGCAGATGTAATTCGTATGGTAAAGCGTCTATCGTTCGATTTACAACAGCACCAACTGGAATCCGTCTAAGCAGGGATAATGCAGCTGATGTTATACCACGTCCTCTCTTGCCGCTGTCTTGACGATGACTGAGCGATACGGTCTTCATTATGTTGTCTTATATAACTGGCGTGTTTACTCCACGAGATACTTTACACAAATGAATAACTTGTGCAAAATCTTTTATATTTAAAGACTTAGTTATTCAAATTAATTATATACTGATTTATAATTCTATTTTTAATCCAAGCTTCTCGTTCATCGGGTTGAATCATCACATGACTCGTTGTACTAGCTATATGATTGTGGGTATCAATAAGTAAATTACCCACTATTCTTATTAAACAATCTAAAGTTACAGCATCTTTCGGATGTTGAGGATCTTGTAACTGCATAATACGTTTATCATTACAAGTATATGCGGTTGAATCACTTTTTGATGTTGTTATGACTTGTCCAATAGTAGCAGCATCATTTGAATCTTCACCTGGTAAAATATTAATTATTTTCTTCATCTTTGCATCATATTTGGTCCCAAAGTGTTTATCCCAAGTTATTGTTTGTTTCAATGTAACACAATCATCTTCTTCATAACCAGGATAAATATTTTTTATTCTTCTATTACGACCATCGTATGTACCTAATCTACCACCACTTGCAATTAATGTTTGTACCATAAGAGGTACATCTGAATCTTTTATACCAAATCTTCCATTTGTTATTGTTTTATGTCCTGCATCCCATTCATCATTTTTTCCTTGCATTAAATCAAACTTTTTATTTCCATGTATAAATTTATCTCCCCGCTTTAACACGGCATCTTCATGTTTTACAAAATTTGATGTTTCCTTTTTTAATTCTTTAGATAATTGTTCCATAGTAACAGCATCTTTTGGTTGAGAACCAAACTTTACATTTGTCAATGTTTTACCATGACAATCAATTCCATTAACATCTTGTAAAATACAGTTGTCCTTGATGTATTTTAGGTTTACAGCATCACCGTCTTCCTTTGGGTATCCAATGTCATTTATAATAAATTTATAAAATGAAAATCCATGTTCAGTTTTTTCCGGTATTATAGAATGTAAATATTCTTTATTAACTGAATCTTTATCATTTTTGGGATTTCCCACGTTGGTTATTCTATAATTTCCAGCATCATACGTTTGTCCATCTTTTAAGTTATTACCCCATTGCAATTTTAAAGTATTTGAAAGTTCAGATGATAAGTACTCTTTAGTAATTGCATCAGAACCTTCAGTTGGTTTACCAACATTAATTATTCTATGTGATTTAACATCGTAAGTATTCTTATGTAATTTCAATGATGTTGAAGTAGCTTCTTTTACTGTCTTTAAATTTGCTCCATCAGTATCTTCTTCTGGATCTTTAACTAGTTTTAAACGTTTATTACTTATGCTATAGTCACCTTCAGGTGTTTGCGGTAATCCACTTCTTTTTCTGTCTTCTCCAACTTGCACTCCTAACGCGGAGTACCGTCCGAACTTGTCGACGCTCATGTTAGAACTGATACGTCTTACGCTTGCAACTCTTTTATATCCGCGGACAATTATACAACTATACCACGATTCCTAAGTTCATCAACTAGAGCCACCCATTCATTATTCAAACCCGTATGACCGGCTTCCATGGCTTCATGCAATAGTCTCATTCGGTCAACCAATTTATTGATGTCGTTGTAGTAAATCACATTTGTATTGTATAGATTTTTCATCAATCCTTTACCAGAGGTTGAAGTATCTCCTTCACTCTTTTTACCATGTTGTTCAAGAAGTGATAAATCCATAAGTGATAAAGATTTTCTTTTCAGTGGTTGTCTCACCGCTGGAGCAGTACGTAATGTGGGCAATTTTCGTGGAGGAAACAACTTTTTTATAACAATGTTATATTTTGTTGCACGTGAACGATTAATCATTGCATCCTTTAAGTAGTTTCTCTTATGAGCGTTAGTATTTTGTAAAATCTCTTTAAAAACACTTAAATCTTTGGATGAATATCTTAGTGGTATATTTTTAAAAATTAATTCATATAATCCTTTTGTTCCTTTATATCTATGCTCACCAATAATGATGTAATCGTCTTGAGTTATTTCAAGCTTTGAATCACCAATCTTTAATTCATTCCCATCAATTCTTGCTCCGTATATGTGTGATCTACTCAAATTCGGGTTTGATTTCATGTCATGTAGCATTTTCATTATATATTTTCTTCCAAGAGGTCCATGTTGTAATATATCGCTACTCAATTGAGTTAAATTTGGAATAGATTGTTCAGCTTCAGGTATTGGCTGTTCTTCTCCCTTTTCAACAATTGGTTCTTCTTCTTCTTTTGCTTCTTCTTGCTCACTAGCACTTGTGTATGAATCATCATCTTCTTCTTTTTTTAATGCTTGTACTTCTTGTTTAGAAACTGGTAGTAAAACATCTCCTTCATAACGAGGTTTACCAATAGTTTCTGATATCTGTTTTAAAGGTTCCGTAATAGGTTTAAATGTAGTCTCTAGAAATTCTTCTCTTTCACTTAAACCCATCCTCAATGCACGATTCTTCATCCTAATAGAATCACTGAGTGATTTTATTTCTTTCAATAGTTTTTCTTGATTCACCATGTTTACACTGTGAAGTTCAACGTGTAACTAGATGTAGCATCGGTAGTTCAACGCATAAATACAAATTTATCCAACCCTATACGATATCTACCATTTTTAATATCTTCTTCCTTCATAATAACGAGAAAGCTATATTTCTCATTCCATGCTTTGCCACACATCTCTTTAAATTTTTCAAATGGCATATCCGCATTTACATGATCATTATATATATGCTTTAAATTTGTTTCATCTTGCTTGAAGATGATCAACATATTTGCATTGTCTCTTATAAGTTGTTTTGGAATTTTACTGTATGTTTGACCAATGTAAATGCTATCAATATTATGATGTCTTCCCATAGCAAAATAATTCCTTATTGTGTCATGATTTTCACAAGAAACATCGTCAAATATAAAAATAGAAAATGGTTTTGCTTCATTTGGTTGCATAATTGTTTCACTGGCATTAAACTTGTAAAAATTTACTTCAGGTACACTTGCAAGTACTTTATCCAATAATTGATATTTTGGTTGTTGCAATGATTTTGAAAAAATGTATATATTGTTAAAACGCAATCCTTTAGGATTAGTTATAAGGTTAAAAACAACATTAGTTTTTCCACAATTTGAAGGACCAGTTATTAGACATCTTATCGTATTTGGTAGTAATTCACCATGTTTTCCATGATTTAACTTATCATTGTCAACTGTCAATTCATCAATGTTATTGATATTAAATCGATCTTTTTGTTGTACAATCTCCATCTTGTATAAAGGTTAAACACACAATGAGCTATTAAACAACTATACTAAGTCTTTTGAAGGAATCCAAGAGTCTTCACTTTTATCAAACCCTAACCACCGGACTTTAACCATATCCTTTTTCCTTTGTAAAATCTTCTCGACAAGATATACATCACCAACTGTTGATTTCAACAATTCGTGTCCGTAGAATCCACCTTGAAGTAATTCACCCTTGTTATCCTTTAATAAATAGGTTTCAGGTATAGTTGGTTGCACTTTATAAATTGTAAATACTTCATTAGTCCAATTTGGTAGATATCTTTTACTAAATACACCTTTGTATTTGCTTATACGAACTTTATCGTTGACCTTGAACTTCTTTGGTTGCAATTTTTCCAATTTCGGTGTTGTATTATTTTTAATGCGTTGTAATACAATTTTCGCATTAGCACTGTTTACCTGGATAGGTTTCATTCCAATGGTACGATGATATTTGTTGTTATACTGTTTTATAAGTTGTGGTAATATGTCATACCACACATATGATCCTCGTTTTGAAAATTGTTTATACATCGCACCTTTCAATGTTCTATTGAATCTTTCAATTATTGAAGCTTTAACTTCAGAATTTGTAGAATAATGATTTATTTGATATTTCTTCATCAAAGCTCTAAAGTCTTTATTAAAATATTCTTTTCCATCATCGGTCTGTAGATGTTTAATTTTAAATTTATTTCTTTGTATTGTGGTTTCCATAGCTTTTGTAACACTTTTACCAGTCTTATCCTTCAATGGTAAAGCGTCAGCTATTTTAGTAAAACAGTCTATAATTGTTAAAATATATTTAAATCCTTTGTTTAATTTACTGTGCGGTATCATTTCAATGAGATCAGCTTGATAAAGATCATTCATCCCTTTAATGATTGTACTTCTTCTTGGAAATGTTCTTCTTGCTGGTTTATGTAGTTCATTTACAATCTTGTCCTTCACACTTTCCATCTTCAGATGTTGCTTGTACACCGCATGTAAAAATACTGATCCATAGAATAGTTTATTCTCATTTATATAGTTTGAATATAGGTCAAGGCCATTTCATATTAGTGTAAAAAAGAGGGAACATGGCATTGGGCTTGCCATGTCCCCTCTTCTTTACGGAAAGGAAAAAGGAAGAAGGTAGAGGACGAAGAATAGGTTTACTGGTCGATAGGGTTTAGAGAGTAGTGGCCGAATGGTAAAGTATTAATTTTATCTTCTAAAATATGGCGCTTGTCATCTTTGTAGCTTAATGCCCACTTTGTTTGTTTGACACTAAATAGTTGATGATTATAACTTCTAATAGTGTTGAACGTTGCAGTTGTTTCAACATTTTCAAACAAACATCTTTTATAATGTTCAAACTGTACGTTCTTCTTCAGGAAAGAAGTTTTTATTCCTTTGGCCTTCTTCGTGACTTGATGTTCGTTCCTCTCGTTTATGTACAGTTGAAATGAATACAGTTTGGACATTAATGCTACAATTTCCATCATCGGCACACCATTTGTTTCATCTTTAAATTTTCCCAATACTTTCTTATTTCTGTCATAGTCGTAATTTGGATGATCCTTAGGATAATCGGAAAAGTCGAAATCATCTTTATATATAAAGGTGCGTAGATCTTCATACATGTCATTTGTTTTAATCCAGTAAATTAGTGCATCCGTGTCCATATATGCAATACCAATGTTCTCTCTTCCATAATAGTTAACCATCTTCTTATAATGAAACTCGTACATATGTGTTTTTGAAATATCCAAGATTGACATTCCAAGATACAAAGGACGATCCATTGTAACTGACTTCTTGTTCATGGAAATAACAACTAGATTTTCATTAATAATTATAGATGAACCAAAGTTTGGTTGTTGCACCAATTTCTGTAATTTTACTGGATCAGTTACCAATTTGATATCCTTATGTTTCCTTTTGTTTTCCAAAGTCTTGCCAAATATTGCGTTATTCATTAATTTGAAAAAATCTTTTTGAAAACTTGATGTAGCGGTAGCTCTTCTTCTTGTGTTGTTGTCGATGTAAGGTTTTAACCAACAAGATTGAGAAAATTGTAGTACTCGATTAATTTTTGTAATTCTCAATCCTAAGTCTAAAGCTTGTTGTATCATCCAGTAGTGTCCAACATATCGAGACTTGTCGGTTAAAGTCATCATTAATTTTGGCCATCTTCCAGTAGGGGAAATTTCAGTTTTCGGAAGAAGTGGTAAATCATAATGTTGATCATGAAGATGTTCAGGATATTCAAAATTAACATCAAAAATGTAACCAGTTTCACCATGCTTCGGTATATCCATTATGTTTCCAATCGATTCTGGATCTATCCATTTAAAATTATCATATGGAAGGGGATTCGACATTGCCCATCCGTATAAGTTATTTGCATCAAAATAACCCAGGAATGTTGTTG
The DNA here is from genome assembly GCA_030545055.2 of Neoaliturus tenellus. NCBI lineage: Eukaryota > Metazoa > Arthropoda > Insecta > Hemiptera > Cicadellidae > Neoaliturus > Neoaliturus tenellus. The sequence continues at coordinate 41,942,824 of CM061533.1, read as the reverse complement.
GTTTTGATGCATCATAATCGGGCAGATACTTGTTGTTCGCCTTGAAATGTCGTGTAACGCTTTGCGTCAATCCCCCTCGAACTCCTGACTCTAACATCATAACCATATCTATATCAGTAAGAAGTTGTATTTTACAATTTGTTTCTTTCAACATAGCTTGCCATGCTAATCCAGGTGAAGTGTACGAATGAAGAGGGTCCAATCCATATGCTGCAAAACATGTATTTCTAAATTCTTCCATTATATCACATAGTAAAGTTACATCCAATTTAACATAAAAATCTGAATATTCTCCCAATGTTCTAAATCCTAAATCGTTCCATACTTTACATGCATGATCATAGTCCTCTTGAGATATGTCCATGTCATAAAGTTTACTTTTGAATTCTTCTTTAGCCGGAAGTGATGTTTCATTAAATCTTTCTAAGCTGTCTATGTAATCATATGGAAACACACCTTTCCGAAGTACCAAATCCAGTTTGTCGTTATTTACAATCTTCTTTGTTTCGATGAAATCTTGTTTCCTTAAATTTTCTGAAAGTTTGGACAAACTTGACGGCATAAATCTGTAGGAGTCCAAGAATCTTAGTTTCATGTTTCCAACTTCTTTGGAAAAACTTATGAACTTCTCTGAAGTTTCAGCTAACACATCGATTTTACCGTCGTCTCTTCCTAGTTCAGGTATTATAAAATGAGCATCGTACCCACTGAGGTTATGCAGAACCACAGGAATAAATAGTGGTAAACGATAGCTCAAGTTGCATTTATTACAAGCAGCACCCCTGTAATAACCTGTGAGGTGATCGTGATCTTTAACTTTATAATTCTCAATAGTAAAATCATTTTTGCATAAGAAACATCGAGTTGCATTTTCATGTTGAATTTCTTCTTCTTCCTCCATCGGTTTCATTGGTACAATATTTGTATATAATCTTTGTGCATTTCCAGCTATTGAATATAAGTGATCAAGAAATATTTTTTCTACATTTTCACCACGATATACTAGAGGTTCTGAAGTTAATCCATATCTGTTTAAATGTTCTTCTGATAATGTTGATTTAACCATTAAACAAAAACTATTTGGTTTGTGCATTTGATATTTGACACTTTTTCTAGCTTCACAATTTTCATCTTCTATAGGAATTAGTGTTGATTCAAAGTCCGCATATACAACTATAGGGATACGGTATTGATGATGAACCTTTTGAAATGTAACAAATGCTCTGTTTTCCAAAGGTAAATTAATCTTTGCTTCATAATTATTGTTACATAGCCTTTTATGCTCTTGTAACCATTCTCTTCCTTGTCTTCCTTCTCGTTGAAAATTAAAACATCTCTTGCAAATTATCTTTCTGTGTCGAGCTTTAGAAAGCTGCTTGTTAACAAGAGAGTCGAATTTCTTTATGTACACATAGTGAGACACATCTCCTCGCGTTAGTAGTAGTAAATCCGTATGATCTGGTAGCTCTTCTTTTACAACACGTAAAGGATACACTTTGTTTGAACTATCTAATGCAAAAACATTGATAGATGTACCAGGATTTTTCTTCTCAAATTTTGATATATCTTTCAGTGATACAGGGTAAGTAATTCCTTGAAAATTGTACCTATGTCTTTGATTTTCATAGTGTTGGTTAGGTTTATCAAAATGATTTGGTACAAACTTAGATGTCATCGCATATCTAAAACATTCATTATCTTGATTTTTCACATTAATACATGATCTTGTATCCTTAATTCTTTTGGGCAAAGGAATGTAACTAGATCCCATTAGTCCATATCCATGTTTATGAACTCTTATATCTAATACTTCAATACTTGTAAGACTCCATCCGGATCCTCTTCCTTCGTGTTCCTGAATTTTTGTTAATATTTCTTCTATACAGTTTTCTACTATTGAATCAATGTTTGAACTTTCCATAATCGTTCGGTTTTTTGTTATGAATCCTCTTGGTGATAATTCTTCTTGTACATTTATAAACATAGCTTCTAGTAGTAAACCAAATTTAAGAAAGTTCAATCTTTTCAATTCTTCTTTTAAAGTTTTACTTACAATTGGTTTTGCTTCTCTAATAAATTCTTCTAGCTTTAAGTTTTCATTTTGAATCTTATGATGCATTACTACTTTACCGGGTAATGCAAATACTTGTAGATTCGGTAAAGTAATTGAAGATGTTGCAGTTATTTCATCTTGTTCTTCTTGTTCTTCTTGTTGTTCTTGTTGTTCTTGTTCTTGTTCTTGTTCTTGTTCTTGTTCTTGTTTTTCTTCTGGGTTGTTGTGAATTAGTTCTTTATGACAGTCTAATAGAATTTCATCGTGAAACGATTCCGAACATTTATCGCAACAATACATGTTGAGATGTTTACTCTTCGAAATTTCACCAAGAAATGAAATGGGCTCTCATGTTCCTCCTTTTATAACGGTTCCCCCACCACTATTTCATCTTCTTCACTATCCAAGGAAATCAAACATTTTGAACAAATATATTAACCTTCTACAAACTAATTGTTCATTCGTGTTCTTTATTCCCATTGGAGTTTTAGTATATACTTCTTTATATTCAAGCTTTAACAAACTTTCCCCCACCCAACTAATTGTAGTTACTTTTAGGTGGAAATGGCTACAGCACAGACACTTGGTTAAACTAAATTTGTGCATAAATTAACTAAAGTTGAACTAAAAATTCGCATAAATTAAAAATTAGTTCAAAACTAAAATTCGACAGTATTAAAAAAAACTCTAACAGTTGAACAAAAATAAACGTTAGTTCAAAACTGAAATTCAACAGTGTTAACCAAATTCTAACAGTCGAACAAATAGGTCAAGGTAATCCAATTTAACGCGAGAACAAGGAATAGAGCACTAAGTGGCATGTTAGTCCATTACCACAAAGTGATCTATTCCTCGCTCTCTATTCTACATCTACTTTTTTGGGTTTACTTATTGATATTAAAATGTTCAAATTTTACTATGTAGAATGTCCATTCTTGCTCTTCAACTCTTCGATTGTTTTTAGCAATTGTAACAAATATTCGTTAGTTTTCACCAAAGTCTTCATTTTGCTACATCCAATTTCAATGGAAGGAATTATAAGTTGTAATTTTATAAGTTCAATCTTTTCTTTCTTGCGAATTTCTCTCTTTATTATGTTGTTCCTTATTTTTGCTGAAGATTTAAACTCCATGTTGTTTCTGCTAAAGCCACAATAATAAAAGTCTCTTCAAACAACCTGCATTTATACACATTCCCCCACCATTTTATAATCCCCACTCCTTTCCCCCTTCTTTATAGGATTTGAAAGGGATAGGGTGTAGGGTGGGGGAAGGGTAATTTTGTTATTACACTAGTTGTGCAAGAAAATAGCCGCCAGTGTCCACACCTTGTTCATAGCACTCCATCATAGATTGTGCCCACTGCAACATGCGGTCTCTATCATTTGGTGTGACAAGGAAAGAATGACTATCACCATACAATATAAAAGAGTCAATTCGTACATAACATCCTGAGTCCAACCATTTATTAGCTTCAGCCATAAACTTTTCTATTGTATCAAATGGAAATTGTGGATCAATTGCTATAACTTTACGTTCTTCACTAAGTTCAACAGTATAATCATCATCGTCCTCATCATCTTCACTTTCACTGTTGTTACTTAAAGTGTCTTCAGATTGTTCAAAAACATCAGAAATTTCAGAAGAATTAAAATTTTCATTCAGATGAGGAGGCATTTTGAAGCAAGAAATATTGTAAACAGCAGAGACGAAACGACAAGAGCAACGTGTAGAAGCAAAATGAAGGAGTGACCAACGCTCGCTCCGCTTTTATAATAGTATGCAAATGAGGGGTAAGAGCTGACCGTGACCAGACATCCACCCAAAGGAGTGGGGGGAAGTACTTTTCTTACTACTCGGATGGAAGTAGGTTAGTAGGTCACAAGACTTAGAGTATTAAAAAATAATGGGGGAGAAACACAACGCTATAACGCATTGTGTTTCTCCCCCATTATTTTTAAGCAACAATTTGGAAAAAAACTATGTGAATTTACTTTCTACGCCCCCACCTTGTAATACCATCCACTTTGTGTCTGAGGAGATAGTCTTTAGAGTCTAACTCATAAACAGATTTCTCTTTGCGCAAGGATTCAATTACTTTAATATTATATTTTTCGCCATTACAACTTGCCAAAATGTGTTCGTTGTCAATAACACTTTCAAAAAAATAAACACAACCTCTCTTAAGCCTATTTCCTTTCACACCAATAATTTTGGATTGGTATTCAATAGTGGGGGTTTCTGTCAGTTGTGGTTCAGAAAGGTGTTTTACGACATGTACATGGCAAAAACTTTCGTTTTTAACACATTTCCTACCACAAGCTGATCCTTTCTTAATTCCCCTAGTGAGCACTTCAGGGCAAGTAGTGGGACGGCTAAATGCCCTACGACGCTCTTCTTGTAATAATTGAAATTGCTCTGAAGGAGCAGGCTTAGGAGCAGGTTTGGGAGTAGGCTTAGTGGATTTAGTTTTATGATATGTGTGGTCTTCAGGCATAGTAAGTGGTGGGGTAGGAGGCAATGGTGATAGTGGGATGATGGGTGTACTAAGGCGATGAACAATAGTTTCAATTGAAGGGGTATTAAGACGGGGAACTGGCTTCTGCGGTGGCGGCATCATAGTTGATGGTGGTGCGGAGTCGTTTGAAGGCGAAGGTGAAGGTGGTGAAAAAATACTGCGAAGTCTAGAAGTGTTGGTTGGCGGAAGAATAGCTCCAGAAGTTGAAGGTTGGGATCCAAGTTGCTTCTTGTACCAGTCAGGAGGATTTTTCAGACGAAGAGTTTTCTTAGGTGCAGTAACAGCCGTAGTAGAAGTTGAAGTAGAAGTAGAAGTTAAAGTAGAAGTTGTAGTTGGCAGAGATGACATGGTTGTGGCTCCAAGTTCGCAGCGTAACGTCTGGAATCAGAATGAAATGTTAGCCGCAGTCGGTGCGTCTTTTATAACAATATGCAAATGAGAGGGGTAGCAGCTGGCCGAGACTGATTATTGACCTGGGAGGTGGGGGAAAAGGGGAAAGAGAAGGTATTTATTTAAAATAATTCGCATAACTTTTGACTAAAATAAAATAACCAAATTCTTCTTTTACCAAAATGTTTGTCTTACATAGACTTTTTCAATGATGTATCGCTTGTCCAAATCCGTCAATCCGTTATCAAGTTATAGCCATTTTAATTTTTCAGGTCATGACCGGTCGTTCACCCGGAGTAGTGGGGGAAGGAGTGGGGGTAGGAGTGGGAGAAGGGGGGGGGAGAAGGGGGGGGGGGTCATTGACCCTTCTATAAGTGGGTCAAGGTCATTCAAGATTTATAATGATCCAAGGTGATGGGAACAGTAATACTGTTCCCACCACCCTGTTTGCCTAACGGTTCCCACTCCCAACCCACTAGTTACGTTCTGCAAGGGAGGTCCCTGGGCCGTCCGCATCAAAGCGTAACTTCCCGTCCGCATCAAAGCGTAACCATTAATTTCAGGGAAACTGGAACAGTTAATGCAGAAACGCAACTCTAACCCCACCCAAACTAATCCCACCCATTATATTCCTAAACAAAATGCAAAAACCTAGTCCGCATTTTGCGGATGTCCCACCCCTTCTAAGTGAAGTTCAACCGAACTTCTGAATTTACATTTAATCTACCCCCTAACATCTAGCTGTAAGGCAAAACAACATTAATTAGTATTAGCAACACTTAAAACTAACAACACATCATTATTAAAAAACCAAATAATTCAACACAACCAAATACCATCATTATTCTTAAAATTAATACACCTTAATGCTAAATACCTCTTAAAATTAATACACCTTAATGCTAAACCCAACTTATAACTAACATCGCAATGCGCAAATTATTTCTTAAATTTAATACAACTTAAAACTAAACACACACACACACACATACTACATTGCATTAAAAAACGCAACGTAGTAGAAGAAGTTCAAATATATATAGGCCTACGATATATTTGAAACCTCTTGCTGAGTCGCCAACAACCTTTCGCTATGAAAGTTTGTTGACGACTGACGCTAAGATCAGGCTCGTATCGCTCCTCGGATTCTCGAGTAGTGGGGGAAGTTGTTTCACTACAGTACAGTGTTCAATCCAGTCCAATTCGCAGCAGTGTAAAAGAAAGGCAAAAGAGTGGGGAGCGGCGCATGCGCAACAACACAAAACCAAGGTTTGAGGTTAGAATTATCCATGTGCAGTAGCGCTAAAGTGAGTAATACAGGACTAGGCGCATGCGCATAGCATAGACTCATTCCGATCCGGAGAACTTGTTGCATGCGCAGCAGGTTTGAGGTTAGAATTATCCATGGCAGCTGCCATATTTAGTCTGGTTTCACCACATAAAGTCAACAACCGGTGGTGACCGGCCATTGACCTGGAGGAGTGGGGGAAGGAGTGGGGGAAGGGGGGGGGCTCCATTTTTTCTGGGGGGGGGAGGGGGGGGGAGGTCATTGACCTTTCCGGTCGGTCATTGACCCCAAGGAGTAGGGATAGACACAGAACCCTACTTCTCTTACTACTCAGGTGAAAGTCGGTCAACCAGTCATTTGCTTGCCATCTGCCGCCATCTGGCTGGAGTTATTGCCTCTATAAAGGTGGGTAGTTTATCGCGCTACAAACATTCATTGCCTCGCATCCGCTCGGTCATCATCTCTCGTTAGTTTTATGTTATGACTACTTCACTTACTAGGTTTGAGGTTAGAATTATCCATGGAATATCCTTCGTAAATTCTGACCTATAAAATTACTACTCTGGCTTTCTGTTTCAATTTCTTTTACACTTCATTTTATATCTCAGTCTTCTGTTAACTTCTGAACTTAACACATCGGTTATGATGACTGCACAATGTTTAAAATTAAAGCTTTTGCGAACACAACACATATTACGAAGTACTTCTAAACCTTCAATTTCAAAGTGTAGAACTAATTTAAATAGAGTTAGGAAGAAGTACAGTTTTAACCCATTATACTCTTCAAAGACTTCGCAGGTTAATGTTGATGATAGTGTTATTTACAACATTTTGCATTCTATGTTACAATTCAACAACTTTAAACTTGTTACACCTATCGACTGTGTTCGACAAGTTTTTTTATTTTACCCCTACTATTCCTCATATAAGCGCTGTCACCACAATTCCTACTTCATGCTCCTCTATTCTCTTCAGCTAAGCTAAGGTTTGAGGTTAGAATTATCCATGGCGGCCGCCATGTTTAATTTAGTTTCACCACATAGAGTCGGCGACCGGTTATTGATCTAAAGGAGTGGGGGAAGGGGTGGTGGGGGAAGGTTGCCGTTTTATAACCCCTCTCCCTAGGCGGCTCTTCTCATTCGATCGCCAACTTTCAAACGATAAACACCTCTCCCATGGCACGAATCAATTATCCCGCTATCACCAACTACTTCAACTTAAAACTATTTCTGGTGATAGTTGGATAGAATTTTTTAAATCTTACTCTGGATGACCTTGACATATTTTCCACATCTCAGTTATAAGTTTCAATTTCAATTTTGAACTAACTCTTAATTTTTCTTCAACTGTTAGAGTTTCGTTAACACCGACGAATTTCAATTTTGAACTAACTTTTAATTTTAATTTTATGCGCAAATTCACTTCACCCTAACGCCAACACTATCGCCATCTCCACCCCAACCTATATGACATAAAATATAACTACAGCATCTCATATATACCCTCTAACCCCCACCGGAAGCTATGTGACATGGCAGCTGGCGCCAGCTGCCGCGGCACGTGGCTCGGGGGGCACGTGGCCGGTTTTAAAAGTGACCAAAACACACTACTGACTTTGGAGTTCTAGTGACAAAAAGTAAGTACTTTAGGAAGTAGACTTTGTGACTCAAATTCAATTTGCAAAGTTTTAGTTTTATTTCTTAAACACTTTTAAAGACATTATATCGTTTCCAGACATATTTCCATCGTGTATAATTTTTTTCTGTTTATATTTACAAGACTGGTTTAATAAGAACTAGGTACATAGGTCCTATGAAATATAGATAGCCTGATCGCTAAAAAAGGAAACAAAAGTGGCATTCGGTATGATATTACGCCACAGAATATAGAGGGGAATGTGAATGATGATATCCAATCTTTACGATAGGGCATAAAACTGAAATCCGATCGGACCTGATATTCCTTTCTCTGTAACATTTGTCTATCTTCTAACATTCGGTTACTGCCCAATTATTTTTCATCTAAAGTTTCTTTTTCGATTGTGTTATTAAGTGTAATTAAGTTAATTCAAAATTAAATTTTACAATCTCTAATCAGCCTTGACACCAACGATTGTAAACCAATTCAAATTGATTTTACTCACGTAAAACAGCCTGAAGGTGTCAAAAATCCTTTTTATTCATGCAGGACATGTTTCGAGCAAATGACTGCCCATCTTCAGCTGCTAAAAAGGTCCTAAATAACATTGAACAATTGAACATGTGTTCAATTGCACATTCAATACGCACATTGAACAATGTGCGTATGTGTATAGCTTATTTAGGACCTTTTTAGCAGCTGAAGATGGGCAGTCATTTGCTCGAAACATGTCCTGCATGAATAAAAAGGATTTTTGACACCTTCAGGCTGTTTTACGTAAGTAAAATCAACTTGAATGAATTTTACAGCTAAACAAGTTTCTTTAAATCGTCTCTTAACCTTGTACATTATTTTATATTTCTCTTGATTTTATTTCTTAGATTAGAATTAAAATTTTTTATTATCCCAGTAATAACATGAGGAAATCTGAAAACAGTTAAACCTTACCCGTGAATAGGTACGTTGAAACGTATCTTGTTATGTGTGTGAAATAATCGGAGATGAATATGCCTCTGCCTTTACTTGCGCAACATGAAATAGCATGGCATTAAGGACTGGGCTAAACATAAAATAGTACAGTTGCGAATAGGAAAAGGTTAGATACCCGTATTCTGCCTAGTGGTTCTTGGCAATTTGTGGAAAATATTTAACACTCTCTAAATAATCACATCAAACTGAAAAAAACCAAAAGACACAACGGCATCCACCAATAATTTACATATAGGCCTACTTTAAAACATTTAGAACGGGATGCGCACATGTCGGGTGCCGAGTGTCGACTTACACTTAATTTTTTCCCAACTCTCAACTTGAAAACTGCATTATTTTCATTTTAAATAACATTAAAAACCAACAATTTGTCTCCGGTGGAACCAAAAGACAAGGTGTGAGTCAATACTTGCAACTTCCTCTATGTAGGCCTACCAGGTGCTTACACCTGTAACATTATTTATAGCAATATACCAGGTGGTATATTTTCGTGTTCTTTTGCACCTATGACATCACCATTTACTAATACTGGTAATGATAATGATGATGTCATAGGGGCAAAAGAACGCCTGGTACATAGAGGGTGTTGCATGTCTTGATCCCTACCTTGTCTTTATTTATTTTAAATTGCTTGGATGGAACTTGCATCGGCGAATGAATTGACCTTAGATATATACAACATCACAACCTCTAAAAACACATTTTTATAATTTTTTAAAATCATTTTTATTAATAGCATTATACTTTTTGTTTGCATAATCAGAAAAGAAACTTGATTACAATTACATATTTTTCAAGAACATCCCATTGTAACCTAAATTTACTTTTAAAAAGACTAATGCCTTGGAACTTGTTTAAATTATCTTGCACAATATTAATATTTCAATGTAAATTAAAAATTCTATGTTTACTGTCTTAGAATTCTAATAATAATCCATGAGATTGTAATCCATTTGTTCTAAGACATGATTGTTTTTGCAGTGTTTATAGATATTTAAACCGCTGCGTATAACATAACTCGCCTACAGCTCGATTAAGGCTCCACCACCATGCCTCATTTATGGTTTCCCCAATTATTTTGCTGTTTTAAAGTACAAATAGATTTGATATATCATAACAAGTAGTTTTATGGTAGGCCACTTGAGATACAAAAAATGTTACATGTCCAATATTGTGGTTCATTTGAAGACATTTTTATTCAAATGTAGAGTTCATTCCAAAGTATCACAAGTTTGTAGCAGGAAAATTACTACAAAAAGCGTGTATAGACAATTAATTTGTACACAATTTAAGTGTTTTATAATATTTTGATAATATATTATAATTTTGAGATATTTAACTTAGAAAATTTAACATGGCCATTTTTTTTTAAATATATACAAATGTAAAATTTAAAAGTAAAACAGTCTTGACGAACGCAATAGTCTTGCTAAGTTTCAACTCCACATTTCAAGTGGTTTCAAAGATCTCATGAGCTAAGCCAAAATTACATACGGACGGACAGACTGAAATTAGGTACCAGAGACCCATGGTTATATTGTAAAATATGTTTTTATCGATGAAAGGAACGAATATACAAAAGGGTTCCAGAGAGTTCCGGGACACCCTGTACAATGAAATATTGTATTAAATATAAAATCATTTTAAATACCTATCTTTGCGTATGAGATATTAACTTAAATTGTACATTTCAATGAGTGGTTTATCCTAGATGGATAAATGAATTATATATTCTACATTATTTGTAAAAAATTATCAAACAAAAAATGTAAAATTTGACCGTTTCTTTGGATAAATTTTTGTTAAAATATTAGAATTAATTTTTTAACTTAAAAATGAAGTAATTCTCGTATCAGTTTAATAATGACGTAGGCTCGCTGGGAGACACAAGATTAGTTCCATACATCAACCACCCTCCAGCCACCCCCCTCCCCCCCCACGTGTCAGGACAGGTCGGGGGCAAGTGGGGTTCAATAAAAATGTTTAAAATGTATTAAGTTTTAGTTTGGTTTAAGTAAGATCAACGATAAGTTCATTTTAATTACTTTTTTTATTCATAAAAAGTGACGGTGCCAGTGCAGTGATCAATATCAAAAACCTTATTGCTAAACCAAAAAAGTAAAAGTAGTTTTGTTCACCTCAATCATTGAAAATTTCCCAATAAAGTTTTCAAGAATTGCATTTATAAAAATAAATGAACAGCTTCACGTATTATAGAATAGCATATCCAAATAATATCTTACTAATTTTGTATTTTATTCTTAAGCTTACCTTGACACATGTGACACATCTTCACAAGATCCGCAGCGTAGTCTATATCACGAAGATTCAAACCTTCTCAAAGAAGTGTGTTTTATTTATGATTAAGAAACATTTATGTAGTAAATAATGTATATAATACATTACATTTTGTTTAAAAATGTTTAACAACATGTTGATCTAAAATTTATGAAAACTTTTAAATGAGCTTTAGTCATATTGATCAAGTAAACTAAATTTAAAGCTTTAACAGATATTATTTCTTTAATAAGAAGGTCCATTAAAAATGGTTTTTCCGCGTATATAATAGAAATATCAGATACGCATTGTGGAATATATAAATAAATTCAGAACCCGCGACGGAAACCATATTGGAGTTTGGCGGATCAGGCGTGGTGGCCAGCTGAAATGCTAATCCCACTTGCATTTACTCTATAAATTGAATTATTCATCCTCTATTTTACATTTCAATCTTAAAATCGTTCCTCTATATAAAATTATTATCTATTTTATTAATAGAACCAGGGGACCGAGCTTAAGCTCGGTAAAATTATTACTTTCGTTCTCACGCAAAGCTCGTCCGCTCCGCTCACTCACCCTATCCATTTTAAAGACGAGCTCGTTCGCTTCACTCACTCGCCAAGCCGACGGGTACTGCACCTTGGTATAATTTTCTTATACTACAGGTTTAACCCATTTAATGCCAAATTATTTCTTTTAAATTTAGTGCAGAGGCTTAGTGCTGCGCTCTCGTAGCAAACTCGCATACCAACGGTCTACAGTCTGCCCCGCTAGGGGCGCGCACCGTTCATAACCCTAATTCTCGTGTCTAGGCTGCCGGTCGTGATAGCTCAGATGGCTAAGGCGTAGGCATCCTGGGCTAGGATGTCTGCGTCGGCGCGGGTTCGAATCCGCTCACGACCAAACCCTGACCTGGTGGTGCAACTCTTAAAGGGTTAGCCGATCTGTGGTAACGTTGGTGGGAGGGCCCACGTTAAATAAACGGTGGCAGGCTTGCGTGAAAGTTGACGGGATCGGTTGATTCTTTGAGAGTTGCACCTTGGTCAACACTGATTTTGCTACTTTTTACTACTGTTAACTGTGTGTGTGCCATTACGGCTTTGAAATACGAAAGATAATCATATTTTCAATTCAAAATGTCAATTAAATTCATTCTAATGATGCCATATAACATTTTACTCCAGTCTTAATTCTAAGGGCCGGTTTCTCGAAGCAAGTTTAAACCTAAAATCAAGTTTAAACTAAAACTGTCCATATGATTAACATTTGACGAACATCGTTCGTCATTGAGTTAAACTCAGTTTAAGTTAAACGTGTTTGGAGAAACCGGTCCTAAGTGTCCCAGATGGGGACCATGGGCCTTAATGGGTTAAGTGTTTACACATTGGTTTATAATTACATAGTTATCAGCTGATTTTTGTTCAATTAATAAAATCTCCATAAGGTAACATGAAAACTTTGAATGGCTCTAGAACGAAAACCGGATTTATCCCAGACATGGAACCAGCTCCAATCGATTGTGGCCAAAACCCCCATATTCAATCAAAAAATAAAAAATCCTTGAATCGAAAAAAAGGTTTGCCCGTACAAACAGAGCTTGTTTTAGAGTATAAGAGTACCAGGGTAACCGAGCTCAAGCTCGGTAAAATTATTAGTTTTGTTCTTAGGCAAAGCTCGTTTGCTCCGTTCACTCTCCCTCTTAATTTTCAAGACGAGCTCGTTCCCTTCGCTCACTCGCCAAACCGACGGGTACTGCACCTTGGTATAATTTTCTTATACTACAGGTTAAAGTGTTTACACATTGGTTTATAGTTACATAGTTATCAGCTGATTTTTGTTCAATTAATAAAATCTCCATAAGGTAACGTGGAAACTCTGAATGGCTCTAGAACGAAAACCGGATTTATCCCAGACATGGAACCAGCTCCAATCGATTTCTCGTGGCCAAAACCCCCATATTCAATAAAAAAATAAAAAATCCTTGAATCGAAAAAAAGGTTTGCCCGTACAAACAGAGCTTGTTTTAGAGTATAAGATATTGTATAGATAAAATTGTATATTTCATCATTAGTCCGGAAAGTGGTCGTTATCGGTGCAAGATCGAGATTCAAGTACGACTCAAAGCCGAGAATCACCATGAAGCCATTCGGTACGATGCTCGGTCCGATGTACGGTCATATAGTCCAGTAGTGTGTCGCCCGCCTAAACACTACTTCACTCTAAATCCTCATAATATCGTAAATCTTTCATATTAGTTTTTGTTTCTGATACTTTAGACAAGAGATGGTTCAACTAATATATGGCGCTAATTATAAAAAAAGAAATGATATACATATATAATCTGAATATTTCATTCGTACTATTGAATAATCTGTAATAGACGGCAAGGATAAATGAAATTTAAACTCAGAGTTGAATGTTGGAAAATAATTCATTCTGTCAAGAGAGGCCACAGGGTGGAGTGAAGGGGCAGGGAACGGATATAAATGTTTCTAAATAATCGTTTTATAATCCTCATCGACGGGGCAATGCAAAATTTGAAATGTAAATTGGAGAGAATTACATTTGTTTCTATCATACTGAGATATAATCCTGGGTTCATTCATCATTGTAATGTAAATTAAATCATGTAAATTCCGTTTTGTTGCTTCTGTTTATGAAACAGATATGGGGTTTAGGGTAAGAGGACTTGTATTAATCTATATTTTATATTAATTATATTATTGTATAAATTTAGTTATTGTTTTTTATTTACAGTATAATGATGAGTATAAAGGGGCTTACAGATGCTGAAAGTAGAGAAAGTAAGTTGGTGGCTGCAACTTCTTGCCTGTTGTACTTGCTACAAACTTACCATGTCTATAGAGTTACTTCCCTCTAGGAAAGTTTTCCTTTAGGAAAACAGACGGTAATGGACAGTATACTAGTAGCCAACTTGCCTTCTCTACTTTCCCCGTCTATAAGATGATTAAGATATACGGGGTGTCTACAATGTCTTGGCCTAATTTCAGAGCTTTGCTGTATGGATACTATTTTAGCCACATGCATCTTACATGTCTTGTTTTCGAGGGATTAATCTTGGTTTTCCAAATTAATTTGTTAATACCTAAGCTCAGCTGAATGACCACAGTGAAATTTACTTATAATGCACTTAAAAAACAAATCGTGATGGCCGGAATGAATTGCCATCGTGTTCAAGACATATGACCTCTCAGGATTTAATTTTGTTATAGTTTGCTAAAGATTTTCTTTTATTCTTCCCCAGTTCCTAATTTAGAAAATCTAAGAGAGAGAATAATAAATGCAGTAACGTCCATTACTCAGAAAATGTTAACCAAGATAAAACAATGTGTGAAAAAAGTGGCTTAGAAGATTTGCAGGTAACCAAATGCGCACATAAAGAAGTGTATATAGTTTGTGCATAGCTTTAAAAACTTAAAAAATTATGTAACTTTTCAAAACTTAATTTAAAATTTTATCTTACCATCAATTGTTTTCAAACTATTCAGTTCCTTTATCAGGGCAAAACTTTATAAACTTTATGAAGGTAAATACTTACTTAATACCATAAGGGGTCTTTTAGTAATTGAAACTCCTCCAGTGATTTTCATCCAGTTATCAAGTTTTTGGCGTTGTTGGATAGTGCTTGGTGCTTAGTTGTTTCCGTAAACAAAGTTAGGATAAAGTATTCTCCATCATTGAAATTTAAAATTTCCCTATTGTAATAACATTTGGATATGGTGAGCATTTTCAACATAGGTAAATTTAAAGCTGCAAATTAGTGTACTTTTGGGTGACTACTGATCATTATAATACTGAATTAATCAAGAATAGTTAATTTAAACATAAATGTAAACTCTTTAGCAAATATGTGTAATAGTAAAAAATAATTCGCTCGATTTTTTACAAAAATTACACTATTATTTCTTAAAAATTAGGGTAATTTCTGAATAGCAGATTTAGTGATAGTCTATGTATCGTATTAGATAATGAGCTCTGAAAGCATTAAATTTCTGCGGAAAACACCTTAAATTTGCATTAAAAAAAAGATTTCTTTGCAATTTAAACCATTAAGTCTATGATCTATTTGAATATTTGATTTAAACCTCCGAGCCCGTAATCAAAGTTCCATATCAAAATGACCAAGCTAACACATGCGACTGGAGGCCGTATGCAAATATTCTCATGTTTATTCCAACCCGGGAATGTTCTCAGACAATTTGTTGCTGCCATATGCCATGGAAACTACCCGCTTAGCTGGTAGCCCAAACTATTATGCATGATTAAAAAGTAGATGGAGCAACTTAGGCCTAAGATGACAAACTTAGCGGAAAACCACAATAACGATTCGTAGGCATTAAACGTTCAGGATGATAAAAAATAAAAACTCGAGGTAGCTTTTTTGTTTTATTAGTGACCAATAAAAACAATGACAATGTAAGGGTGTGGTGCAGGGTAGACCATCGACAAGTGTATATACATTCTGTACAGAACATCTAACTCAGCTTATTATACACAAAAGACATATAAAACTATGGCTAGGTGAACACTGTACACGATGATGATATGTCTGTGCGGCCTAGAAGGGTAGATGAACATTATCCTTACAAAATTCCCAGAAGGGTTCGGGCAGCATTGCTTTTGTCATTACTACATAAAAATTAACTTCTTAGAGTATAAAAGTTATATATTGAACATAGTTTCATAATTAAGAACAGTAAACCCAAAAAGGGTAATTAGGTAGTTTGTTGTGTATAATAATTTTAAAATCAATATGTTATATTTATTGCTCGGTGTTAATACGTAGCATTGGATATGTATCGTTTCTAGAAAAGGAACAAATAGGAAATATTAAGGTGATTGGTTTATTATTATGCAAAGCTTAAACAAAGATGTACTGGGAACATAGTAAGGAGAGGCTTTTGATGTGATGCTATAAATCTTATATACAATAGTCAACTATAGAAGTCGCGATGTGATGGTGGTTAGCACGATTTATAAAAAGATAAACCATTGCGAGTAATTGAATGTTAGCTTTATAAAGTTTAATTGATTTCACGTGTATATTTCTTGCATAGCTGGCATAAATCAAGAATGACATTATGGAATTACTAAAACATGTAATTTTATTCTAACATAATATAAAACAAAAGGTAACACATAGAAATATGACAACGAAAAAAATCATCAAAACTTTACTACAAAATTAAAGTGAACAAATACCTTAAATGAGGCGTATATTATTTATGGGCTACTGTAACTAAATTAAAAATACAATCCCTAACCTTCGGATTTTTAGGACAAAACATACAAGTTAGTTTTAGATTGACAATGATATAGCTCTGCAATGCTTATAGACTTTGTATAAAAATATTGTTAAGAAATAGATTACTACATGGACTCACATCATCGTATCTCTAAAGCCTGACACTTTACAAAATCATGCTCTCGAGGAATTTAAAATCTAAGAAAATCGTCAAGGCTGGTCATCTTACATTAACTACTAAATATATATCCGTCACAACCGATATCAGTATACAAAAATCTTCCTAATCATTCGCTCAGTAGGACGCGTTTTTTCAGTCGTTTCACATCAAGTAAAGTGGCAGCTTACAAAACGGTAAGTACAAAATCATAGTACGAAATTATCTCTCGAGGATGAATGGTAAGGAGGCGGATGATGTCAAGCATACACATGTTGGTAAGGAGGTCGTGCTTGCGAAACAGTGTGGAGTAGTAGTAGTGGCAAAAGAGGGCTGTTGGCTCACTTCAAGGTCACCCGAACGATGACGTCATTTTGCCACTACTAGTAGTTCGCAGGCACGGCCGCTAGGGGAGCCACTAGTCCTGTACTGTACACGGTGCTGCGAGTGAAGTCTTGTCGTCTGCTAAGACGGGCACTTGGGTTTAGCCGCAATGGTCCGCAGTGTCCGAGGACCACGACAGTTTTACGTGGTAGTCCGAGTCTAGTATCAGGTCTGCTATACAGCCTTTCAGTCCCCTGTGATATTTGTGATGTGTTGTACTTTCAATGTCTTCTACTCCACCTGAAAATCATCGATGATTAAATATTACGGTATTTATAAAACCAAATACATGTCAGTTGAACGATTTTACTGTTAATTTCTTTTTTATGTAAGGTTAAAAGTTATTAGAATGAAATTCAAAAACATTTTTAGATTGATATTTTATTATTTGATTTTTAGTGAAAACCGCGAAGATCACAATTAGTCTATTATAACAAACCTATTTGTAAACCCTTTTATGCCAAGGTGTCCAAAAAGTTCGTATATACATGATACTCCAAAAGTTATATTGTTGATATATTGCTTGATGTTTAAATATGTAAACAAAAATGTTTCACATACACAGAAAATTATTTTGTATAATGTCACTCACCAACATATAAGCCTGTGTACGTGTTGAGTTGTTTTAGTTTTCCAGGAGCTCGAATATATGCCGTTTCAGTGTTGTCGACTGATAACCAACCCTCTTGCCCACTTCTGAAACAATATTAGAGCAAATTATATTTTTTGTATAGAAATATAAAAATTAGTAATATAACAAAGTCTATATATATATTCAGGTTGTACACCAAATGCAATGAAAAAGATCATTTTAATTATGTAAACGTCCCCAAAGCCTTGATTTGTCACTATAAAACCAAAGCCTACTTGTTGTCAGATATCATAATTAATTAATAACCCAATGACAAGTGGGTACCGGTTAAAGAAATGATATTTCCTATTTTCAGGAAAAAATATTTATATTTTCATCCTAAATATTTCTTATGATTGCATTTGTTTTAGTCTCATATATCAAAATTGCTTTAAAAGTCAGTATAATATTAAATAATTGAAAGTATTCCACAAACAATTTTTTACGTTAGTGGTTCAACCCTGGTAATGTATCTATACCCAGAGAGTAGAAAACGAAGGATACATTAAGGGGTGGAATTGGGGTGTCTATAGAACGAGGTGAGAATGTACATTCGTAGTTCCTATACTCCCCAAAAGAGCGCAGCACTGATGTTCGGCTCCTCTCCTCTCCCCCTTCTTGATCCGCGGACCCCCCCTCCAACACCACTGACTAGACACCTCCCACCACCTTCACAGCCGTACTCAATCAGCTATGACACGAGGTGCCTACCCCCAACCGCCAATCTTCGAGCTACTGGTGAGCTAAACCTTTATTTTTCTTTAACTGATACAACGATTACTGTTACTTTTATTTAATGTTTTTAACTCCCACTGGCAAGTGGAGATCCAGTCTAGTGAAAACACGGGTGAAGGGGTAAGAGTTCTTCATTAATGTTCCTAACCGTTCCCAAATATCGTTATCAGCCACATAGTTATTATTTTTCTAAGGAAATGTGCAGAAGATAGCGTTTTTCTTCCTAGTCGTTACCACTAAAACGTTCAGTTATTCCATTGTTACAGAACTATCGAAATAAAAATCGTTTCTGTTACCTAAGTCGTTATTTGTAAATTTATAACGTATTAGTTAGCAACATCTACTTTACAAATCGTTAACTGTGAAACTGTTACTTTTCTTTACCTGTTACTAAGTAACAGTTGGGCCTACCTGGTGGCCTTGAGGCGGTGCCAGTGGCCGTCGTCCACCCGGGACGAGTTGAGGACGAGCGTCGCCTCACCACCACCCAGGTTGTACCGGAGGTGGACCAGCCCGTCCCGGATGCCTAGCACGAGGAAGTCCACCCCCGCCCTCCCATGCTCCCCGCCCCCGCCGCTCCACAGCAACAGCCCCGTGGATGCTGCCGTGCGGAACCTCAGGCTGATGCTCACCTTGTCGCTCACGAGTCTGTAACGGACAGAAGAGGTGTTTTCGATATCAACCTTAAAAGGAAAAAAACCTCTAGAAATATTTTTAAGTTAAATACTAAAATTTTATAAGATATTGATGATACTTAGCTTTTTATATTATCCTAAAATGAGATAAGAAATGTCAAATAGCGATCAACCCAATTATTTTAAGTACGTTTTAGTAGTGGGAAGGTGTGAATTCTTACATAGCTGGATAACGTCACTTCCTTGTGCCCTTCTTAGAGGTCATTGAACTAAGCCAGGAGCTATTTTCCCCACTACTGATATTCCCAGTATTATGTTTCAGGGTAAAAAAGTTTTTAACAAAGTTTTCTTTAATCAAAATTATAAAAACAACTTGGCTTATTATTTTTATTTGAAAACTTTCATATCCATTCAAAACATTCTAAATTTCTATAACAAAGTAGAACTTCAAGAGCTGCATAAACAGTTTTATCTTGGGAGCTCATAAATCGAATTTCCTTTTCCTCATTTAAGCTGATACATAAACAATATTTAAAAAGTTATGAAGTCAAAGATGGGACATAAAAGGCCAATGATTGACAAGGTGGTCGAAGTGCAAATGAATTACTGTTCATATTCAACCTTCCTAATATAAGCAAAATATTGATAGAGCAGTTTATATAACTCATTATTCAACCTCTCAAAATCACAGATGCCCTTAACAAAGCCATTGCAGTAGTGCTTTTTTAGCGGTTCTGGGCCATGACGTCATCACGATGACGTCACCGATGACGTCACCAATGGCGTCACCAATGACGTCATAATTACGTCATATGACGTCATACAAATTACGTCATGGGGACGTCATTATTGCATTGTTTAGGAAGCGCATGTTTTCACCTGTGGACGATGTCCGGGTCGGTGTAGTGCAGGAAGGTGGTTCCGCTGAAGCTGGCCGTGGACGAGGTAGTGATGGCGTTCACCTCCTGACAGTGGCGCTCGCACTGGCACTTGTACGCCTCGTGGTGGGGGACGCAGTGCGCGTGCTCGCCGCACGGCCGTGCCACGCACGGGTGCGGGCAGTTGTCCACGTTCACGCCGGCCAGCGCCTCGGCCAGGATGCGCAGCGGCTGGTTGTTTATCACCACCTAGCCAACAAATAGAAATATTTATTCTGACGTCACACATTCCTCAGAGGTCATTGAACTGAGCCAGAACCAACAATTTGGCACTACTAAAGATCATGAAATTTTTCTACTTTGTGTACCTGTGTTTTAGTAGTAATGCTCCTTTACTTAAATTTGACTCTAAATATTTTTGAACTGCGGCAGTTTTTCGTTTTGAATGCGTTCACATGTTTCTGGTAGGTTTTTAATTACATAGTTAGGTATTTTCTACGTGAATTCCAGATCAAATAAGAAGAATGATTGAGTCTTTCCCTACACCCTGGACCGACTCTTGAAACTATATTTGAGTCTTTACGATGAGGCTTTATTTCCTACTCTAAACAAATAAAATAATCAACTTCGAAAAATTATTTAGTACAAGGCTTTTAGGGGAAAGAAAGTAATAATTTAGCTATTATTTGTGCTCAGGAAAAAAGTTATTACATTGAATTGAGTTTGTTATCGCAATTATTTAAGTGGTAAGATCTCACAAAAAATATTAGTTTCCGGGTTTAAGAGTCCACTGTTGCAGAAGTCACAATCAAATTTATTAATAACAAGCACTAGAAGCAGACTATCCATTTCTGGGTGTAAACTCCAATATAGACTATAAGCTCTATTTGTGCTCAACATCCACCGATGAACATCTAATCAACATGTTGTTCAACCCACATTGTTACTTTTTAGATGATTTAATGTCCTAATTAGGTTCAATCTCGAGTACCTTTTTCCAGAGGAAAACAGAAACTGTTACTGAGCATGCATATTTGGTTTGCCTGTTGGACCCCGTGTAGGCCAATTATTTATACAGTATAACCTTTAGCAGTCTTTAGCAATGGTACATTTGTATTCCAAAAGTGTACGAAGTCCAATGCTAATCAGCTAAACATTAGCGTACCTTCTGTATGCAGCCGACGAAGGACGTCCTGACCCTGACCTTGGGCGAGACCATGTCAAAGTTGGGCACGCCGCCGATGTAGAGGTTGAGCGGCAGCGAGAGTTGCGTGAACGCACCGGGGGACAGCACCTGGGAGGGTGGCCTCTGGTCAACCTGTAGCACAGCCAGGCGGCCGGTCCGGGACACCCGCACCTCGTGCCACGTGCCCAGCGACACCGGCTCCTCGCTCCTGTGACACGCAGCGCAGTTTAACGTTAGGTTAGGTTAGATTAGGTTAAGTTAGGTTATGTTAGGTTAGGTTAAGTTAGGTTAGGTTATGTTAGGTTAGGTTAGGTTAAGTTAGGTTAGGTTAAATTAGGTTAGGTTTAGTTAGGTTAGGTTAGGTTAAGTTAGGTTAGGTTCAGTTAGGTTAGGTTAAGTTAGGTTAGGTTAGGTTAGGTTAGGTGAAGTTAGGTTATTTTGAGTTAGGTTATGTCAGGTTTTTTTCAACTTTAATTAAATTTTTAAACTTGAAAAATTTGAATCAATTAAAATACTAGTCTAATTTGGTTACCTCAAATAATTATAGTCTATGCAACGACTGTATAATGACCTCCTTTAAGCCACGAGTAAGAATTTAGAACATCATGCAGCAAAGCGAGTGTTCAAAATGTTTCAAGACTAGCTCGAAGACTGTGACTTTTCACACCATTGTAAAAACAAAGTAATTCGTTTGTCGACCATTTGTAGACTATATAGGCGGTTACCCATCCAAAAAGTGGCATTACCCAACGTCGTGTTCAATAAAGTTATGTGACACTTTTTCAGGCGTACAAAAACTAAAATACCAATTGCATTGGGGCAATCAACTGATGTAGGCCTACAATATGGGTATAGGTAGTTACTAAATTTCCATTACCTTTGCAAATAAATGACGAGCTCCCATTTGCCTAGATTATAATATAATCACAACTATAATCTTAAACTCATTTTCAACTGGACGTACCGCTTTAATTAAAAGCCCTATCACGTTTAAAAATGAAACTACATTTTGGGATAGTAACACAGTATTTCATCATGTTTTATTGGACTAAATAAAACTCATGTTTTATTGGGCTTGCAGAAGAGATATTTGCGTTTCTAGCATTCTGATTATAAATGTCTAGCCCACGGCCCTCGACTGGTTCTGGAAAACTTGCTTTTTGTGTAAAGTGCTCTGAAAAAAGTTTTTAAAATATTGCCAGTTGTATTTTTTTTTTTTACTCCAAACTTGTTTACATACGGAATATGCTTACGAACTAACTACTGTAGTTATTAATGTTCACTTCCTTACACTGTACTTCATCAACGCTAAAAGAAAAACAATCTTATTCCGTGTCTTCACCCTGCCTTAACTAAATGATTTGATGTAATATTATTGTAAACAGAATAAAATATCAAGGGGATTACTAAACCTTATGTTACTTTCCTTCTCGATTTCTTAAAATTTATACTAACTGTTTACCAAGTAGGCTATAAAACAATTCCTAAATATTTCTCTTAATACTTATTTTTAAGATAGATACCTAAAATTTGCCCACACGTAAATTCTGGAATTGAAAAATTAAATATACACAGTAGTGGTGAAAGGGCACACCTGGGACCGTTCAATGACCTCTGAGGAATGCTGACGTCATCAAGGCCACTGACGTCATCAATGACGTCACCAATTACGTCACACCTATGACGTCACACCTATGCCGTCATATGAATGACGTGTCGATGACGTCATCATCCTTTACATCATAATGATGACGTCACTGAAGTTAATTAAGTCAAGGTAAAGGGGAAAATTTTGCGGTACGTATAATAATAAGTACGTTTTGATCTTATACCTCAAAGTAGCCGCCCCCGTCCCCAGATCGAAGGTGAACTCCAGATGTCCCTCGCTCATGTAGACCGACATGAAGTCGCCCACGCCGTCGGAGCGGTGACCGTTGTACAGGATGACGCCGTCGCCGGCGCTGGGCTTGAAGACCAGCAGGAGGTCGAGCCAGGAGAGGGCGGAGCCCCCGAGGCCCGGGTAGCGGAGGTAGGACGAGCCGTTGAACGAGGGGACCTGTGGGCACCAGGGTGTTGAGCGCAGATACTTCAAAGTAATTGTAAAGTTTAATAACAAACAACAAAAATGTTTTACTTGTTTGTTAAACATAAGCTGTTATACATTTTACAGGTGATGCGGTGGTTAGGCTAAGTTTGCTATTGATGTATAGGTTTGGAATGTTTTAATCAATTCAAAACAAATATCTGGTAGAAATAAGTCATAGGTCAGACCATCTTGACAGCTATAAATAGATCAAGAACAGGTCGTTGACGGAATTGAAACAAACTTCCACCGTTTCATAGGCACAGTTAATATGCCAAGTGGTTAACTGCGCGTAATATTTTCACTTTTTAAAATACAATTGACACACTTAGCTGTAACATTCATAATCTAACCACTGTGACTCGCTTTCAACATGTTTGGGTACATGTATTTTATCCAGCGTCGTGGCCTCAGGTGGAGATGCGTTTTCTACGATCATTGATAGTATGGCTGACTTTAAGCAACCAGAACTTAAAAACCACAATCGTGTGGTTTTCACACAATGAACAGTTTTTAAATTTATCATTTTTAAGATCCCAGTTCAAAATTACCTCGGAAAACAGTGACCCGTGTATAACAAAGAAGTACAACATACAAGTGGAGGGACTGAGAATCTATCGAAATATAAAGTCCAAGTTTTAAAGGTAGTTTAATGTGTAATGTGTTACCTGAAGGTCCAACCGAGTCTCGCACAGGTCTCCGGTGAACCCCAGTGGACAGAGGCAGACGGCGGAGTCCCCGGATGTGAGACACTTGCCCCCATGCTGGCAAGGAACTTTGCTGCAGCGGTCCGCCACGCACTCCTCTGCGAATATAGTAGTTTTCATTACTAGGTCGAAAGTGACTTATTGCGGGGCGAGATTGGATTTACGCGAGAGGCGAAGCCGAGCTTGGAAAAGACTATCGAGCCCCGCAATGGTACTTTTGCAACGAGTATTGAACATTATTCTTTTCATTACTCTACACACGAAAGTACATTTTCTAAACGTAAAATGAGCTAAGAAAATAGGTTATTCCCGCTACTGCACGGCAAAATTACTTAACGTTTACTTTCTGTGCGTATGTGGTGCACGGAAAGTAACCGTTATGGGATTTTGCGGTGCAGACCAATCAGCTGTTGCATTAGGCCGATCAGCTGTTGCATGACGCTCAGTTTCCGTGCAGGTTTATCTCGACATAAGCACCGAAACTCAGCGTTATGAGTTCGGGTTTTCTTGATACTAAGTTGAATAAACAAAAAGTATTCTTGTGTTAACAAGTTTTCGATATCGTAATGAAAAATAATGTTCAATACGCGTCTCAAAAAGTACCATTGAGGGGCTCGATAGCCTTTTCCACGCTCGGCTTCGCCTCGCGCGTAAATGCGATCTCTCCCCGCAATAAGTCACTTTCGAGACTAGTAATGAAAACTACTATAATTACGATATCGAACAACTGGTTAACAACATAAATATTTTTGTTTATTCAACTTAGTATCAAGAAAAAAACGAACTCATAACGCTGATTTTCCGTGCTTATGTAGAGGTACATACTAAGCGTTATGCAACAGCTCATCGGCCTAAAGCAACAGCTGATTGGTCTGCACCGTAAAATCCTATAACGGTTACTTTCCGTGCACCACAAATGCACAGAAAGTTAACGTTATGTAATTTTGCCGTGCAGTAGCGGTAATAACCTATTTTCTTAGCTCATTTTACGTTTAGAAAGTGTACTTTCGTGTGAACAATAATGAGAAATATATTTCAAAATAATTTATGATGAAAACATGAATGGAAACACATTTTCTTTATGTTTATTTTGAGTCTAAGAAATTCTCAAAATCTTAATGAGCGTAAAAAAATTTATGAAAAACGTACTAGCAATTCTTCTTGACTATAGTGTATTTTGATATAATTTTATTATAATACTGGATGGATTTGTTTTTTTTTTTTTAACCTAAAATTTTTTGAGCTTATGGCACAAAAACTTATTGCTATTTCTCTTTACACGAAAATTGACAAGCAATTTTAATATTTTTGTTGTGAAAATCTTTCTTAGGTATAGTAGACAATACGATAGGGTGTTCTTTACTACCTCGTTAATCTAGGGTGTTCTTTACTACCTTATTCATCTTATAGTGTTGTACCTTTTGAATTTTCATCCAACCAGTTCATTGGTTGATATAATTTAATTTCTTAATCTATTTTTAGATTTAACAACTTCAACAAACAATCTTTTTATTTATGTTGCAGATTTTTATCTAAAATTATCAATTATTATAGTAACAGAGTAAATTAAGTTCTAAGTAAATGCTTAAAGAAATAAATAAAACCTAACATGGCAATCTAATGTAGAAAAAAAAACTTAATACTACTTGTAGGCCTAACAATAAGAGTGGTAATCAAAATTAAAACCAAAATAATTAAATTCAAAATCCTCTCATATGAAAGTTCAAGGTTAACTGTGGTCCTTACCGATGTCGAACCCCTTGACAGCGTCGCCGGCGGGGGCGAGCGCGAAGTTGTAGATGAGATCGTTGATCTCCAGGTGACGGACGCAGCCCCGGAACCCCCTCTCCGTGGGCAGCTTCTCCGTGATGCCAGAAGTGTTGCCCCTCCCGCCGATGAACACCGGCTCGCGGAACGTGATGCGGGAGAATAGTCCCTGCAAAGTAGAGGTGAGCTAAACAGTTACTTTTCAATACCTGTTACAACCGTTACAGTTACTCCTCGGTAATCAGGTACAAATACCCGTTACAAGTAACCGGTTACTCTACTCCATTACTATGCGTAATGTCTGTGCTGAAGTGGCTAAATTGGGCCTAGGGTAATGCTGGGTAAAAAATAACTATCCAGATTCTTTAGTACCAGGGTATTTTTCTGGGTATTTATTTTTAGCATAATCTACCCCCAGTTTTGGTGTTGATAGGAGAGATAAGTACTTGTTACATGCAGTTTTTTTATCCCTCCCTTCGTCACAAGTACCTCTTTGCGCCTTCACCTGCCTTAAGTATATGTAACGAGTATTTTTTGTTGATTCGTCGTTACAAGTATCTGTTTCTGCTTGAAGTACTTCTAACGGGTATTTCTATCATCAAGTAACGGGTACTTTTTCTGTACTCGTTAAAAAGTACCCGTTACAGTTACTTGGACCCAACTCATCGTTAAGTTTTACTTTAGTGCTGAAGAATGACGAAAGTTTTTTTTTGCGATAACTGTTAGGTTGAACACTCGTTATTATTTTTCACTAAGTTACTACGGGTAATGCTATTTTACAACCAATTGACGAAACGTTACATGGTCACAGGACCGATTGGAGTTTGGAACGTTTCTTGTCAAACAATTTTAAATATCATTTGCTTAGAAATACAAAAACACATATAAAACATTTTTAACGCGACTAACTGTTGATTCTTATGTGTATCGTTCAATATATGGAAGACAAACTTTATTGGGTTTTCATAGTTCTTAATCGTGCATTTAATATTTTTTTTAAGTAATAAAAAGTTGTTATATTGCAATTACAAATTTAGTAACAAAAGTATCATAGACACAAAAGATTGTTTGTACTATAGAAATAACTCTAAAAATTTTACCGTACTACTTAGGATAAGGAAGTAAAAACAGGTTGTAGTTTAGTAGCAAAACTGTAAGTTTCTTAACTTTCATAGTAACGTAAGGATATATAAAAACATTTATCCTTTGTGTTATTTAAAGTTATCGGCTTAACTAGATAAGACCCAATAACCGACAAGCTGTAATACCCTAGTCTTAAGTAGACTAGATCGAATATTGCTTACCGTTAAGTGACCCTAATCCCTGAATAGACCCATACATCAATATGAAGGACGTCCTATTATTAGGTTACTTGGGCAATAGCTTATGAGTAATAACGCGGTAAGAAGCATCAGATCGTGCAATTATGTCAATTGTAGTTGAAACAATTAAAAAGGTGCTTTTTGAAACATTAATTAATTGTTTACCCACCACTGCATGGAAATAATCACATTGCCATACCTGTAACCTTTATGCAAAACAGTTCATTTCCTGTTTCCGTTTTTTCCCGCTCTAGAGCGGCAATGTTCTTTACCGAACGCTAGATCAAACAGCAATTTTAAGTCAGCTGTTATTACAAACCATGCCACAGCTGATGTTGTTCATTGTTGTCGTTTAGTAATTGCTTCCTTTTTAGTTTGAGGTTATGTTTGATATTTAACGTGTTCAGAACAGAAACAAATAAAAATAATCTAAATGACATTCTGTATACAATAATACATGTAATTTGTAGCAATTACAATGGCAGGAAAAATCTTGTGTGTATTACGAGCACAAACAGTCATTGCCGCTCTCGAAATGTTTGGCTGCACTCAGCTTACGCTTCGTGCGGCCATCTACAATTCTCGAGTGGCAATGACGTACTTTAAGCTCTTATTACACAAATAGCTATTAAAGATACGATGTCTCACCTTGGACCTGCCCTGGACCCTCTTGCCGTTGTTGAGCTGGATCCAGGCGTCCCAGCGATGTCTGTACAGCGTCAGTTTGTTCCACTGGTTCAGCAGAACGTTGTCCTCCGACCTCACAACACCCACGCCGGACCCGCAGTCAAACCTGCACATGTCCATTGGTTAACTTGAGGATTAGTAGAGGTAATCGATATCTCGAATGGATTACCATATCAATCGCTACAAAATTCATGAATGTGAATATTCTATTACATGTTATACAGGGTGCTCAAAAACCTTCAGGTTTTCAGAAGGTCATTGCCCACATTGCTAAACATTACACAAGTCCTAAAATGCTTCGTTAACCCGCTACCCACCATTTTTGTTCTACTCTAAATAATTTTTATTTCCGTAACGGATCGTTGTATAAGGTTCATTTTTGGCGTAAACCATTTTCACAACAATGTTATTATTTAAAAAATGAAGTGCTTCACCTGCTCCATTGTGCTCCATTTTGTCCTTTTATTCTAAGTCTGATAAAAGTGAGAAAGTTTTTAAATAAAATATAATCTGGGCTATTTGATTCCTATTGATGTTTTTATTTTTAATCTATATTGATCTATAACGGTTCAGAGTTTATCAAAATTGGAACAACTTTGATACATTATAAAGTTCTAAGTATGTAAAAAATCAATAAGCGAATTGAATAGCCCAAGTCTTTATCTTTTATTTAAAACCTCTACTTTTTAGCGAATTTCCCTATAGGGAATACGCTATTACGGTAGTAGCCATGGTAAGACCTAAGCCTGGGACCACTTTACTTTTTCATTTTGAGGTCCCCAGAAGCCAAAAACACCGTTCGTTCATTTTCATATATATGTATATCTATATATATATATATATATCTATATATCTAAATTATATACTCCCGAATGTGTAACTCACTCACTCACTCACTCACTCATCGGGGTATCAGAAATTCGTCAAGTGTCGGTAATGTAGATCAAGGAATAATTTTGTATAGATGTGGTAACGTAGTACAGCCATGGTAACGTAGATCACTTAACAGGTTGAATACTCTCGTACTTATTGTGTTTAACTAATTTATTGTACACCCCTGTGTTACGAAACGTATAGAATTGTAAAGTTTCATTCGTCTCAGAGTGATAGTAGGTTTCTCTGTTTATTCTCAACTCAACCGTTACAATTAGTAATGTATTGATGGTGTTCACCCAAAATAAAGCTCAATTCCAACATACTGTTTGTCGCAGCGCAGACCACCCGAACACCCCTTTTAAGAAATACAGAACAAACTTAAAACATTAACCAATTGTGCCATTATAGGTAAAGCTGTCTTTCAACTGAGAGTAATTTCAATGTACAGTGTGTAACAGAATTCACCTTTCCAGACCGGAAGTCCCTAATTTCAAATGCAAACCCCAACTTTTAATTACATCTTTGAATTCGACTCTTAATTTTAAGACAACTTTACAATTTAATCTTGTACGTGTAATTCTAAAGGTTTAGAGAACATTGGCTGTTGAAATTTAAATTTTTCCAATAAGAATAACATGGAAAAATTTCAAATACACCCTTAACATATTTGGTTAAGCAAATATGTCTCAGCACTAAAATGTTTTACTCTCTTTTAAATATGTTTCCAAAATAAATTTTCAGTTTTGTCCTTAATTATTTTTTGTTTTCATAAAATACACATATGACGGAGATTAGTGAAGATGTATTCAAAAGTTTAGTGAAACTAATCACTTGATAATTGATGTTTCATGATAGTACATTATTTAAAATGAGGTTCTTGGATATTTTCATGCTTAAAAAGTTCTGTTTTATGTAAAATGTTCAGATATAATGGATGTGATAATTTTCCCAATTTTTTATAAAAATAAAAAATTAATTCCAATCTCCTTATTCTTTTAAATCGTTAGGATCATTGTTTAAGTCGCCTTGCAATTATGTCTGGGCCGTACAATGAAATCAGTGTCAACTGGTTTACCTACAACGGCACAATTTGTTTAAGAAACAATTTTAAAAGAGGTGCACGGGTGGTATGGGACACCAAGTAAGACAGTATCATATTTGCACTCCCAAAAATTGTTTCTTTACTTGGGATGGCACTTAATTTCTAAACAACTCATTGTTAAATACATCATTGACTTAACTTGATAGCATGCTAATTGACAAAAATTTCAAGTAAAATAGCAGATTACACAATTGATTTCTCTTTTAGTGCGTACTTGGTTAACGTTTAGATGAAAAAGGTGGCAGTACTGTATTTTCATTCAAACTATAAACCTTTTTTATTTCCTGCCCCACAGAAAACTATCTGATTTTGAAATTTAGCGACCAAACACTTTTACCCAAAAGAAATATGACATTTTATTTGTGTATTTACGACAGTGGCATTTTTTAACGTTTTGACGGGGAACGGTCCAAACCCCAGTCTTGTTACTATCTAACATCGACCAGTTGTTTGAAAGCATCATTAATAAATAGCCCAATGACAAATGGCAACTGGGTCTGGAAATGATGCTTTAAAAAGCTTCTAACCTTTCTCAGGATCGAACCGGCAACGCTATGTTATTCCTCGGGAATGCAACACAACCAATTGAAGGATAGTAACTTTTGCGGGTTTCATCCACTTTGTTAAGATTTCCAATTGTTTTGTTTTTATGGAATTTGTCATTGTTTTAGATCATGTACTGCACATTTTTAATCAGTTTATCACTTTAATTTTTTCATAAATTTTTTTATGTTTATTTTATAATTTTGGAGCTAAATACAATAAATTACAAGTATTCTTCCCATTCCAACACCTTCATTTTAATCTACTTCAATGAAAACTAATACTTTAAAACCAATTAAATTCCTGCCAAAACTCCTAAGTTACAATTATTATCATACTACTTAAGTCGACAATAATCTTACTCAATACCTTACTTATTATGCGAAACTTATTTACAGAACATCCACTCTATCATCTGAATTATAAGTTTATCAGCTTTAAGTAAATAGTTATACAATAACTACATAATAAATTTATTCCCAACTCCATTGACCTTTACAGAATTCGGGTGAATTATGAATAGGGTTTGGGGAATGAGCCTCTGAAAACGAGCTGTAGGCGAATATATTTTCATTACTTACAAACTCATTTATTTTGCGTTTTGAATAATACCCACCCATTACAATGACAATTAATATTTTTTAGAAATTTAATTGTTTATGAAAAGTGGTTACTATCCGGTTCTGTGTTTGTCGTGGCTAAGGGTACTAATTATATTTATTTGTAGTGTGTTCAGTATATGCGACTTTTACAACAATTAATAAATTCTGGGCAACCCCTAAGGGGGCATGGGGGCGGAGCCCCCATCGAGCCGTAGGCGAGTATATATATATATATATATATATATATATATATATATATATATATATATATATATATATATATATATGTGTGTGTGTGTGTGTGTCCGTGGTACCGATAACTTTTGAAGCGGACCTCCGATTTTGATCAAATTTGGTATGAAGGTGTAAGACCAGGTCTATTTTCATGAGTTCGCGAACCAGCATTGTCGGGTTATGGGAATGGGGTTTCAAAGGGGTCAAAATTGGGTTTTTGGCATTTTTGGACCTAAATTTTCAAAATTCATCAATTTTTACTAAAACCATTTAAAAGAGCTTAAAAAAACAAACAATATAGTATTTTGAATCTTTAAAATAGCTTAACTGGTTATAGAGAAAATTCAAATTAAGTTTCCCATGTTATTCTTATGGGTAAATCTTTAAAAAGTTATATATCGCTTATTTATCAACATATCTTAATAAAAAAAATATGAACCTTCACTAGGTGGCGAGTAATTAAGATTTTATCAAAAACCCACATGGCAGCAAATCTACATGCTAAATCCCATGGTATTCTCATGGAAAATAAGTGTATAATGGGAGCAAGAGAGATGGAGATAATAAGGAATCTGTTCCTAATCAGCTGATCAGCTGTCTTCTGCATATTTGTCAAATTTGAAATGTTTATGTTTTGTTATTTGTAAACAAATCATTCCTTTTGCATGGAAGCTTTGGATATGCACTTTTATTACTCTTAAAAAAGTCATTTATTGCAATATAAATATTAATATATAAATTATTAAATAAAAATAATTTACTCAGAAATATAATGCCATTGAATATATTATATTTCCTTGTAAAGATTATTAATTTTATATAAGATAGCCAGAAAGTTCTTTGATGTTGAAACAATAATTCTTTGGAAATTCGCTGAGTACGCAGGTCTGCTGCGACGGGGGTGTATTATCGGACTTCAGATAGAGGCACAAAATGGGAGCAGGCAGAAATCAGCATGACGTTCTGAGGGACTGCACCATCGGCACACCCTTTCTTATAGAAAATTTTACCAGTTTTTCAAAATAAAAACAATTTAAAATGAAAAACCTTTCGAAGACTATCAAACAAATATTTTTGGGTGAGTCGGTGGCGTAGTGGTTTGCGCGCCGTATTTCAGTACCGAAGTGTTAGCGATGTCGTGGGTTCTAATCCGCGTTCTGCCAGTGCCTTTCATCAGTATCATTCAACTTGTACAGTAGCAGCTCACACCCTTATTTGTGTAATACGTCCCACGCTCATATCAATAGTCTATGTGGACGAGATTAATTAAGGCAAAAAGAAGCCTGCTAATTTCTAAAAAATCTCACAGAACTTTAAATGAAACTCATTTTGGTGATGAACCAATATTTAATGATGTAATATCGATTTCGGATATGGTTGTGAATTACTTGACATCTAAAAATGAATCCTCGTATGCATTTGGTAGTCGTTCAATAAAACTAGTATATACAATAAAGTTGTAGATATAATACAAAGTAGTGGAGTGAAAAGACTTTTTTAGCCAAAGAATTACCTGAACTCGACGAACCCTTGGTAGAGGAAGAGGACCATGAAGTCGCCGGCCAGGTCGTCCCGCTCGCCGGTGAGGAACAGGATGCCGTCCCAGCTCTCGGGCCGGAACTCGACCTGTAGTTGGACGTGCTTGTAGGCAGCCCGCAGCGCGGGGAACGCCAGCCAGCCCTGGCCCGAGAACCGCGGCGACCTCACCTCCACCTCTGCTGGAACAAGGACCACGTGACGTTGAGCAAACTGAACACTGAGCAATGAGAAAGAGGATGCCGTCCCAGCTCTCGGGCCGGAACTCGACCTGTAGTTGGACGTGCTTGTAGGCGGCCCGCAGCGCGGGGAACGCCAGCCAGCCCTGGCCCGAGAACCGTGGCGACCTCACCTCCACCTCTGCTGGAACACCGACCACGTGAGCAAACTGTTCATGGAGCAATGAGAAAGAGGATGCCGTCCCAGCTCTCGGGCCGGAACTCGACCTGCAGTTGGACGTGCTTGTAGGCGGCCCGCAGCGCGGGGAACGCCAGCCAGGCCTGGCCCGAGAACCGCGGCGACCTCACCTCCACCTCTGCTGGAACACAGACCATGTGAGCAAACTGTTCATGGAGCAATGAGAAAGAGGATGCCGTCCCAGCTCTCGGGCCGGAACTCGACCTGTAGTTGGACGTGCTTGTAGGCGGCCCGCAGCGCGGGGAACGCCAGCCAGCCCTGGCCCGAGAACCGCGGCGACCTCACCTCCACCTCTGCTGGAACACCGAGCACGTGACGTTGAGCAAACTGTTCATGGAGCAATGAGAAAGAGGATGCCGTCCCAGCTCTCGGGCCGGAACTCGACCTGTAGTTGGACGTGCTTGTAGGCGGCCCGCAGCGTGGGGAACGCCAGCCAGCCCTGGCCCGAGAACTGCGGCGACCTCACCTCCACCTCTGCTGGAACACCGAGCATATGACGTTGAGCAAACTGAACACTGAGCAATGAGCAAACCAACCATGTCAAGTTGACAAAACCGCACAGCTTAAAAATTAATGATAATTTCGAATTTTTCAACTTTGTTTTAAGCTAAACTCTTATTCGTCTGCTTTTGTCATTTTAAAATTTAACACTACATCCTAAATAATTTATTTCATTACTTTACTTTCTGATGAAAAAGTACTAGCTTCCTTACTTCAGTGATATAAAGTTTGTTTTAGGTCAGTTCAATGACCTCTGAGAAATTACGACATCCACATGACGTCATTAGCGTTAACGTCATCGTCGATGACGTCACTGACGTTATGTAGGTCAAGGTAACGCTGAAAGTTAAAATGATTTAACACTTTCGTGATTTCTCACATTTTCCTCAGAATTTTCGTACGAGTCCCCGTAACATTGGTGACTCAGTGAAAAATTCTATAAGAAACCGCAAAAGTGCTAAGGAAATTTTAACTTTTCACTCTGACTCTGCCCAAACTTCATATAACATTTATCAGAGGTCATTGAACTGGCTAAAACCCCACAATTATACTACATTTTCGGTCTAGCGTGCAAAAAATTTAAAGTCCAACTAATAACCGAATATGCCTAAATCATGGAGTACGGCGATGTGCACTACATGAGAGTCTCCGCGAAACTGACACAACGACACAACACAACAGCGACGCTGCACATCCGAGGTACTCGACAGTGGTGGGGGTAGAGTGGTGGGAGTATCTAAATGATCTTGGAGATTTTCAAAGAAATTCTCAATATGTTCCGGTATGTTACCTTATAGATGACCTTGGTAATTTAGTTTCTTATCATCAGTCATTGAACAACTATGAGTTTTATGGATAAAAAATTTACTTTTAAAATTGAATTGGGCACTTTTAATTCCCAAAAAATTTAATTATTTTACAAAATCGTATTTTTTAAACTTATGCTCTAATCGAAAACATAGACATTTCTCTTGACTATGCTTCAAGATAATTAACAATGGACATTTGAATAACGACTATTATCATTTAATGTACATATACTAAATTGAATAGACTTCACATAGCTATGATATTATGACACTTGTATTTCATGTACACCGCAGAATTTTGCACCACCGTAAATAGGTTTCAAACACGCCTATGCTATGAGAAGCCTACTCACGTTAGTGAATATAGGCAAAGCTATTATCTTAATCCATTTTGTTTTTCTTGCAACAGACATACGCCATACCAGATTCGCAGGTGTGGCCGGTGCGGCCCAGTGGACACTGGCACCGGTGCACGCCCGCCTCCACGGTGCACTGGCCGCCGGCGGCGCACTCCAGCGTGCACGGACTGACGGTGACGTCACTGGGCGGTGGTGACGACGTCACGAACTGGACGGCTTGGACGGTAGTGGACGTCAACCTTCAACCACGTACAACAGTTTTTGAGTGTTTCATTTAGTAAACTGTGTATATTTAACCTTGTTCTAATACTCGTATTTACTATATCATGTCATATATAAAACAATCACTATGTCAAAAACTAGGATTACCAAATAATACACATATTAGTGAAATAGGTTCCATTACGTAAATATCTAGTACTCAACATATCAAAGGTCTGTTTCATTTACTGAGTACATTCACTTCATTCAAATTTGTTTTCACATTAGTTATGTGATTGTGTTTTGCAACAAAGGTCAAAAACAACGAAACAACAAAAAGGGGTCTACTGAAAATTAGGTCTTACAAGCCTAATAAAATGCTACACAATTGGTTGGATTAAATCTAAATTATACATAATAATTTCACGGAATAACTACGACCGAAGATTTAGATGAAGAAAGAAACCAAGAATTTTTATAGCAGAAGACTTATCCCAGTAAAGATTTTATTCAATAAATGAAAGCTTATAAAAACTCGTTTTTAGAAAACTCTATACGAATATACATATTGGGTTATATCGGGATGACAACGTAATACTACCTCAGTGACGAGAAGGAATCTCCGTACACGGTAACAATGTACATTACTTTTGCATCTCTTACCACTTCCCCAAAACTCCACCAATGGTTAGTTCTTAATATAAAACACAACATATATTTCCAGATTCATATGGATGAATTTATAGTGTTTCAATCCGAGTAGTAGTGACAAATTGTCACATTTAGGTCAGTTCAGTTACCTCATAGGAATGCGTGACGTCTTGATGCGTCACCGATAACTTCTCCAGTTCCGTGACTGGTGACGTCACAAAAATGACGAGCTGATGACGTTATCACTGCTGACATCCCCATGATGACATCACTGACGTCATGTGGGTCAAGGTCACGCCGAAACTTAAAATTTTTAAGCCGTTTCTCATTGAATTTTTCTCCAAGCCCCCCAAGGTCACGGGGACTCTGATGAAAACTCGGGGCGGAGTATGAGAATCGGCAAAAGTGCTAGAATATTTTAAATTTCGGTGTAACCTTAACTTCATAACGTCGGTGATGTCATCATGGCGATGTCGGTAGTGATGACGTCATCTGCCCGTCATATATGTTACGTCACGTGTGGTGTCTCTGATGATGTCATCGTGACTTCACATTCCTCAGAGGTCATTGGACTGAACCAAATGTGAAAATTTGCCACTATTCTAAGTGTTTATCGTCAATACCCATACTGAGAAACGACTAGTCCTTCTGGTAAAAGATGTCCTCATATAGACCACTGGTGTATAACCAATTCTTGTACTCACGTGGAGGCCTCCATTGACGACACCGAAGCCGAGGTGGAGGTTGAGGCAGTGGACGTCTCCTGGGCCTCCGCGTCCGTCCCCGTGTCCAGCTCGGCGGAGAACGACGCGTCCTTTTGGTACAGGATGTCCTCGCCGATGTCTGCTTCTACTTCCTGCTGTAGTAGCATCGGCTCCATCGTCGTGTTCAGCTCTGGAAATACATACAAAATGGCTCAAAGTTGTCTCATGATGTAGGTTAAACGAGTTTCAATTTTATCCTTAGAGGATAGAATGTTTGTTTTCTTTCATGTAATGTAGTTTCAAGTTAGTCTTAGGTTGAAAGAATTAAAAATGTATCAGCGGATGCAGGATGGGAACACATATGCCCTTGATCTTATAATATAAACACGTAGGGGCTACTGTTTGCACTGGCAAAACTCTTTTCAATAAAATGATTTTTGACTTTTTTGTCTCAGGGTTTTGGCAACAAGAACTCAATAACAGCTGGTCGTATGGCTGGGGAAAATTCTGTTTTAGTTCTAGAGACCTTCAAACATCAAAAAATGTTAACCTCGAATGAAATTATTGCAGCTAGCAAATTAAATAAAAATCAGCTGATAACTGAAGTAATAAACAAAAGTGTTTTATGTTTATTACTTCAACCAGCAGTTGGAAAAAATTATACCAAAGTGCATCATCACCCATTCGCCTGCGAGCAAGCGAAGAGAACGAGATTTTGTCTGAAAAAGGAAAGTGGCGTTTGGTAATTTTACCAAATATTAGATCGGTGTTAATGTTACTTGATAGAAATGTTTTAATAAAAACTGTCTCTGACTAGTGGATAAAGAATTAATTTATAAAAAAAAGAATAGTAGATTAGCTACACAAAGGAAAACAACATTGTAATACATTTTTTAGCAATGCATATAAATCTTAGATTTATTAAATATACCAACTTATTGGCAACAGTTCGTACGTTTATACCTAAGCTCATACTCACCTAGGCAGCTGTAGCCGTTTTTACTGAGGATGAAGCCCTCTTTACAGTCGCACTCGAACATGCCGTCATGCAACTCGTAACACAGCTGCTCGCACGGGCTGTCCCGGCCACAACGACCTGCAACAGCAACCACCAACACTGAGTACTGTGTAGCGAACATGCCGTCATGCAACTCGTAACACAGCTGCTCGCACGGGCTGTCCCGGCCACAACGACCTGCAACAGCAACCACCAACACTGAGTACTGTGTAGCAAACATGCCGTCATGCAACTCGTAGCACAGCTGCTCGCACGGGCTGTCCCGGCCACAACGACCTGCAACAGCAACCATCAACACTGAGTACTGTGTAGCGAACATGCTGTCATGCAACTCGTAACACAGCTGCTCGCACGGGCTGTCCCGGCCACAACGACCTGCAACAGCAACCACCAACGCTGAGTACTGTGTAGCGAACATGCCGTCATGCAACTCGTAACACAGCTGCTCGCACGGGCTGTCCCGGCCACAACGTCCTGCAACAGCAACCACCAACACTGAGTACTGTGTAGCGAACATGCTGTCATGCAACTCGTAACACAGCTGCTCGCACGGGCTGTCCCGGCCACAACGTCCTGCAACAGCAACCATCAACACTGAGTACTGTGTAGCGAACATGCTGTCATGCAACTCGTAACACAGCTGCTCGCACGGGCTGTCCCGGCCACAACGACCTGCAACAACAAACACCAACACTGAGTACTGTGTAGCGAACATGCCGACATGCAACTCGTAACACAGCTGCTCGCACGGGCTGTCCCGGCCACAACGACATGCAACAGCAACCACCAACACTGAGTACTGTGTAGCGAACATGCCGTCATGCAACTCGTAACACAGCTGCTCGCACGGGCTGTCCCGGCCACAACGTCCTGCAACAGCAACCACCAACACTGAGTACTGTGTAGCGAACATGCCGTCATGCAACTCGTAACACAGCTGCTCGCACGGGCTGTCCCGGCCACAACGACCTGCAACAGCAACCACCAACACTGAGTACTGTGTAGCGAACATGCCGTCATGCAACTCGTAACACAGCTGCTCGCACGGGCTGTCCCGGCCACAACGTCCTGCAACAGCAACCACCAACACTGAGTACTGTGTAGCGAACATGCCGTCATGCAACTCGTAACACAGCTGCTCGCACGGGCTGTCCCGGCCACAACGACCTGCAACAGCAACCACCAACACTGAGTACTGTGTAGCAAACATGCCGTCATGCAACTCGTAACACAGCTGCTCGCACGGGCTGTCCCGGCCACAACGACCTGCAACAGCAACCACCAACACTGAGTACTGTGTAGCAAACATGCCGTCATGCAACTCGTAGCACAGCTGCTCGCACGGGCTGTCCCGGCCACAACGACCTGCAACAGCAACCACCAACACTGAGTACTGTGTAGCAAACATGCCGTCATGCAACTCGTAGCACAGCTGCTCGCACGGGCTGTCCCGGCCACAACGACCTGCAACAGCAACCACCAACACTGAGTACTGTGTAGCAAACATGCCGTCATGCAACTCGTAGCACAGCTGCTCGCACGGGCTGTCCCGGCCACAACGACCTGCAACAGCAACCACCAACACTGAGTACTGTGTAGCAAACATGCCGTCATGCAACTCGTAGCACAGCTGCTCGCACGGGCTGTCCCGGCCACAACGACCTGCAACAGCAACCACCAACACTGAGTACTGTGTAGCGAACATGCCGTCATGCAACTCGTAACACAGCTGCTCGCACGGGCTGTCCCGGCCAAAACGACCTGCAACAGCAACCACCAACACTGAGTACTGTGTACCAACATGCCGTCATGCATCTCGTAACACAGCTGCTCGCACGGGCTGTCCCGGCCACAACGACCTGCAACAGCAACCATCAACACTGAGTACTGTGTAGCGAACATGCCGACATGCAACTCGTAACACAGCTGCTCGCACGGGCTGTCCCGGCCACAACGACCTGCAACAGCAACCATCAACACTGAGTACTGTGTAGCGAACATGCCGTCATGCAACTCGTAGCACAGCTGCTCGCACGGGCTGTCCCGGCCACAACGACCTGCAACAGCAACCATCAACACTGAGTACTGTGTAGCGAACATGCTGTCATGCAACTCGTAACACAGCTGCTCGCACGGGCTGTCCCGGCCACAACGACCTGCAACAGCAACCATCAACACTGAGTACTGTGTAGCAAACATGCCGTCATGCAACTCGTAACACAGCTGCTCGCACGGGCTGTCCCGGCCACAACGACCTGCAACAGCAACCATCAACACTGAGTACTGTGTAGCGAACATGCCGTCATGCAACTCGTAACACAGCTGCTCGCACGGGCTGTCCCGGCCACAACGACCTGCAACAGCAACCATCAACACTGAGTACTGTGTAGCGAACATGCCGTCATGCAACTCGTAACACAGCTGCTCGCACGGGCTGTCCCGGCCACAACGACCTGCAACAGCAACCATCAACACTGAGTACTGTGTAGCGAACATGCCGTCATGCAACTCGTAACACAGCTGCTCGCACGGGCTGTCCCGGCCACAACGACCTGCAACAGCAACCATCAACACTGAGTACTGTGTAGCGAACATGCCGTCATGCAACTCGTAACACAGCTGCTCGCACGGGCTGTCCCGGCCACAACGACCTGCAACAACAAACACCAACACTGAGTACTGTGTAGCGAACATGCCGACATGCAACTCGTAACACAGCTGCTCGCACGGGCTGTCCCGGCCACAACGACCTGCAACAGCAACCACCAACACTGAGTACTGTGTAGCGAACATGCCGTCATGCAACTCGTAACACAGCTGCTCGCACGGGCTGTCCCGGCCACAACGACCTGCAACAGCAACCATCAACACTGAGTACTGTGTAGCGAACATGCCGTCATGCAACTCGTAACACAGCTGCTCGCACGGGCTGTCCCGGCCACAACGTCCTGCAACAACAACCACCAACACTGAGTACTGTGTAGCAAACATGCCGTCATGCAACTCGTAACACAGCTGCTCGCACGGGCTGTCCCGGCCACAACGACCTGCAACAACAACCACCAACACTGAGTACTGTGTAGCAAACATGCCGTCATGCAACTCGTAACACAGCTGCTCGCACGGGCTGTCCCGGCCACAACGTCCTGCAACAACAACCACCAACACTGAGTACTGTGTAGCGAACATGCCGTCATGCAACTCGTAACACAGCTGCTCGCACGGGCTGTCCCGGCCACAACGACCTGCAACAACAACCACCAACACTGAGTACTGTGTAGCAAACATGCCGTCATGCAACTCGTAACACAGCTGCTCGCACGGGCTGTCCCGGCCACAACGACCTGCAACAACAACCACCAACACTGAGTACTGTGTAGCAAACATGCCGTCATGCAACTCGTAACACAGCTGCTCGCACGGGCTGTCCCGGCCACAACGACCTGCAACAGCAACCACCAACGCTGAGTACTGTGTAGCAAACATGCCGTCATGCAACTCGTAACACAGCTGCTCGCACGGGCTGTCCCTGCCACAACGACCTGCAACAGCAACCACCAACACTGAGTACTGTGTAGCGAACATGCCGTCATGCAACTCGTAACACAGCTGCTCGCACGGGCTGTCCCGGCCACAACGTCCTGCAACAGCAACCAAACACTGAGTACTGTGTAGCGAACATGCCGTCATGCAACTCGTAACACAGCTGCTCGCACGGGCTGTCACGGCCACAACGACCTGCAACAGCAACCATCAACACTGAGTACTGTGTAGCGAACATGCCGTCATGCAACTCGTAACACAGCTGCTCGCACGGGCTGTCCCGGCCACAACGTCCTGCAACAGCAACCAAACACTGAGTACTGTGTAGCAAACATGACATGCCGTCATGCAACTCGTAGCACAGCTGCTCGCACGGGCTGTCCCGGCCACAACGACCTGCAACAACAACCACCAACACTGAGTACTGTGTAGCAAACATGCCGTCATGCAACTCGTAACACAGCTGCTCGCACGGGCTGTCCCTGCCACAACGACCTGCAACAGCAACCAAACACTGAGTACTGTGTAGCGAACAATTGCATTTACATTTAACCCTCTTCATCTGTTTAATGAACCTTGATAAGGAACGTAGCGTATGATATATATTTTATAGGACTACGTCTGATATAAACTATTAGGTTTACAACAACTATTTAATTGTTAGCACAACATATATGTAGTTGTAGTATATTCTATAATGGTATGAAAAATCTCATTTTGATTGTGTATGTTGAAAGTTAGAAGTGAAGTTCAAAACTTTTCATTTATTTTGAAAAGTTTCGACAATACGTTTATAACTACTCGATTTAAACAAAAACTAATTGGATAAACTGTTGCAATAAACAAACAGTTTATATAATGAGCAAGACAAAACAGCGTTGCGCGTCGCTCATTTTGACAAACTCATTACAGTAAATTGTTTGTTTCCCAAGTCCCCGTTGGGCGCCCCTCTCCTCTCTTTTATTTATTTAAATCGTCCACCTGTTGTCTTCTTTGTCTACCCGGATCCACTTATTCCACACAATCTACCCGTTTATTTTTCTAAGTCGGTTTTTGTAATTTATACAATTGAATGTGTTACTGGAAAATGAACTCAATAACCAGAAAAGTTGATTAATTAAGAAGTTGCTGATGAGATTCCGTGTTATCTGTGACATGATTATAGTGAAGCTTTTTAAAAGGAACCTAATTCGGTTATTAAGTTACTTTTTAGTTACATAAGTATCTATTATCAAACACCTAAAGAAAGGTTACTGTTAAGATAGGTTATTGGTAAAGTAGATAAGTGTGTAAACATAGATATCGCCAACAATGATTTAAAGGTTTACATCTACTAAAAATCTATAAAAATTCAACATAATTTTAACATCTGTGTATAGTTGGGAGATGACTTGTTGGCCAGCTAGGGAAAAAGGGATTGAGGGGAGGTTACCCCCACCTTAGTGATTTTTAGCTCTCCTATTGGTTAATTTTAATGTCTTCTTTTATTTCAATGGTATTTAACAGCTGATAGTGGTGGGGGTATCTTCCCCTTCACTAGCTAACAAGTCATCTCCCAACTATATGATTCTGAAATATTTTGTTAAGTCTCCAAAACATGTTTTAAAATAGGATTGTTTTTTTTTTTTTTTATTGTGATCAATACATATTTCATGACACGGTATTTTGTTCAAAGAAATCCTCCCACAGTTTTCAACCAATTTAAATGATTTTGGTGTCTTTGTATAGAGCTTGGCGTGAAGTTGTTTTTAAAGTAAATCTTTAAATATCCATATAAAGAAGGGTCCTACAAGTCTTAAAATATCGTATTTTTCTATTTGTTTAACATTGGTAAGGAAATTGATTTTCAAGTAAACAGCTGTAAAGAGTTAACATTGTACATCAGCAAAAGTACTATCTACCTGTTCACATGAAAGGAGTTATGTTAAACCAAAGCGTGTACCTGGTTAAGGCTCCGGTCTACCCCAGCCAAAACAACAATGCCGAATGCCACCTCGCGGCCGTAGCGCTAGGCGAGTTTGATGGTTTACGGGGATCGCGTTTTATAATTAACCAATTAAGATAGAGATTGGCTGTTAACGTTTTCTAAAAGTAGAAAAAAGGATCTAGTCGGCTATATTTTTATAATTTTTAAATAAAAATTCTAATTTTAGTAATAACTGTCTAAAATCATCTGTTTTTTAGTTATGTAAATGTAGAGGTTTACGGGGATCATGTTTTAAAAATAACTTCTTAAGATAGAGATTTGCTGTTAACTTTTTCTAAAAGTAGAAAAAAGGATCTATTCGGATTTTTTTAAATTTTAAAATAAAATTTCTAATTTCAGCTATAACTGTCTAAAATCATCTGTTTTTCTCTATTTTTAACTGAAGTTTTCTATTGGTTTTAATGAACTAATCACGAAAGTGTAACAGAGGAAAATTAGTACCGTTATTCTTCTTTAATATGACACCTTATTTATAGCTCTAGGCTTCATTTGGAAGAAGATAACACGATTCTAAAAAACCCTTGCATTTGGGTTCGCGCCAAGGGTAGAAAGGCTATGGTCTACCCCTGGCGATTTTTTTTATTAAATTTTGGTGTTGCTATTTATAAGAAAACCTGTTACAAGCCCTACTGTTTGTTCAGCTTATAATTGATTGTTTCCATTGGTGATTGGCGAAGCAAGAAATTTGACTAGTTTATAATCAATATAGTATAAATGGTGTTGAACTGTACTGAACTGAGATTAATTTTTTTATTAACGATGTTTGCCGGACACGTTACTAATCTCATTTTCATTATAATGTTTAAATTAACAAATTATTCTCACTCAAAATTATGATTCGATGGATTTTAATTTTTAATAATTATGCTTTCACTTCGAGATTTTGAGGTAAGTGATTGAGTACAATGATTGTACTTAAAATACAGGGATTTGGCACGTAAAACAATACAGTTTTAGGATATGCAAAAGACCAAGGTCTTCTTGGTAACGATGGCAAAGTGTATGTTGGCCTACAAAAAACGTTTACCAAGAATTGTTTTAGGCAATGAAAATTTCTCTCTCTTATGGAAATTTATCAGAATGATAAATAAAATGATTGATTTCAAGAAATGTACACTAGTAAATCTAAAAAGTAAACATGATGTTATTTCAGGCAGGTGACAGGTTTTCTCGGAGTACCGAATGTAAATATCACTCGTGTCTCTCCCACTGACTATTATGTTGACACCAGTGGAATATCTCTGAGACGATGCCATCTCTGGGAGGTGACAGGTTTTTTTCAGAGTACACAATGTCAACGTCACTCCTGTCTCTCCCACTGACTATTATGTTGTCACCAGTGGAATATCTCTTAGACGATGCCATCTCTGGGGGTGAAAGGTTTCTCGGAGTACCGAATGGAAACTTCACTCCTGCCTCTACCACTAATTATTATGTTGTCATCACTGGAATACCTCTGAGACTACGCCATCTCTGGGGGGTTACAGGTTTTCTCGGAGTACCTAATGTAAAATTCAATCCTGCG
The DNA here is from genome assembly GCA_030545055.2 of Neoaliturus tenellus. NCBI lineage: Eukaryota > Metazoa > Arthropoda > Insecta > Hemiptera > Cicadellidae > Neoaliturus > Neoaliturus tenellus. The sequence goes on along the minus strand of CM061533.1, from coordinate 41,898,622 downwards.
TCTTTCACTGACTATTATGTTGTCACCAGTGGAATATCTCTGAGACGACGCTATCTCTGGGGGGTGACAGGTTTTCTCGGAGTACCGAATGTAAACATCACTCCTGTGTCACCTACTGACTATTATGTTGGCACCAGTGGAATATCCCTGAGACTACCCATCTCTGGGGGGTGACAGGTTTTCTCAAAGTACACAATGTCAACGACACTCCTGCCTCTCCCACTAACTATTATGTTGGCACCAGTGGAATATCTCTGAGACAACGCCATCTCTAAAAGGTGACAGGTTTTCTCAAAGTACACAATGTCAACGACACTCCTGCCTCCCCAACTATTATGTTGGCACCAGTGGAATATCTCTGAGACTACGCCATCTCTGGGGGGTGACAGGTTTTCTCGGAGTACCGAATGTAAACATCACTCCTGTCTCACCTACTGACTATTATGTTGGCACCAGTGGAATATCCCTGAGACTACCCATCTCTGGGGGGTGACAGGTTTTCTCAAAGTACACAATGTGAACGACACTCCTGCCTCTCCCACTAACAATTATGTTGGCACCAGTGGAATATCCCTGAGACTACCCATCTCTGGGGGGTGACAGGTTTTCTCAAAGTACACAATGTCAACGACACTCCTGCCTCTCCCACTAACTATTATGTTGGCACCAGTGGAATATCTCTGAGACTACGCCATCTCTGGGGGGTGACAGGTTTTCTCAAAGTACACAATGTAAACGACACTCCTGCCTCTCCCACTAACTATTATGTTGGCACCAGTGGAATATCTCTGAGACTACGCCATCTCTGGGGGGTGACAGGTTTTCTCAGAGTACACAATGTAAACGTCACTCCTATCTCTAACACTGACTATTATGTTAGCACCAGTGGAATGTCTCTGAGACAACGCCATCTCTGGGAGGCAACAGGTTTTCTCAGAGTACACAATGTAAACATCACTCCTATCTCTCTTACTGACTATTATGTTAGCACCAGTGGAATATCTCTGAGACTACGCCATCTCTGGGGGGTGACAGGTTTTCTCAAAGTACACAATGTCAACGACACTCCTGTCTCTCCCACTAACTATTATGTTGGCACCTGTGGAATATCCCCGAGACTACGCCATCTCCGGGGGTGACAGGTTTTCTCAAAGTACACAATGTCAACGACACCCCTGCCTCTCCCACTAACTATAATGTTTGCACCAGTGGAATATCTCTGAGACTACGCCACCTCTGGGGGTGACAGGTTTTCTCGGAGTACCGAATGTAAACATCACTCCTGTATCTCCCACTGACTATTATAGTGGCACCAGTGGAATATCTCTGAGACTACGCCATCTCTGGGGGTGACAGGTTTTCTCGGAGTACCGAATGTAAACATCACTCCTGTATCTCCCACTGACTATTATAGTGGCACCAGTGGAATATCTCTGAGACTACGCCACCTCTGGGGGTTACAGGTTTTCTCGGAGTACCGAATGTAAACATCACTCCTGTCTCACCTACTGACTATTATATTGGCACCAGTGGAATATCTCTGGGACGATGCCATCTCTGGGAGGTGACAGGTTTTCTTGGAGTACCGAATGTAAACATCACTCCTGTATCTCCCACTGATTATTATAGTGGCACCAGTGAAATATCTCTGAGACTACGCCACCTCTGGGGGTGACAGGTTTTCTCGGAGTACCGAATGTAAACATCACTCCTGTCTCACCTACTGACTATTATGTTGGCACCAGTGGAATATCTCTGAGACGATGCCATCTCTGGGAGGTGACAGGTTTTCTCGGAGTACCGAATGTAAACATCACTCCTGTATCTCCCACTGACTATTATAGTGGCACCAGTGGAATATCTCTGAGACTACGCCACCTCTGGGTGTGACAGGTTTTCTCGGAGTACCGAATGTAAACATCACTCCTGTCTCACCTACTGACTATTATGTTGGCACCAGTGGAATATCTCTGAGACGATGCCATCTCTGGGAGGTGACAGGTTTTCTCGGAGTACCGAATGTAAACATCACTCCTGTATCTCCCACTGATTATTATAGTGGCACCAGTGGAATATCTCTGAGACTACGCCACCTCTGGGGGTTAACGGGTTTTCTCGGAGACCGAATGTAAACATCACTCCTGTATCTCCCACTGACTATTATAGTGGCACCAGTGGAATATCTCTGAGACTACGCCACCTCTAGGGGTTGACAGGTTTTCTCGGAGTACCGAATGTAAACATCACTCCTGTCTCTCCCACTGACTATTATGTTGGCACCAGTGGAATATCTCTGAGACTACGCCATCTCTGGGGGTTGACAAGTTTTCTCGGAGTACCGAATGTAAACATCACTCCTGTCTCTCCCACTGACTATTATGTTGGCACCAGTGGATTATCCCTGAGACTACGCCATCTCTGGGGGTGACAGGTTTTCTCAGAGTACACAATGTAAACGTCACTCCTGTCTCTCCCACTGACTATTATGTTGACACCAGTGGAATATCTCTGAGACTACGCCATCTCTGGGGGTGACAGGTTTTCTCGGAGTACCGAATGTAAACATCACTCCTGTCTCTCCTACTGACTATTATGTTGGCACCAGTGGAATATCTCTGAGACTACGCCATCTCTGGGGGTGACAGGTTTTCTCGGAGTACCGAATGTAAACATCACTCCTGTCTCTCCCACTGACTATTATAGTGGCACCAGTGGAATATCTCTGAGACTACGCCATCTCTGGGGGTGACAGGTTTTCTCGGAGTACCGAATGTAAACATCACTCCTGTCTCTCCCACTGACTATTATAGTGGCACCAGTGGAATATCTCTGAGACTACGCCATCTCTGGGGGTGACAGGTTTTCTCGGAGTACCGAATGTAAACATCACTCCTGTCTCTCCCACTGACTATTATGTTGGCACCAGTGGAATATCTCTGAGACGATGCCATCTCTGGGGGTGACAGGTTTTCTCAGAGTACACAATGTAAACGTCACTCCTGTCTCTCCCACTGACTATTATGTTGACACCAGTGGAATATCTCTGAGACTACGCCATCTCTGGGGGTGACAGGTTTTCTCGGAGTACCGAATGTAAACATCACTCCTGTCTCTCCTACTGACTATTATGTTGGCACCAGTGGAATATCTCTGAGACTACGCCATCTCTGGGGGTGACAGGTTTTCTCGGAGTACCGAATGTAAACATCACTCCTGTCTCTCCCACTGACTATTATAGTGGCACCAGTGGAATATCTCTGAGACTACGCCATCTCTGGGGGTGACAGGTTTTCTCGGAGTACCGAATGTAAACATCACTCCTGTCTCTCCCACTGACTATTATAGTGGCACCAGTGGAATATCTCTGAGACTACGCCATCTCTGGGGGTGACAGGTTTTCTCGGAGTACCGAATGTAAACATCACTCCTGTCTCTCCCACTGACTATTATGTTGGCACCAGTGGAATATCTCTGAGACGATGCCATCTCTGGGGGTGACAGGTTTTCTCGGAGTAACGAATGTAAACGTCACTCCTGTCACTCCCACTGACTATTATGTTGCCACCAGTGGATTACCTCTCTGACGACGCCATCTATGGGAGGTGACAGGTTCTCTCGGAGTATCGGATGTAAACGTCATTCCGGTCTCTCCCACTGACTATTATATTGGCACCGGTGGATTACCTCTGGGACGACGCCATCTCTGGGAGGTCACAGGTTCTCTCGGAGTATCGAATGTAAACGTCACTCCTGTCTCTCCCACTGACTATTATGTTGGCACCAGTGGATTACCTCTGGGACGACGCCATCTCTGGGAGTTGACAGGTTGTCTCGGAGTATCGGATGTAAACGTCACTCCTGTCTCTCCCACTGACTATTATGTTGGCACCGGTGGATTACCTCTGGGACGACGCCATCTCTGGGAGGTCACAGGTTGTCTCGGAGTATCGGATGTAAACGTCACTCTGTCTCTCCCACTGACTATTATGTTGTCACCAGTGGAATATCTCTGGGACGACTCTCCATACCTTAGTGGTGAAAAAGTTTCTCAGAGTACCACACTCACTACTAGTAAGTAACTACACCTACTCATGACGAAGAACTGGTAAACAGCCAAATTCTTAAAATTTACATATACTAGATTTTTCGTATGTCCCAATTATTAAACAAAACATTGTAAAACAAAAGTATCAAAGAAAATATTATTTCAAAGTCAACAGTTGTTCCCAAATAATAATATTTATAAAAAACAAATTTTTCAAATACTTGATGCAACAATAATTTTTTGTATCTGAAGTGTTATACCATTTCTATATGTTGATACATGTTTGCAATCAATTCAAAACTATCTCCATTACAACACCACGAGCCTTCACACAAAAAAGTGCTAAAACTCGGTGTTAAAGCAATATTTCATACAATTTTTAACGTTTCCGTACGTGTAATATCTCTTACTATCAGTTTAGTTTGTATTAAAAATTGAATGTATCCTGTAATATAATTCTAAAACACAGACAATCCACCAAAGAATATGGAAAAAAAAAACTTAGTTTAAAATTAGTTCTTAATGCGTCCCACGTGGAATGTTTATTATACTGTAGATTTAAGCTTTAAAAATTGCATTACCAGATTAATTAGTGTATTATTACATGTAAAAGATACATGTAAAACCAATGAAAAATAAAATAGAGTACAGGTAAATGGCAATACGTTATTTCAACTTGTTTACGTCAAGGGCTCATACATTAAACATGAGGTTTAGCGTTGGAGACGAGATTCACTAATATAAGCGATCTTACCTTGTCTTCTGCATTATTAGAGATACAAGGGGATTCGTGATCGCTATTACTTGATTGTTACTGTATCTAATGTGATCATTAGAGTAAGTAAAAGTAATAGTGATAAAATAATATTACAACAGTAATGAATACTTTATAGGCAAAAATATTGTATTCTGGGAATATAAAAATGTAAAAAAAATTTATTTTTACCTTCTAAAATTTTTAAATGACAAATATTTATAGATTTGTGGCCTACTATGTGCATATGCTATTTAATGACAATGATTCGTAATTTTATTCCTATAGTGACATTAAAAACCGAATAGACTTTAAAAAATGAAGTCGGGCCATATGATGTGTTGCATTTTCACAAACTGAAATTATGTCGCGGTTATCTAATCAATACTGTTACCCGTGCAAAATTACAGTGCCTCCACCCTCAACATATTCGAATGGAATGAAATATTTGGTGGCAAAGAACTCAATTCAATAATTAATATCTATTTGTGTATTACGAGCGCAAAGTACGTCATTACCACTCGAGAACTGTAGATGGAAGCACGAAGCTTCAGCTGAGTGCGGCGAAACATTTCGAGAGCGGCAATGACTATTTGCGCTCGTAATACACACAAAAAGTTTCCTACCACCATAATTGCAACATATTTAATGTTTTATTGTATACAAAATGTCATTTATGTTTTATTTTATTCAGTTGGAACACACTATTAATTACCAAACATAACCTCAACGAAAAAACATCAATTACTAAACGACAGCAATGATCAACAACTGTCCCATGGCTTTTAACAACAGCTGGCCTTAGTTGCTATTTAATTTAGCGTGCGGGAATGAAAATGCGTACACTTTATAAATGTGGCAATTTGATTATTTCCAAGCAGTGGTAGGCAAAAGGCTATTTTAATAATTAATTATTCTAAGCCTCTTCTGTCCTACGTGTAATTTAAAGCGGCTAAGTCCGTAAGATGATTAACTAATAATGAAATCGTTTTGACGATAAGTTTTAGAGGCACAGAGCTGCGAAACGCTAGTAACGGCTTGCATGCCTCAACCTCAGAACGCGACTGAACATCCAGTAAGGATCACTGAGCATGAATAATCCTTTTAAAAAGGCTAAATGCCGCGGAGGGTTCGGGCTTAACCGCTGTAATCCTTCCTCATCATTCAGCTAGTGAAAATTTTTAAGTAAGCACTGCCAGTATACATGGGATTACATTTAAAACTTAAATCATTAAACCAAAATGCTCCCTTGTGGGGGTGCAGTTATTTTATTAGACTCAATTGCCTAACAGAGTACAATACGGCAACAATGGTAAAATTAAGGGTGTATAGTAAAATGAATGTGAACTCTTGTATGACTTTTTTGCCTACTAATACCAGGCCATTCTTAACTTGCAAGATGATTGAGTGAGCGTTTGTCAACTTAAGTCTATAGAGAAAGCTTATTCTTGGTCAAAATAATTGAGTTAGACTTCGATGTTATTCATCAAAGTTTTATTTGTGTATAGAAGTAATCAATTGTTTGTATTTTATTGTATATATAGGTTTTATTTTGCAATATGCTACTACCATTTGGAGGGAATGTAACGAAGAATTTGAAAGTATATCTTTCAGGAGGAAAAGGTAAGAAAAGTCAATAACTGAAAGGTTAAAGTGTGTTTTTACAATGAAGAAGCGCTACAGGATATGATAACATAAATTTTATGAGATGAAGTTTCGTTCTTGATACCGACCCACAACATCGCCGATGTTCGGTACAACTCGGAAACTTCGGGGAGCATTCTTAAACAAATACACCTACAATGCTGTATTGAAACAATAACTCTAAAAAATGTCATAAAACTGTTAATGTTTGATAGAAATATTTTGGAACATTTTAAAGATTGTCTTGAAGAATACCTGCAATGTATAATGATAGTATTTGATGTAAAACCGTTGCAATAAACAACAATAATAATATTACAATTTACTTTATAAACAGGTAAATTATTAAAGCAAATACAAACCAGTTACGTAATGAGTTCAAAATGATACATGAGTCATAATATGATACAGGTTTAAGTACGGAAAGAGCGTGGCATTACACGAGCTTAAAACGGAAGAGCTTAAAAAAACAAACAATTTAGTATTTTTAATCTTTAAAATAGCTTAACTGGTTATAGAGAAAATTCAAATCAAGTTTCCCATGTTATTCTTATGGGTAAATCTTTAAAAAGTTATATATCACTTATTTATCAACATATCTTCATAAAAATTTTTATGAACCTTCACTAGGTGGTGAGTAATTAAGATTTGATCAAAAACCCCCATGGCAGCAAACCTACATGCTAAATCCCATGGTATTCTCATGGAAAATAATTGTATAATGGGAGAAAGAGAGATGGAGATATAAGGTATCTGTTCCTAATCAGCTGATCAGCTGTCTTCTGCATATTTGTCAAATTTGAAATGTTTATGTTTTGTTATTTGTAAACAAATCTTTCCTTTTGCATGGATTATGCACTTTTATTACTGTTAAAAAAGCCATTTATTGCAATATAAATATTAATATATGAATTAATAAATAAAAATAATTTTCTCAGAAATATAACGCCATTAAATATATTATATTTCCTTGTAAAGATTATTAATTATATAAGATAGCCACAAAGTTCGTTGATGTTGAAACAATAATTCTTTGGTTGGAAATTCGCTGAGTACGCAGGTCTGCTGCGACGGGGGTATTTGTTATAACTAACCCAATAAACTACTTATAATAACATTCTAAAGTTACATTTTTAAAATATAAGATCATTATACCTGGGTATTTCAAAGTTCAACTTATAAATCCATCGATGAAATATCTTCTCTAAGGCTTTACACAGACATTTAAACGGACAGAAGGCCCTTATTGGAGACTGAAGGGTCTGATCATTGCGTTCAGCGTTCAATACTGGCTCCCCCTGCACCCTTCAAACTCAAGAACACTCGGACGAGTACAAAATAGGAGGGACGATTTAAATACATAGAACATCCCTAAACACTTCAGCTCCGGTGAAATTTAAAGTATCAAGAAATGTGAGTTGATTGTTAGTGCATTGTAAGTGCATTGTTTGGTAATGAAACTATCTTAAACCGTTTTAGAGCCATAAAAAGCAGATAAAATGAAGGGGCTAGAGCCAGACCTAGGATACAATGGTTAAAGTTAAAAAAATCGAGGATTTTTTTTACGAAAGCGTTTGGAAAAATCTTTAAGAATTTATAACATTTTTGTGTAATTTTACCTTTGCTTCTACATATCTCTTCTATTGACACATTAACAAAAATAAATTTAAGTAGCCTATTACGGTACATATAATTACTGTAGTACACGCAAGCCTTCAATATATTTTTTAAAATATTTTTTCTCTTAAGTGTTTATTTTAAAGGATCTATCTTATTGTATAAATATAAATAAAATGTAAAAAAGTAAAAATGATCTTGTAGCCAAAGATTTTTTTCAATATCGTGTATTTGTTCGTTTGTTTTTATGATGGATTCATAATTTTTATTTTGTTTCCCGAAGCAGAATGCTCAATATTTTTCAAAAGTTTAATGGAATAAAATAAATTGTTGTAAATAGTTTTCCAATAAATTGTTATACTTTAGTAAAGCTTTTGTAATATTAACAATAATAATAGATAAACAGACATTGATTAAATATCTGAGCTTGCGACTTCGCGTCGGAGACTTGTTACTGTACCAATCAAGATGATTGGGTCTTCAGGGGCAGTTTCGACCACCGTTATATTTACTTTCCCTTCCTTTTTATAATAATAAATACTAAATGTTAATAGGGTTTTATTGTGACTTATTTAAAACACAAGGATTAAGTTTTTTTTAGTTCGGACTAAGATATCTAGTTGGAAGTCTTTGAACTAAAAACTAGGTAATCTTCGAACTAGTATTATAACTAGACTTAGAAGATTATAGTCTATCTAGTTCTAACTAATCTAAGATATAGATTTGTCATTAGTGGCGATTTGTGGTACATAAATTATAATCATAGTGGTGCAACCTTGATCTACTTCAATATTTCAAAAATATTTTTTAAGTGCCAATTCAATGTGCTGCACTAGTGTGTCCGTTGCTTCTAACCGAGCAACTTTTTTTTAATTTTGATAAAATTTCAACTTCATATGTATATTGCTGTATACATATGAACTTTATTTTAATGCAGATCGTTAACCAGGTTATTGTCTTATCCTCTTTGTTATAATCAGCTAGACGCTTGCCTTGTTGTACTTTTAAAACTTAGTCAATTTCCTCACCCGTGTTAATCAAATGAGAAAATAACAACATTAAAGGGCTTGAAGGGACCTTCAATTTGGATATGTACAAATTAAATTGAGAATTAACTTCACGACTAGAGCTCTTTCTTCTGAAACCTCATCATCTGTTAAGAACTGTAAGAGGATTTCCGAACACACACAAAAAAACATGTTTCGTGTTGAATTTGTGTAGATTTCAGAAGCTCAAGTTTGTAGTTTTCGATAAAAATTAAGGAAAAATAGGCACTTCTAATTTGTTTACCCGATTAAAAGTGATGGAAACACAGTAAATCTTTCAATCGAGTTAATTTGTTATGGAAGCACTTTCAAGTAATGTAGTAGAGGCTGTTAATTATGAAAATGCGAATAAAACAAAAACTTTTAACTATAAACGATATACGTATGTGAAGCTAAATAAAAACAAAATTGTCAGATTCAGCATACAAAAGGATCCCCGATAGAAAAGAAATTTAGATTTGACAATAATACAGACCGATACAAACCATTCCTGTCGTTTCAAATAAAATAATGTAATAGGCCTACATATTTTGAATAAACGCAATTCAAATTACACGTCAAGACCCATGCATACTTTACATCTTTATTGATCCTAATTATGAAAATCAGACTTTGTGACCTGAAAAATACTGTTAAGGCATATACTTAGTCATCTCTTTTAGTATTGTGTCAATGATATCAGATAACATCTTATTAGTAAAATTTTACCCTCAATCTCCTCCCCAACCTCTAGCCCCACTACACTTTTGATCATGCAAGAAACATGAGGATTATCGTGAGACTGACATGACAGCAAGAGAGAGAGGGAGGGGGAAGACGATCTCTCCCTCTTCTCGTAAAATGACCCTATCCACATTAACTCCTAAAAACACAACATTCTATTACCTATTTGAGCTAAATATTTTAAACGCTTTATTATATATGTTTTTCAGTACAGTATACTTAGTCAATTTTTCAAATATTTTTTTTGTAATTTTTTCAATATTTACCAGTTGCCAAATATTTAACATTTTCAAAATACCTAACAAATTGATTGATTTATGAGTGACAAGGGATAAATCAATAAATCTTTTATAGACAGGATTGTTTTAGTATTGTTGAAAATAATCCTATACTTTTAAGAGACATTTTCAATCCCTTGATTTGGTGAAGACGTGGAACTTTTTTTTGCAAAATATATATGTTTTTAGAGAGGCATTGTAGAGATGTTGGGCCTGTGTACGTTTAATTCGACAAATTACAACATCACCGCGGAAGTAAAGTAAATAAATATAAAAATTATTGGCTAATTTTTGAAAGCCTTAGTCAGGAAACAACTATTTTACGCAAAATCGAACACTTAAGTGTTTATTTAATTTTTAGTTTTTTAAGTGTTTCAACGCCAGTGGCATTTTTCAACATTTTGACAGGGAACGGTCCAAACCCCAGACTCGTTACTATCTAACATTTACCAGTTGATAGAAGGCATAATTAATTAATAGCCCAGTGGCAACTGGATCTGAAATCGAAAATTTAAAAAGCTACTAACTTTTTTCAGGATCGAACCGACAACTTTTGGATTCAAAGGCGAGCACTTCTTTAGATTTTAGTAAATACTTTATATGAAACATCGTCACACTCTGTGCTGCACATTTTAACGTAAGTATGACTGAAGGGTTAGTATAAAAGAAATATACAGAAAGTAGGTGATGCAAAGGATATGCGCTTCGGATTAGTTAAACGCTTGTTTGATCCGTTGCTACAGGTCCTTCAAAGAACTTCCCCACAAGCAGCACCCCACAAAGCAATATCGTAGTTTGAACCACAAGGGAAGATTCAATAAGATCATGATCTTGAATAATCCCTTTAAAAGTGTCCTGGGGCACGAGGGGGGATTTAGGGTCCCTGTTGGGATCTATTCTTCCCCTCGGTCCTGTTCTGGGTTGCATGAAGAGTGCGAATCACTCTCGGACCAGCGCAGAACAGGACCGAGCTGGAGAGAATTAAAGTTGTATCATCCCTTATTTATAGGGTATTAAGGGTTGTTTTTGAGGGATATAAGACTTAAGGGATGTTTTACACAGGTTTTAAGCTGATTACGGGTAAATTTGAGCTTTATTTGGCTGAAATATGCGTTATTCTACAACGGTTAAAACTCTATTGTGTATTGCATAAAAAGGTGTTTTTGAGCTCAATTTTAGGGCGAATGAAGACTAAATTCGAGGTTAAGACCCTGTAAACCTGATAAACGCATTGATATGACCTGCAATTGATAGTTTTAACGGTTTAAAATAACCAGGATTGGCCGTAATAAAGCCCTAAAAGTTAGGTTTCGTGCGGCCTGTACATTAAGGTTTTCTGTAGTTAAACGATTAATGCGGTATGTGTACCCAAGTAGCAAAACAAACATTTTGAAAAGTTGATAAAATTTTTTTTAAATAAGTCTTAAAAACATATTAAAAAGTAGATAGTTCCCCGAATGAATATTTTGAAAATTTTTCAAATAGTTTTCAATAATGTTTCAACACAAAATTAAAAACATTTCAAAATATTTAATTTAAACATTTTAAAAAGTATTTAAATTATTTTCATCGAATTATCAATAACAACCTAAAATTGTATTAAAATAATTTTTTATCCACAATGAAAACTTTTTAAACGTTTTCAAAAGTTTTTAAAAACTTGTTTATCACAATTAGAAATATTATTTCAAAGGTTTACAATCTTGAGAACAATGAAAGAAAAATGATTCATCTTTTTTACAGTTTATAATAGCTTCATATTTTGTGGATTATCAAGAGATACTGTATCATGGTAGTCTTCGTACTGTTAGGGAAAAAGAAACAAATAGGAATCAATTACATGATTTACTAACTTGTGATATAGAATGATCAGAATGTAACTACCCATTTCAATACTCTTCTATTTTGCATGGAGACAGGAAAGAAGTTAAAACCATAGTAATTTTAAAGTAAAAAATATACTTTGGTGAAATATTTTAAACATAAGCTTTTCTGGCCTTTTTAAAGCATACAGTGCCCATGAGTCTTCAGGTTTTATAATTGTTTTCCTCTACATAGAAACACAGAAAGTAGAAAACTTGGTTCAATCTACATAAAAAAATAATTAAAATTGTGTTCTTACAAGTTTCAAGTATATAATTCATTTTATTTCATTAATTACTTTGTTCCAGAACACTTATTAACTAACACTACAAAATTTTGTAAAAAGTTTTTAAAATTAATTTCTTGAGTTAAAAGAACAATTAATTGCAATAAAAATTGCTTAAGCACCAAGCCTAAATATAAACGTTTTAATGGATGTAACGTGTTTTAAAATAGCAATGGCTCTACTAAAAAAAGCTCACCAAACAGGTGCACAGATTAAAAAATATTTCTGCTTTCTGATATAAATTTTAATGCACAATAACATGATCTTAGAAACATTGCAAAGCAGACGATGCTAATTTTTAAACAATAAATTTAATCCTTGAAAGAAAACTAAATAATGACAGTTCTTAAAAACATTCTACAGTATTCATAGTTCATGAGCGTGTCAAAAGATGGCTGGAGCATCTAAAATAATATGCTATCTAATTTTTATAGGATTTGTAGAATATCTATATGTTTGATAAACTTAAGTACGTATGGTCATAGAATGTAGCCTACTCCATGTTAAATCGTTTCTCGTTATACACCAGGGTGAAATAAAACAAACTAATTTGTTTTGAAAAAATGTTGTATTATGCTGAAAAATATTAGGTTCAGCCATCACGAAACATAAAATATATAGGCCTATAACATTTTAAACATCTCATATATAACATTTTATAACATAACATTTTTAATATCTCATATTAAATTTGACAACAAAAAATTTATAAATAAAAAAGCTTTAAAAAATCAAGGAAAAATGTAAAATTTTTATGGTAACTTTTACTTTCATTTTTATGTGACCTAAAATAAAACTAAAACTAAAATAAAATTACAACCATCCGATGTTTAAATCCTTTGATAACTTTCCGTTGAGCAGGCACCATGTTCAGTCCATATCCAGCGTGTTTTCTCTAAAAAAGACAAAAAAAAAATATATATATGTACTGCTACTTATTATATAAAGATGCTGGATTTATGATATATTCTTGTTACCCCACAATGTGTCTCACTGTTGGGTAATAAGAGAATAGACCGATGAACTCTTTTCATATGTAAATCTTTTGCTACAGGTACCGTAGTTTTCTGCTCAGTTGCCTAATTTATTTCACATCAAAAATATCAAAGAACATGTTGAAAAACATTTATCTAGTCAGTTATTTTTAACAGAGCATATAAGTTAACTAGTGGTTTCATTTTGAGTTAAGGTCCTTACCGCATCATATCGTGGTTGAGCTGCGAACATTTTTTTTAATACACAAAAAGTTTTTTGATAATGTTTTGATAAATTATCAAGTGTTACAGTCTCATTTAAGTGGATAGGCCTATGCTAGTGAAAAAATATTAAAAACTAATATAATGAGAATAAATAAGGTGACCATTAAGTTGAATTTATAGTTTACTAAGTTAAATGTTCGTTTTTGTTTTAAAGGAAGCTTATATAATAATACGGTAAATTGAGGTGATATATTTTCCGTTTCCACTTATATCCTCTTTCGCGCATGTCTTAATATAAAAAAAAACTGACATTAGGGTACTTTAGCTTATTTGGCACTTAGTAAATCTTTATTTGTGTAATTTTCCACACCAATTTCAACGGTTTAATATTTTATTTAAAAAACTAATTATTTTTAAATAATAATATTTTGCCCCTAAGCTTGTCTCAATACTAATGCCCCATAAACTTCTGAATACATTCAACTAAGGAAATAACACCTTCATCTCTTATTACTCCACTTGGGGTAATAAAGAGAAATCAGTGGGGTAATTAGAGAATTATTTTTAAATTTTGCTTACATTAATTATAGAGCTTCCAAATTTATTTTTCAGATTCATAATTTTGACCTGTTTTTACATGATTTTCTTCCATTCCTGTATCTATAATTGATTAAGAGCTACAAATTAGTGGTTCTCTTCTCTTATTACCCCGCAGCTTCCCCTATATGAAAGTAGATAGGCTTAACATGGAATATTTAACAATTAAAAAATTGTTACCATTGCATTTTGTTACCAAAATTAGGCTATAGGCTAAAAATAAACAAGTACCAAGAAAATATTTTATATAACTTTGCACTCCCCTAAAATAATTTTAGGGCAAAACTTCGTTATCCTACTCCACCGTTATTATCGATGTTAAAATTTTGATTTTGCAATAATAACTTGCTAGGCCTATGCTATACAATTAATTACACAATACGATTACGATTTTATCACCTGATTTGGTTTTCTTCTAAGATAATTAAATATACCGTATGACAATAAAGCAAATATATTGCAAACAATTAACTAAAAATAACAAAAACAACTACAAGTTTTTAAAAAATTTTGCTATTGTGCGTTTTAAATGTTTCCAAACACCATTGATTTGGTTGTTATAAACGTAGCTGTCAATAAAAGTTACACAGGTTTGCGGTTAGATTGTTAGGCTAGATAATTTATGATACATTTATTATCTCAATATTGTTGCTGATTCAATTGTTTTCATTGCATAGTTGTACAATACCAAATCAAAATTTTAACATCGATAATGAAGGTGGAGTAGGATAACGAAGTTTCGCCAGTTTTGGATGCACGTAATCTAAATTCCAAGATGGGCTATACATTTTGTTTAGACTTTTATGGAGAACAAGAATTAAATATAAGTTAATTAGGCCTAATATAGCCAAGAAGCGTTTGAAAAAAATATATGACGATTAAAACAAAAAATGTTTTACGGTACTCACCCTAATCTCTTAAGAACACATGTAAAATCAAGCTAGGAACACTACTCTAATTCCTACTCAAACTATGGTTAAAAACTCGTTGAAACATATTAATTTATTCAAATAGGCCCTAGGCTACTGTAAATTAAGTATAAATAAAAATTTTAATCATTCATAACCTTAAAACAAAATTTATAAAGGCTGCACTTCCGCAGACGCCCGGTGGAACTATCGAATGAAAATTATCGAGATGTACAATCGAATTTATCCATAATTCGTGTAAGTTATATAAAAATATCTGGTCCAACTGAAGAGATCAAATAACATCTGCCATCACTCAAACCATAGAATTGTCATGGAGGGCAAAAAAAAAGAAAGAAAACAGGACTCAAATAATCTACATCTAGCCGAACGCATCTAGGCCTAGCTGAATACCTCTTTAAAAGAAACGTTTAAATGTCAGCAGCTGATCTATTAATGCATTTTTTTAATGCCACAAAAAGTTTATATTCCAGTACCGGTAATTGAAAAAGAGGGCCATGTTTCCTTCATAATATAGGCCTAAGATGATTTTTAAAGGTTGAATCTTTTGTTATTTAGTTTTTTGCTAAAATATTGACTGTAGGTTATGTTGAACCTAATAAAGTTTGGTGTTTATAACTTTTAATCAACTTAGTTATAATAAAATCTTTGCTAAAAACTTTTAGGCCTACTTTATTTATAAACTACCATATGATACCTACATTGAGTTACGAATAACCTATATTCATAAAAGATACAATAATTTACCGTTTGAATAGGACCAATATATCGATTGACTCGTTCGATAATTTTCATTCGATAGTGTCACCGGGTGTCTGCGGAAGTGCAGCCACGCTAACGCTTGAAGGTCAAAAAGTTGGGCTGAAAATCTAAGTTTAATGCTCGGATGGTTTATGATGCTTTCTAACAACTGGTCGATATTAGAGAGTAACAAGGCTGGGCTTTAAAACTTAAAAAATGCCAGTAGAGTAAATAGACACAAGATTTACATCGTTAACTTATACACCGGTACCTACTTAAAATTGGCTCTAGGGCCTACGTGTTTTCCACAATATACGCATGAAATGTTATCAAAGCTTATTACTTAAAAACAAGTTATAATTTTGTACATTAGGACTAATGTATATTTTTCTTATGCATGAGGTAAGTTATTTAAGGAATGGGGAGGGTGGAACCCAGTGTGTGGGGAGTGTCAATTGTGTCACATTAGTGTGTTAAAATTTTCACTTTTTATTATTTACATTGGTTTATAAGCAACAAATAATAAAATATATTTTGAGATTTATGGGCAAACAATTTTTTTAGCCTATCTTTGGTAAAAATTATACCTATTTTCAGATAAAAAGTAAGTTTAGGCCTATCCTGTGTTACTTGAGATTTCTCCAAGAATAAGTCGTGTACAACGTTTCATGATAGTACGTTGAGTAGTTTTCGCTTGAGAGCGAAAACTACTCAAAGCAAGTAGGCTATGGGTCAAACAATGCACTGTGTAGGTAACTCTAGCCTATTTTTATATAATGGATAAAAAATAGGGTAAACTCTTCATTTTAAAGGCGGTTTATCTTAGCTCTAAAATTTGTTGCCTCAATTTCGGGATAAGTTAGGCGCTCTCAAGTGACCCGGAACTCATAAGTTAGTTCTTGTTTGCTATGTTATTTACCACGTCCAGAGTGTCGGCTAGGCTATCTCAAAGTTACCACGATCAAGTTAAGCCTAGTTCAATAATAGGACTTACCTGCTGCTGCTAGATATGCTCCTGGATACACCCAGCAAATAAGCTGAGTCCTGGACGAACACTCAGACTTTTAGAAAACACCGAACGACTTAACCACTCAAGTTCAAAGTTAGCGTCGTTAGCGAAAGAGAAAGGCTACAAAATGGCGACGGCAGCGGTGAGCGGTGAAGAAGTGAGGGAACCAACAAACGAACTCAAGGCCAACAACAACCGAATTCAAAAGACCAACTTTCAAGAGATAAACTTAGGCCACAGAGGCTGGAATAAATAATAAAACAATATTAGGGTGCACGAAAAATACGCAAATTCTGTATTACAAAATTACAAATAAAGAGATTTATAATATTTGTGTTCATATATTTGACCATTATTCCAGACATCAATAGTGTCAAAATAGACACTGTGTTAGGAAAGTAAATAAAATAATTAATTATATTATTACATCTCATGATCTCAACATCTCAACGGATCTCAAAAAGTTTTCACAGACGAGTATTGAGTAAGTCAAATCTCTATTACTTTTCAGTTCGCCTCTGATAATTCCTCATTCATAAAATTCAAAGGAATTTCAACAGATGATGGTCAACCAGTACTTATACATTTTTCAACATGTTTTTGAAAAGATTTTAAAACGTTCTATCAAGTGCTTTCAAAAAGTTTACAAAATATTTTTAAAAACATAGTCAAGTTTTGATTTAAGCAGAAATTTAAGCAAAAAATGTCTTTAAAATTTTTTTAAAACACAAAAAAATTATTAGAAATAATAAATTATTATTAATAACACAAAAATGTTTCTAAAAATTTCTTGAAAAGTTTTCATTGTCAAAATGTTTTAATATTTAAAATATTTTCAAATAGTTTTTAAAAACATTTTAACAGCATTGTTTTAACTGTTTGATGGGAAGAAATTATTGAACACATTTCAAAAAGTTTTCTGAATGTTTTTAAATACTACTTAGTTTAAAAAGTTTTTAAAAGCTTTGTCAATATTTTTAAAAAGTTTTCCTTGCTACTTGGGTATGGCAGAAACTATTAATATTATTAACTTATTTGCCCCTTAACTATGCGATCCATCGATTTCTCCTATCGCTGCCCAGTTGTACTCATAGGCAGACAATAGAACTCACATTTGGATCGTATTTCATGTTCTTCAACCAATTCATACTCCTTATTATTCCACTTATCATCTACCGATATATTAGCTTTGGTTCGTCGTAGGCACGTATTTCGAGATACCGTTGTAATCGGTAAGTAAAGGGCAATCGAAATAAGTTGGTCCAACGCCTTTAAAGTCGTCAATGACCATTTGACTAATAAAAAGTCGGCGATGGATCCGAGTGTATAAGTAGTATAGAATCCTAGTATATTATGGCTTTAAGGTACAAAATAAATGTTTTAGGTATACACATGGCAATGGCAATGTGGTTTGCCCCAAAAACCAAAACTAAAATAAACCTTCAAAAAATAAACCTAGTAAATTACAACTAGGATAATAATAATTGTTTTAAAATTTGACAAACATTGTTTATTATTTACAATGTTCTATTTTACAACGATATTAAGTCACAAGGGTGGAACATTTAGCAGCCCATTCAATTGAACATCTTTCTTGGAAATACCAGAATTCTTCTTCGTAATCACTGTACAACATATCCCAATAGTATCCACTAGTGTTTTTCATTGTTGTTAAATCCTTGATCATCCTCTTTGTAAGGGCGAAATACATGAAGTTCTTGAAGCAAGAGAACAATTTCTTTTTTTTTGCTGTGATTGGAAACCTTTTGTCATTCATGTTCAACGTCTTTCCATCCTTTGAGATAGTGTACCGTTGATTTACTATATTGTAGTATAATACAGGTGGTTTGCACAACATGCGTATCCAATGTGCAGTGTACTTTTTCAAATGTTGTGCTTTGTTCTTGAAGTAAAATATTTCTCCTCTTGGCACCCATAGGTTTATCATGTTTGTTTTAGAATTAGCGAAATGGTACCATTTAATATTTATTAGCTTATTGTATTTCATTTCACGATGTATAGCTTGGTATAGTTTCTTCATATTACATGACAAGATGTATGCAATGTAGAGGTTTGCATAAAGCATGTCATTTCCAATCTTTGATCTGTCTGGGTCATCGCTAAATAGTTCTTCACAAAATGGGAAATCAATATTTTGACTAGTTTTCAACTCCAAGTAAGTAAACCTTTTCTTTTGAGTTACAGTGTTATTAATTTGCATTTTGTAACCCCTAACGATCTTATTCATTTCAAAGAAGAATGATGCCAAATCTTTAAATTTATTATTTTGTATCTTGGAAAAATCATTACTAATATCACTATGAAATTGTAACTTGCAATCCTTTAACAGGTCTAATATGTTTTGCTGTGACATACCTAAGCCATATGAAACTTACTCAAATGAAGCTTGGAACAACGCCACTGAACTAACCTTGGATACCAGGGGTCAACTATATACCAGCAAAAGGTGGTACCTGATAAGATTATTAATCGGTGCTATCTAACCTTACGTGATGGAACCGTAAATCTTCCAAACACAATTGAGTTGCTAGAGGTTTCATGTACAATAAAGTCTCAATGGGAAGATACGCCAGTATGATTTGAATAAAACAATATAAAAGTGTGTGTATTCACATAATAAATATTATAAATAAACCGCCCTAGTATGGGGGTAGTAATAGTTGGCGAACAGAGCGTTGTAGAGTAACGCATTTTTCCACCAAACATACCTTAATTAAAGTCGTAATATTATCAAAATCTGGTTCAATCATCCCTTATCTAATGGTTAATCAAGATATCAACCCTTAACACCCTATAAATAAGGGATGATACAACTCATTTCTCTTCAGCTCGGTCCTGTTCTGCGCTGGTCCGAGAGTGATTCGCACTCTTCATGCAACCCAGAACAGGACCGAGGGGGGAGATAGATGGTTGTAACCCAACAGGGACGACATTATTGAACACCGTCACGATCTCTTATTAAAAATATACTAGCGTACATAAACCCCTATAACTATAATACTAATTAAAACTTAAACTAAAACTAGTCATAGAAATGAGTGAAAGGAATTTTATTATTATTATTTACTTTACATTATTCTGATCTTTTATCCATGATATTTTGCCATCGGATTATTTTTATTTTGTAATTAGGTCATTTAAAATTCCAATCATGTATTTAAAAGGACCTTATTATAAAATCATATTTATTTAAAAATATTATACACGAAGAAAGACGAATAGCAAAAGATGTTAAAACGTATATGTTTCATAGTATTCCTCTTTCTTTTGGTGAAATCACATATTTAAGTACGCCTACTAAAATAATAACCATAATGTCACACATAAAATAATATTTTAAAAAGGTATTTATGATCTAAAAAATAACTCATATGTTCGTTGGGGAGGCCTACACTTTTTGTTTTACATGCAGGTGGACCAACGCAACGGCTTAGCATGACTTCCAGGAAGCAGTCGAATGATCTTTTGGTCCCCAAGCCGGGATTTGAACCCGTGCCCACGGAGCGAAAACCCAGAGCACTACCATTATAATATAAATACAATAAAATCCCCTTATTTAACAATAGAGTTATTATACTAAGTGCATAAAAGCCATCTGTCTACATCGTTAACTACATAGAAATAAGGAGAAGGAGGCTACTTGAAGGGGAGCTCGAGAAATAAGAAATTGAACGCAATAATTCCGTCAAAATGAGTGATGTTAAAAGGCTCTTATTTGACTCACACCACTAAAAGTTTCCTAAACGCCCATAACAGTTTAGCGTTTTATTTCTTTTGTGCAGAAAATGGAGACAATAAAATCGCTCTGTTTTACATCTGTCGCTTCAGTTCGCTTGAAATCCTTTGTTACCAAAAGTGCACTTGGTCGAATGCAATTAAAACTATCGTTTTTCCGCCATGCTTGTTGTGACGTATTTTTTAAGTGATTCTGTAATTGGTTTCGATATTTTTATCCAGCTCATAGGCGAATAACCCTTACAAAGGAAGGTGTATTGATTTGCTTTAATGTAGGCCTATATATATTATTAGATTGCATACATTACGTTGTGTTTAAAATAACTTATTATTTAAAAAGAAAAAAATACCTATACTATTTATTGGGCTATTTAATTCATTTTTGGAAATTTATGACAGACTGACTTTAAAATTCTGTAACATTTTTGTTCAAAACTAATATTTACACATTCAAAGAAATCAATGTTTTGTGAGTGCCAATGCAGCAAGTAAACGCATTTAACTATGTATTCTTAAAAATATTTCCAACCTAAAATTGTCAACTCTTGCATTCTGTAAGTTAATTTACCTAATTAAAATTAAATCATGAACTATAAGTATAACAGTTATATATTTAATATCGATAGATAAAAAGCTGAGTATCCTGTTTGAAACATTTTTTGTATTTGCAATTACAAAAAACTTGTTAAAAAGGATACTCAGTGTGTTATGTATCATTAATACAATTATTTTTGTCCTTAAACATGAAAAAAAAATTTACAATTATACGAATTAATAAAACAGTAATTTTAAAACGTTATTAATGATTTGGACATTGACTAAATAATTTACAAAACATTTTTGTACATAAATAATAATAATTAACAGACAATTCTCCTCACCTGAGAGGCCTAAACTATTTTAGTCCTTAAACATGAAAACATTTACAATTATAATGGTTGATACAAATGAAAGAAACAGTATTTTATTCAAGTTATTTATGATTTATAAATTAAATCATTAATTTACAAAACAACAATTCTCCTCATCCATGAGGCCTGCTCTTATTGTTTTCTATACAGGTGGACCAACTTTAAACGTGACTTCCGAACCACAGGACTGACTTTTTCCGAACGATTTTTTTCCACCGAGCCGGGATTTGAACCCCAGCTTGGGTGATGACCCAGAGCTCTACCACTAGCTGCTTCCAATATAAAGAGATAACAATGCAGGGAGGTAAAAAAGAACTGAAACATTTCAACGACAACTTGTCTAGATGTTAACATTTATATAAGTTCAAATGGAAAACTTAACCAGTTTTTGGTGATCCTCAATAAATTTCAATATGACCACCGTTTTAGGCAACCTCCCACCAAACTTTTCTCACCATTTCTGGAGTAACATGTGCAATATCATCCCTTATCCACTCTCGCAGGAGGTTCATTTTTCTAATCTTCTCAGAATGTACCATGTTATTGACATAGGACGAGAAGATAATCCATTGGAGTTATATCTGGACTTTTTGTTTGCTATTTCATTGGTCCTCAACAGGAATCCACCGATCTTCATCCAGGATATACTGACAATTTTTATGAAAATGCGGTGGAGCACCATCCTGCTGGAATTAAATTGGGCCTACCATAGTTTCTATTTGGAGAAAAAATTTCCAGCATATATATATATATATATATATATATTTTTTTTTTTTTTTTTTTTTTTTTTTTGAGGGAGAGGCGGAAAAATGCATTACGCACACAGGTGGCCAGCCTGTAGTGTGGGACTCCCCTAAAAAACGGGTTTACCCACTACAAAACCTCCTCTACTCTTTATGAATCTAACCTGGAATTGTTTATCACATTACGTCAGGCTAGGCCTAAATTTGGCTTACGCCCGTGGGGCTCGCTCCTTATCCAGCCGCTCGATCAAGGGATCTGGGCCACTTCGCGGTCCAGATCGGTTTTCTTTTCCAGGAGGATGCCCCGGACGAACTGTGACAAACAATCCCAGTTGCCCTCATCCTCCAAAATCTTTTGGCAGACCGAGTCCACCGAAAATGCACCAAAGATTTGTGTGGCCTCCAGGCGGGGCCCTTCCCAACGGGGACAGCGGAAGAATGTGTGTTCCGCGTCGTCGGGAACACCCGGGCAATAAATGCAGTCCGGTGAACCGGTCTTTCCCGTCCGGTTCAGGTACAACCGAAAATAGCCGTGACCTGTCAAAAATTGGGTCAGGTAGTAGTCCACCTCCCCATGCCGCCGTTCCACCCATGGTTGGACCTGCTTGATAAGTCGCGCAGTCCATCGTCCTCGAGTGTCGTGCTCCCAGCCGTGTTGCCACTGCTGGAATGTTCGGGAGCGCTCTTCTGTTCTTGCCGTGTCCTTGCCTATCTCGCCTTGTCTCTGATAAATCGCTTTCCTCTCCCCTGCCAAGAGCTTGACAGGGATGACTCCGGCGACCACCAGGACGGCAGGCTCGGACACTGTCCGGTAGGCGGAACACACCCGAAGCGCAGCTTGACGCTGAACCCGGGCGAGTCGCAACCTGTAGCACTCCTTATCTAGAGCGCATGCCCACACTTCTGCCCCGTAAAGGAGCACGGACTGGACCGCGGACATCAACAGACGTCTTCTGCTGGATCGGGGACCCCCGACATTGGCCATCAGCCTACTAAGGTAAGTGACTACCTTAGCGGCCTTGTCCGCCGTACGGAAGATCTGATCCCTCCAGCTTAACTTGGTGTCCACCATAACCCCAAGGTATTTGGCGGCACGAGTTGATGTGACCACCTCCCTTCCCACTCGGAGTGGGACGACGGTGTCGATCCTCTTCTTCGTGAGGATCACAATCTCCGTCTTACTGAGAGCAAGCGAGAGACCGTGATCTGACATCCAGGTGTTGACCACACGCATGACTCGGTTCAACTTTATTTGGGCCAGCTCAACGTTGCGTGCAGCAATAAGAGCTGCGACGTCATCGGCGTACCCAACCAAAGTGGTTTCCTCAGGCATCTCGGACCTCAGGAGGCTGTCATAGGCAACGTTCCAGAGATCCGGGCCGAGTATTGAAACCTTGTGCGGCACCAGAAGTGACTTCCATCGTCCGCGTTCCGTCCCTCGTGTCATAAATCAGGCTTCGAGAGCGTAGATAATCCTCGATGAGCCGCAACAGATATGCAGGAATACGAAAGGTGTTGCGAAGCGCATCCAACATATCGACCCACCTCGCCGAGTTGAAGGCATTCTTGACATCAAGCGTAACAAGAAGCACTACTCGGCGGGAGAAATGGTTGTGGCTCTCGGCTCTCTCCACAGCTCTCTGAACTTCGGTGACAGCGTCGATCGTTGACCGTCCCTTTCTGAAGCCGTACTGACGGGGGCATATTAAAATTAACAATGTTAATTCAATGTACAATGTTAATTCCATCACCAATAAATACAGCAGAGATGTGCGATATATTTTGACTTGATGTCTTGATGTCTTAATAGGATTTATTGAGTACCCAAAACCCTTTTGAGTTTTTCCACCTGTACATATATAAATTTTACAATATTGTTAAAAGATTGTAATTACAAATCGTTTTTAAAACGTATCAATTCTTTTTTGACCTCTCTGTACCTAAAACACGTTGATTAATAGTAGAAATGATTAAAATCACTTGAGTTATAGTTTAATTGCTTAAAGCAAGGGGAAATGTGATTCAAGTTTTGTCTGAGAAGTAATCTTGAAGAGAATATGCTGGTAGAGAGGCAGAGCGGAACTACGATTTGGGAAGTTTGGTTAAATATAATCCAGATATATAGGCCTACCTGCTACGTGCAAGAAAATTCCATTTTCATTTATATTATAAAAACCTAAATTTTTCTAAAATCCTTTATTACAATACCAAACATTTGTGTGTTTCTAAACATTAAGGGACGACACACCCTACAATGAAATAATATATTTAATTTTTTGCATTATTAAATGGTCCTTGATGATAAAATAGCAACCAAAATGTACAAAATGTACACACCATAGAACGTTAACATTTAAAACAACTACACGAGAAAGGGCCACCTCTAAAAAAACCCCTTTAACCTAATCGTATTTTCACACAGTAACAAAGTGTGAGAAGGGATGTTTCTTAATTTTTTGAGCTTTAAATAGAACCCAAATAAGCAAGACACCCGGTTTTGTAAGTTACAATATTATAGTCCTGTTCTTGATAACTTATCTTGATAACTTTAACATCCAAAAATGGAGATCACTCAATTCCATAATGAATAGCCGCGTGTGGAATTATCTATATTCATTGAGGTTTAATGAGACTTCAAGACGGGCAGTTTGTTTTTAAACACCCTCTATTTAACGACCAAGGGTGGAATGAGAGTTACTGGAGACGCCGTACTCGTCGTAGTCAGGCTCGTTCTCTCTGGGACTCATGTTTATGTATGAACCGCAGTGAGAAGGACTTTCTTATTAAGGCTGATCCGAGATCTTGACGTGATAGAGCTAAAACGTTCCTGCCTGTTTATGCTTTGTATACACTTTACATTAGTTTTTTTAAGTTTTGAGTTAGTTTCTATATTTTTGGCTCATACTGCACTACGCCGCCACAAATAACAATATTTTTAAAGAAAATATTGCTTCAAACATTTAAGGCAAAAAGAAACTATTACTTATTTGCATACATTTTAAAACGAAATTCAAAAGGTTCCTTGATGAGGTCTTAAACGTACAGGTTTCACATTGAAACACATGTTCCAGACCAATGTAAGCTCAGAATTTGGTGAAGATAGTGTTTGAATCAAAATTCGCAATTCGAACATCAGCTGATAGTCCCACTAAAACTCATGGTTTAGTTTCTTTATGTGACTAATCTGTGATCGTACGCGAGGGAAACATCTGAGTGAATACGTTCTGGATGGGTGACCGGTTACGGCCGATCAATTTTCTACGTCTTTATCATGTTGTTCTACTAAATTTAAGTTGGTTGTGGATAAACTATAGTCCTGGACAGGCTTTTTGGCGGCTGCCTCGATCAGCTGTTCCATTTAAAAACTCCTGTTTTCAATGTAAAAGCTGATCGCGGCACCCGCCAATAAGAGTGTCCAGGACTAGTGTATGCGACGATTATATGCAGCCTTTAAGCCACTCGTGAGATGTTTAGAACACTCGTATTGTAACTTACATCTTACCTACATCTACATCTACATCCAACTTAAAGGCTTAAAGGTCTTTATAATACAATTGCTGCACAAGCTACTATAATTTTTCAGTCTACTTAAAGTAACAAAATTGTAATGTTTTTGAAGTCTTACTCATGACTATCGCAAAGTAATACTGTTGACTGTGTTGTTTTGGTATAAAACTTTACAGCTGGTACCGCCCTGGGAGAGTCCCTTGTTTTGACGGACTCGTTTCCTTTAAGAGGGAACCGTTTTCCACCTCTGTTATTGGTTTAAACCTATTGCCTTTTAAATTTTAGCGAAGTTAACCTTAAAATTATTAATGTTGAGTTTTCAGTTATTGAAGTCACTTTGTTTCCACAGATAATAATAGTAAAAAGTAAAACAGTAATAATAGTAATAAAAGTAATAAATGTAATAAAAGTAATAATAGTAATAAGTAAAACAGTTTTTAGTAATAAAACTAATACAAAAGATTTAAAATAAAGTATTATTAATATAAAATAAGTGGTTAATAATTTTACTATCCTAAAGTGAGTGACAATCTGAAGATTATTTTAATGCATTATAAATTAGTACAATAAATTAAAACCTGTTTGGCGTAGAGCTTAAAATCTAAGTGGTTTGGATTCTAATCTATTAGAATTTCGGTGATTACTTGGACTTTACTTTTTGGAATTAACTTACATTTATAAAGTTTACATTTGTAATGAGCTTTCAGAATAAGTTAAAAAAAAACTTATTTTAAGTTAAATGCTAAGTAACAACTTATTTTCCAAAGTATTATATTGTCTGATAACTGTCTTTTTTAAACATACCTCATTGACAAATAATAAAAAAGTTTATTAGTCCCTGGAACATTTCATAACAACTTAAAAAGATGTATTTTAATATAAATCATCCTCACAAAAGCATGTGAATTAATATCTACTAGAGATCGCCCACTGGTCGAAATTCGACCAAAAGTTTAGTTGATATTGAGCCATTAATAGTAGTTTTCATCACTAGGAGCAAAAGTGGGTCTTTTTGGTGCGCAATCGTGTTTTAAAAACGAGGCGCAGCCGAGTTTTTAAAAACGATTAAGCATAAAAAAGGCACTTTTGCTCCGAGTGATGAACAACGTTTTTTATCATAATGCAAAATTATACTTTTGATCGTTAAAAATATTAACTATTAAGATTTTGAGGTTATATTTACAAAGTAAGTAATATGCAGTGTTTACATTTCTGTTATTTACAAACAATGCTCTTTATAACATTTGAATTTCAAAATTCTGCTCCTCAACATTAATAAATTAATAATAATATACTTAGCAAACAGCTGACTTTTCAGTACTAGGACCTAAAAAATTCTCCAGATGATTTTTCAGTACTAGGACAAGAAAAAATCGGTTTTGGTACTATTGAGAGAACAAAAAACAGGCTGATTTCGTGCAGAATGATAAAAAATGTTTTATAAGTGAACATTTGTTTTCCATGATTAGCTAGCATTTGTTATGACAACAGCTGACTATAGATTCAATCAATTATGCTTTTCCCATAAGAATAACATTGAAACTTTGAAAGCCTGTAGGGCGTAGCCCTGGGGTCCGATGGGAATGAGAATGTGATTCTGCTCATCTACAGCACAATACCTGCCCAACGGCATTCGCGGATTTCTCCTGAGATGCCCACAAGCTGAGAAAAAAGGAGGAAACGAAACATGCTTGCCTATTAATATATAGATTTAAAACTTAGCTCATTTAATCCATACTAACAAACACAATTTAATAAATGGCTAAGAAAATATTGTTATAAAAGATAAAATTAGTTTTTGAATCTTTATTTTCTTAAATTGCTTTTGATATCATTCCAGACCAATCAATTCAGGAGCATCGGTTTGAATAACAAGTAACCAGTAATCTAGTAGAGCCCGATTCTTGGCGTGGAATACATTTCTGATTTACTTCTTTTACGTTCATCAGGTTTAAAATAAACCCAAATGTTTCGTTTGTAAATAAATTAATTTAGAAACAATCAAAATGTGGTATAAAAAAATAAATATTTTCTAAAATATCTTTTTAGTACTACATAAGTTTTCCAAAATGTTAAATGAGTTAGGTACTTTACAATGTACTACAAATTAAAAAGAGATCAGGAAAAATATTATGATTTAATATTAAATAAATAAGTTACTCAATACATTTATAAAAAATAATAATAAATAAATATAGCAATTGATGAACAAAGTATCTCTCAACCAAATTCCACAGTAAGACCAATATTTATTCCATTATTAAACAAGAAATGCAGCAAACAATTTAAAATCTAGAATTATTTTAAATTAACAGTGTTTAACTATAGTCAAATTATTTTCCGTGTTAAATGTTTTAGGGAAATTCAATTTACAGTACAACTTAACCACTAAATTGCTAAATTTTAACATGTTATTATTTGTTAATTGGTGTAATTATCTGTTTATTATCTAGTTTTGTTGGTAAGCTGAACACGGTTTATGATAATAAACCGAAATATACTTTTTTTGTGTGTGGTGATTAACTTGTAAATTTAGTATTATATCATGATGAAAACCACCGCGAAAAAAAGATACTAAAAACAATAAAAAATCATTAAGTTGTTTTCTCACCACCATAGTACCGTTCGATGCCACATCTGTAAACCGTTCACAAAACAATTCATTTCCGGTTTCCGTTTCATTCCCGCTATAGAGCTTTGATGTTCATTCCCGCACGATAAATAAAATAGCAATTTAAGGTCAGCCGTTGTTACAAACCATGCCACAGCTGTTGGTCATTGTTGTCGTTTAGTAATTGCTGCTTGTAGGTTGAGGTTATGTTTGACAGTTAACAGTTTGTTCCAACACAAAAAATTAAACGTAACCTAAATGACATTTTGTATATAATTAAACATTTAATCTGTTGCAATTATGGTGGGGGAAAACTTTGTGTATTATGAGCAGAAATAGTCATTGCCGCTCTCACCTTCATACAGCCATCTATAGATCTCGATTGGCAATGACGTACTTTCCGCTCTTAATAATCAATAATACATAGCTATTTTTCACGTTAGTTTAAAATAAGTCTGGAGTGGAGACAATGCTCTAACATCGTCATGTACAAGATACGCATTGGCCCTCTTGACTTAACTGTAGTTTAAGAAACAGTAATATTTTCTCATTTGATGGACAATCCTAACACGATTATAAGACCCTCGGTTTGACCTGAGCTGTTTGCCCCTAATGCTTTCAGGGGTGCAAGTTTAATGCCCCTGTGGGTTGTTTTCCGAGGGGGAACTCTAACATTGAGAAAAATGACGTTGAACCCCCCCACACGGGGGCGAGGAGTACAGGGCTGATTACCGAGTTTACAAACATTTGTCATGGGTCGGTAGATCAAGCCAAACTCTAAAAGGTGGGTCTCAATTAATACTAAAAGTACTCTAAGAAATATGTGAAACTAAATTGTAATCAGGAATGGTATATTTGCAAAATTTAAATACAAATAATATTGTAATTGATTTGGCACAAAATTACTATCTTTCAATGCAATACCGTACATATTTTGTTACCTTACTATATCCAGTAAAATGTTTTAGAAAAAAATATAATACCATATATTGTATTTATTATTAGGAATGAACCAAAATTATATTGATAACTTACCTATGCCAAACTTAAACGAAAAAAGGGATTTCGCAAATGCTGCACTGGATGTTACGAAGATAACTCTATTAACAATTCATAGGTGTGATTGTAAATTAAAATAAAGATATAGAAACTTGTGTGTTAATATATATTATTATGTATATATTATATGCCAGTATTGTTGTTCGCTTTGTGGAACATGCAAAATAAAGTGTAAAAATAGTTGACTGGGTATTTATTTATTTCTAATGATTGAAATTGAGGTTTTTTGTTAATATTTAACCCTAATTCGATTTTTTATTTAGATGACATAGGCTATTTGACACTTCTGATGTAAATTAAAGCATTGGTATTAATTACTATTTTAGTTTTTATACTTTGAAGTTTGCATAAGTTAAAATTAAGTGTGCAAAGTGTTTAGTTAAGTATTACTTGTAATCGCAGCGTTTTAGTATATGATGATAGTTGCTTGAGGATTGTGAGAAATGCGGACAGACTGCGGCATAAAAGTGAAATATGCCTTCACACTGTGCAATCCACACACCGCATTCCTCGAGGAATAGTCCGTTCGTACAAGCCTTTTTGCACAAATTTTTAAGGCTTTGCCACCGTAGTCAAAATTACGCAACTTATATTTACTGATTGAAAATCATAGTAATTTTACAAGGTAGACTGGTTTTATTACATTGCATTGCTTGGAATCAGAAAAATGCAAAGAAACCGTGGTTGTACATTAGTCAATATTTAGTCATGACGTGACAAAACAACGTGTACTATCACATAGTAATTTAAAACGTTCTCTTGAAATTTATATTTAATTCAATTTTCATTCTAAGGATAGAGGTATTCCCTCCACTAGGTTGTCAAAGCACCGGTTGAGAAGCGACTTTGAATACTGGGAAGAAAATATTCCCATAAAGGAGGGCGTTGAAGTCAATTTAAATTCCGCCTTTCCCCCATAAGAGCAATGTTAAACGGGATGTCAAATAACTCTTTTATTTATAATCAGAAAATAATGGTTTATACCTCTAAATAAAGCTTTCATCAAGGCGGATTTTATAAATTATTTACAAAGAATCGATCTCGCAAAAGGAACGCTGAATTCAATTGTAATTCAAACGCTACTTAATCTGAACCAATCGGACAAAAAATAAAGAAATTATATGACAAATGCCGGGGTCACGTTTAGCATTGCTCTTATGGGAAATAAATCCAACATGGCGGCACTCCAACGCCCTCTTAACATTATCAATGAAAGTGCTTTAACTAAATACAACATGGATAAAAATACACGGCATGAAACGAATATCTAAATGTAAATTATTTAATTAAAAAATAATTCATTTTAATCTATTTAGTTTTGTTATTAGAGAATTTTACCTTTAATGTTGTGTTATACAAATTACGTTTACTAAAAATTAATAATTATGGTCAATTTTAAAGAGGGTGTTGGGCTTTTAACAATAAGTCGTTGAAACCTATTTTGTTTATGCCCTTAAGAAAATTTAAGCTACTTAAATCTTGATCCTACTTAAATCTTGATACTACTTAAATCTTGATCCTTGCTAGTTTACAAACTTTAAGTCTATCTTTATGTGTGGTTTAGAGTTAATGGTCTAACGTGACGTACAAAATATGATTTAAAGTTATTGCTTAAGCATCACAAACATTTTTATGAGCGATAAAACATCCTTTGATGTCGCAATATTTACAAGCCCGCGTAGTGCACATTTGATAGTGTCATCATATTATCGGCACCACGATGTTTCCGTTTGAACTATACTATCGGTCAAACACTTTAGTTGTATGTTTTACGACAGTATATTGTTACAGCGTGAGGTTTTTAAGATAACCATACAAAATTTACTTTAAGAGAATAATTTGTGAGGAGAATTTTTCCGGTTGTGGAAAATATATCCACTAATTGAAAATTTAATTCTTTTATATCGTTACGTAACATATCTAAGTAATCAATTAATTACTCAAAAAGTTTATTGTTAAAATGTGAAGAGAATATTTTTATCGTAATTTTAAATGGCTAGTAGTTGAATAGTAGCTTACAAAATGTTACAGTAACTTTTTGATAAATTAAAAAGTTGAAACTTGTAATGGAACTGTTTTCCTAATAGTTATTTAACAGCAGAGATTTCATAATGGTCCAGAACGTAGAGAGACTAGGCCGACTCAATATTACAGACTGCTCAATATTCCTCGCCTGCCTCCACAACTGATCGGTGCTGTGCAAACTTTGATTAAAAGCTATTATCACGGCGACGAGGTATTACAAACTTCTATTAGGAAAGGTTGCATTTATTAAGTTTAGTTTGAAATAGTGTTTCGCAACAAAATGTAATCATAAGGAATTTATGTAATTAATTAAATCCCTACTACCATTCCCCAATGAAGTATATTTTATTAAATCTATAAAATAATATGATATTTCATAAATATTGACAGGGTAGTTGAGTGGTTATAGTGTTAGTTTGAATATACATTTGACCAATTCGATTCTGAAAAAAGTTAGTTGCTTTAAGGTACAAATCTAGAACTAGTTGCCATTTGATGGATGAAGGTGTCAATGTGTACAGAACCGAATGAGGAGGGACATCCCATGTTAAAAATTTTAGTTTTGCCTTCGAATACCACAGGAAAATAAAGTGCTGATGCTAGGATTACTTCTCCTTATTGTCTTGGTAAGCGCAACCTTGTTAAATGTCAAAATGAGAATATGTGTTTACAAAAAATCAAAACAATAAAAAATGTCTAAAAATTACTTTATGACATCTATCTGTTTCTATCCACCCAATTATCATATACTTAAATAAACATTACATCTTGGAGGTGCAATCCGTGTTTCAAGGGCGGCGTTCTCATTTCCCCATAAGGATGTAAAAAAATGAAACTACACAGTTAAAAAATATAAATTTAAAATGCACTTTATATTTAATAAATAAAAATAGCCTGTGACTTTTCCTGATAGAAATTATTTTAACGTTTAACATTAAAAAGACGAAAAAAACTTATTTTGGAAACTCGATCATTTGTAATCCTAACACCTTATAAACTAACTTATTTTTAGCAACCCTTATAATCATGAAGCGCAATATTCCTATACAACCTTAGCAACCCGTGTCAAACCTCAGTATCAATACCAGTAAAACCCTCTTTAAACGTGTCAGTAACTCGCGTTTGACGTTATAACCTTAACATCACCTATAACCTATCCCACACATAATTTACACGATCATAAGCACACAAGTAATTGTTATCGACACATTTGTGCCACGTGATCAGACGCGACACTCTCGTGACGTCACACCTCGCTAGCTTGTAGCGCGATGATCACATTATACAGTCTGTCATCCCAGCATCAGCTGAGGTGACAACCAACACATAAACACGTGGTAGTCTCTATGCATCTGCATCTGCAGGCAATTACTACCTCCAGTCAACGGTAAACTAACATTGTTGTGTTCTGAGGTGACGGCACAGTTGATAAAAGGCCAACTACTAATTGATTTGAAATTATGACTAATTTCCAATTGTACAATCCACCAAACAAGAATAAAACATAGACAAACTTATTTTTTTGTTTTTGTTTAAATACAAACATTAAATAAATGTAATAGTCTCTTAACTAAGAAAATCAATTTGAGGTGAGATATTATAACAAAATCATAATATCGAAAATAGCAAGTAAATTAAATTCTTAAGATAAAGAAAAAGTTTTTCTACAGTAAAAGTTTAACTTAACGTTTAAATTGTAATAAATCAAAAATGTGTTTAAAAGGATGAATAAAAAACAAAACAAAAACAAGAAAACCGAATAAGAAAGAGTAGATACAACTCGGTTAAGATCTGCAGTGGGGTTATTTATTTTTTAATTATTATATCTACGCCTTGGCAATTTTTCATAATGAATTGATAGTGAACGGCCTAACTGCATAAATATTTAATTAATTAATCAATAATCAAGAGTTTAACATCACATTGTCCGCGCTTTGCATAACATAAAACATGTATCGGATTAACATTAACTTCAAACAATCGTGATTATGATTTAACTGGAAATCCTAACTAGCTCTATGGTGTTAAATCACATATGTAATAGAAGAAAATATATTTATTTCTATAATACTCGTTATACTTTGTATCATACTCTTGTAAAGTAAAAAATGAATAAATAAAAATTTAGATTTATTATTGAAAATAAAAAAGAAATGATAAATTGGTGAAATGAAACTAATGGCGTTTAGCATAAACCATTAAAGGGGTTACCCACAACACCGTTTGTTATCATACTGTTTTGTGGTATCTTGTTGACAGGAGGCGTTATTGCTGTTGTCTCGACTGACGTCATTAATCCAATAACAAGGGTATAGTTCCCCACAACAATAAGGCAAATTGGTGTTGTCGTGTCGTATGGAGTTGACAGGAGGCGTTATTGCTGTTGTCATGACGAGCAACAAACATCAACCATCAGCTATTGACATCTCGACTGACGTCATTAATCCAAAAACAAGGGTATAGTTCCACACAACAATAAGGCACATTGGTGTTGTCGTGTCGTACGGAGTTGACAGGAGGCGTTATTGCTGTTGTCATGACGAGCAACAAACATCAACCATCAGCTATTGACATCTCGACTGACGTCATTAATCCAAAAACAAGGGTATAGTTCCCCACAACAATAAGGCAAATTGGTGTTGTCGTGTCGTATGGAGTTGACAGGAGGCGTTATTGCTGTTGTCATGACGAGCAACAAACATCAACCATCAGCTATTGACATCTCGACTGACGTCATTAATCCAAAAACAAGGGTATAGTTCCCCACAACAATAAGGCACATTGGTGTTGTCGTGTCGTACGGAGTTGACAGGAGGCGTTATTGCTGTTGTCATGACGAGCAACAAACATCAACCATCAGCTATTGACATCTCGTCTGACGTCATTAATCCAATAACACGGTTAGAGTTCCCCACAACAAGGCACATTGGTGTTGTCGTGTCGTACGGAGTTGACAGGAGGCGTTATTGCTGTTGTCATGACGAGCAACAAACATCAACCATCAGCTATTGACATCTCGACTGACGTCATTAATCCAAAAACAAGGGTATAGTTCCCCACAACAATAAGGCAAATTGGTGTTGTCGTGTCGTATGGAGTTGACAGGAGGCGTTATTGCTGTTGTCATGACGAGCAACAAACATCAACCATCAGCTATTGACATCTCGACTGACGTCATTAATCCAAAAACAAGGGTATAGTTCCCCACAACAATAAGGCAAATTGGTGTTGTCGTGTCGTATGGAGTTGACAGGAGGCGTTATTGCTGTTGTCATGACGAGCAACAAACATCAACCATCAGCTATTGACATCTCGACTGACGTCATTAATCCAAAAACAAGGGTATAGTTCCCCACAACAATAAGGCACATTGGTGTTGTCGTGTCGTACGGAGTTGACAGGAGGCGTTATTGCTGTTGTCATGACGAGCAACAAACATCAACCATCAGCTATTGACATCTCGACTGACGTCATTAATCCAAAAACAAGGGTATAGTTCCCCACAACAATAAGGCAAATTGGTGTTGTCGTGTCGTATGGAGTTGACAGGAGGCGTTATTGCTGTTGTCATGACGAGCAACAAACATCAACCATCAGCTATTGACATCTCGACTGACGTCATTAATCCAAAAACAAGGGTATAGTTCCCCACAACAATAAGGCACATTGGTGTTGTCGTGTCGTACGGAGTTGACAGGAGGCGTTATTGCTGTTGTCATGACGAGCAACAAACATCAACCATCAGCTATTGACATCTCGTCTGACGTCATTAATCCAATAACACGGTTAGAGTTCCCCACAACAAGGCACATTGGTGTTGTCGTGTCGTACGGAGTTGACAGGAGGTGTTATTGCTGTTGTCATGACGTACAACAAACATCAACCATCAGCTATTGACATCTCGTCTGACGTCATTAATCCAATAACACGGTTAGAGTTCCCCACAACAAGGCACATTGGTGTTGTCGTGTCGTACGGAGTTGACAGGAGGCGTTATTGCTCTTGTCATGACGTACACAAACATCAACCACCAGCTATTGACATCTCGACTGACGTCATTAATCCAAAAACAAGGGTATAGTTCCCCACAACAATAAGGCACATTGGTGTTGTCGTGTCGTACGGAGTTGACAGGAGGCGTTATTGCTGTTGTCATGACGTACAACAAACATCAACCATCAGCTATTGACATCTCGTCTGACGTCATTAATCCAATAACACGGTTAGAGTTCCCCACAACAAGGCACATTCGTGTTGTCGTGTCGTATGGACTTGACAGGAGGCGTTATTGCTGTTGTCATGACGTACAACACACATCAACCATCAGCTTTTGACATCTCGTCTGACGTCATTAATCCAATAACACGTTTAGAGTTCTCCACAACAAAGCACATTGGTGTTGTCGTGTCGTATGGAGTTGACAGGAGGCGTTATTGCTGTTGTCATGACGAGCAACAAACATGAACCATCAGCTATTGACATCTCGACTGACGTCATTAATCCAAAAACAAGGGTATAGTTCCCCACAACAATAAGGCACATTGGTGTTGTCGTGTCGTACGGAGTTGACAGGAGGCGTTATTGCTGTTGTCATGACGTACAACAAACATCAACCATCAGCTATTGACATCTCGTCTGACGTCATTAATCCAATAACACGGTTAGAGTTCCCCACAACAAGGCACATTCGTGTTGTCGTGTCGTATGGACTTGACAGGAGGCGTTATTGCTGTTGTCATGACGTACAACACACATCAACCATCAGCTTTTGACATCTCGTCTGACGTCATTAATCCAATAACACGTTTAGAGTTCTCCACAACAAAGCACATTGGTGTTGTCGTGTCGTACGGAGTTGACAGGAGGCGTTATCGCTTTCGTCATGTCGTACAACCAACACCATTCCATATCCCGTCCGACATCAACATTCAAATAAAGTGGTCTGATAAAACACCTCATTCATTGTTTAATTGTATTAATAAAACAACTGTGGAAATTAAAAATGTACTATTTTGAGGTATGTTTTTTATTATTTCCCATTAGGTTACCTTATAACCTCTATTTATGTAAACATATAAAGATACTACATTTAATAATGCTTTTTACTACAGCATATCATTGTATAAATCAAGATGCTTCAGTTACTTAACAGCTTCCGAATTCAAATCAGGTGTTTGGTGTTGAGCGTAGCGGTATTAACTCCTCTTTACGTCCTACTTGTTATTCCTGGAAGACGCGACTTTTGCAACCGATACCGCTTCGATTGAAACCTATCATGATTTTTGTTGCGACTTTCTTGACAGAATCGACTACAGAATAGTGTTTTACTAGTATACGTGTTGCTTGAAATCGAGCAATTTATTTTAATATAGTAAAAATGTTACTTTAGCTCTAAATCAATGACATCCGACCAATCCAATATTGTGAATATCTGTAATTACCAAAAACTACACTTATTTACAGCTGATTATTAACATATGTTTAAAATGCTTTATTCAATCCCAATGCTATTTAAACGGGAAATTTTGAGATTTCAAGTGTGGATAGAGCCTTTATTTCCAGTCCGATTCTCATCAGTTTTTGGCGGAAACAACTACAGACCAAGCCCTATCCAACGACACCAAAAACTTGAAAATCGGTTGAAAATTGTAAGAGGAGTTCTAAAGACAAAAAAACCCTTAGCGTATTAAATAAGTATAGATCAGCCGTACTAAGATTTATCCAAGCGAAACTATTTTAAACTATACAGTATATGTTTAATGCTGGTGGCCATGAAAGTCATTCGAATAATATAATTTATATTTACAATTTTTAACTTTTTATTAAGTTATATCAGTTTTAAAATAAACTATACGAGTTCTTATAATTATTTATAATTTTGCTTGAGTTTTTATAATTAAGTCATCATTTATGGCTAACTGTTAATAAACACAGAATATTCAAAAAATTTATCTGATGTATATCTATTTTTCATTCTGCAAATTCCGTCGTTTACTAAAGACGTTTTAAAAAAAGAACAGAATCTTTGGAATTTTGACACATATAATCTTTATAAATGACAGTAATTAAATAAATGACGAATTCAAATAGCGTTTCGGTAACATCAAGAGTGTAAATCATCTCTTTTGGCTTGTTTTCACTTTTTTGGAAGCCGCCCACTTACTACTCAAATCTGACTGAAAAAGAACGTTGTGATTGATATTTTGGTTGAAATGTTAATGAGAACCATGCATTAAAACAATTTCAATAGTGAAAAAAAAACAAGTAGGAAGACAGTTGTAATGTAATAACCATTAGTTAATGTCATATCCGTCGTAGTTGTGTGAAAGCTCAAGTTAAATGAAGATATATCCAGAAATTAATGTAAATAATACACCTCCACATTTCCCTTCCTGTGTTCCCTCCCTCTTAAATGCTAACATAAGCCAACGCGTTAACAGAGAGCGGGCTGTTTAGCTGCAGAAGTGAATGTGTAATGCCGGCCGGGTCCCCGAGGATTGTGCTACAGGAGGCAGGGCAGGGAGAACTCCACAGCTCCAAGTGAGGAGTGTGGTTGTGGGGGAGGGAGTTTGCCATGTTGATTAGACTACACGCTCCTAATTAACTTTATGAGAGTAGAACAGCCATGTTTGTTCAGAAATGTTGCTTCAGTTTGGTACAGAATGTTGGAAGTTCGTACTTGAAAGCACATACAACAAACACTGTATGGCTAACCAAAAGCCGGAATTTCATTGTGTGTTGTTTATTCTGAATCACGTTGACATATTAGTAAAAGTTTTAAATGTCTGATACACCCAGTGATCCTAGTACTACAAGACTGGACTACGCGTTTCGATGTCAAAATTAAAATATCATCTTCAGGTCAACTTGATTTCAACACATCGCTAGGATGGTCACGTCACAGTTTAAAAGACCCACATAACACATACGCATACAAACACGGTCGAATAAAAACTGTAGGCCTACTTTACGAAAGGAAAACGAGGGCGCTCATGAAAGGTGCCGAGTTTCGCCTGGATGGTGGCGATAAGTGCAGGAGTTGACATTTGTCTCTCGGTTACCTTTATCTCAGCCCTTGTCCAATCTAATCAGTGACTCAAATAATATGTTCGCTTGGAGAGTACCTTCATCATTTAATATGTCATCGCTGGTCTTGGTGACTTTACAATGTCCAATGTTACAATGTAGTGGCTTAAGGTTGGTTTTTTAATCTGTATAATTGTGGTTGTTTTGTGCCAGATGTTAGGCGTGGTTTGGTCCCTGCACTTTGACAGTTCTTGGAACATGCTCGTTGTTGTGTGACCTGAAGATGATATTTTAATTTTGACATCGAAACGCTTAGTCCAGTCTTTGAGTACTAGGATCACTGGTTGGATCAGGTATTTTAACCTTTAAGCAATAAAAAAGGAAGCTTATTAACGCACTACCTGTTTATTATTCAAGACCACTAGTGTGTTTGTACTCAATTTTTAAGTTTAAACTTTCACTTCGTAGTTTAAGCGCAATTTTATGGGTAATGTTTATTTGACCTAAAATGAAAACTAAAAAATATTTAGAAACTGTGCTTTAGCTAGTTATATTACAGTAAACTGAAAATTTATTTACATTTTTAGGAAAAATATCCTATCTGCCCTTTTTAAATGTTTTTTTAGTAATTTTTTATTTCTTTTATTTATTTACTTTATAAACAAAGAATTACACATACCAACTAGTACCTTAAGGAATATAGTAAAACCTCCTAATTGAAGCATGGAATATGCCCCCTCTCTTCTTCAGAACGATAATGAGTCTCCCACCTCCCTTTTCCTCACTCCGTAGTTGTTATTCCAGCCATGCTGGGGGTTGCTTTTATTTTTCCCGGTGGACGAACCCCGTCAACGGCGCTAAGCCATCCCAGAGGCCGAGCGTAAACTGGAATGGATTGTATTCACTTTGGCAAATATTCTTTCAATTGAATTTTTATGTTATTAGACACAGCCTCAAACGCATTATACCAAATTATTTATACTAACTTAAAATTACATACATATAAAACGATTTTTATATTGAAATAGGGCCTACAGTTATTTTGATTGTTTTGTAAAAAGAATAATGGGTTACCCAAGCTTGATTTGAGGCATTTTAATTTTTTAAGGAGTCGTTTCTCGTCGGTACCCGAAGGATAAAGCGCCAGTCGTGGTAAGCGGAGCGCTAGGCAGATGGTGGAAAACATGTATAAAATATACTTTTTTTAACTGCCATTTCCTTCCAATCTATCAGCTGATACATATCATAAGCAATTTAACAATAAAAACTTATTTGATTTTTAATAGGACTGTAAAATTGAGTAGTTTCAATAGCATAACAATTATTGTTTTTCTTTCAATTAAAAAAAAATAATACATTATCATTATATGCGTTTTTATGTACTGGCCATAATAAACCAAATCTTATTCAAGCATTTTCTCTTCTACTGTATATTTAGACAAATACCTAATGTGTTTATAATCAGCGATTGAAACGTTGTGAAATGCAAGCGATTGGCAAATTAGATTTTTCTAATATAAAAAGCAAGATAACATTAAAATAAATCAAATCTGCTAGTATAGATAAGTTTAGCTTTTATTTGGTACAAGCTGTATGTAAATCGTTAAAGTGGAAGTCTCAGACGAATTGTCCATAAGATTGTAAACTTTACTTTTTCCCTCAGGTTAAATATCCCTAAGAAAAGTTTATTTTTCATTTTTGACCAGTTTAAAGTAAATATTTTCTAAATTTAAAAAACCTGCTATTATAGGACCGATAACGTTTGTTTTGGTATAACTCTCATGTAAATCGGGTCAGTAGAAGTCTCACACGAACTGTCTAAAGGCGTTATTTGCCTAACTGTTTTAAATACAGTATGGTTGAAAAGTAACTTGCACCCCCTCCTTAA
The DNA here is from genome assembly GCA_030545055.2 of Neoaliturus tenellus. Taxonomy (NCBI): domain Eukaryota; kingdom Metazoa; phylum Arthropoda; class Insecta; order Hemiptera; family Cicadellidae; genus Neoaliturus; species Neoaliturus tenellus. Next base: position 41,858,365 of record CM061533.1, on the reverse strand, counting down.
CTTTTAAACTATTTGAGATATTAGAAATCGGTTTGCGCCAACCTTCTAGGATATGAGGGGCTACAATAGTGATTGTACAATAACCTCATATTCAAAAAGATTGCGGCAAACCAATTTCAAATATATAAAATACTTAAAAAGTTAGAGGGTGCAAGTCACTTTTCAACCACTCTGTGTATAGATTACTTGTAAGCTTAAAATAATATGGCATATATTGTATTTTTAGGAGCATAACAAACCATAAATCGTCAGTACGCATATATCCATTTAACAGTGATATGATATGACCGTATAGTTGTGCATTACGGAATGTTTATGCGGTTGTGGAGTGGCATGATCCGTATAATAGTTGCATGTGAACGGTGATAAATGTGGCCAGACTGCAGCATAAACACGCCAGCATAAACGTGAAATATGCGTCCACACTTCTGGCGCGCACAGATAACTACCTCGTTAAACACCGCACTGTTGCATTGGGTTCACTTCTTTTCAAACTATTTCAATTATGAAATTATTGTGAAGATTAAGTTTTAATTGGTAAAAAATTATAAATTTTACTATTGAAAATCAAAGAGCTAAAAAATTTATATACGCTTAAAAACTTTCCATGGGTCGTATTAGCATTGCTGCCAACCTACCTCATAATAGTGGATATAAAATTGTGTGAATATTTAATTACCTACTTTTGTGAGATGGATTTGCCTCACTGTTAATTTCTTCACTTAAAGATGAACACATTACTATTTCCAAAGCATAACAAGAAAGTTATGGCTGTTTAATGATGTTAATGGCTGTTTAATGATGTTTAATATTTACGGACGTTTTATTTTTTACAATTTTCCAGCCATTTTAGATTAAAAGTTTAAAACGTCCGCCATTTTAAAATTTTTAATTGGACCACGTTGAGTTTTTTTACAGTAGGTCTATTTATTTAATCATACTTACCGATTTTTATAAAGTTTGTTGAAAAAATGTTGAAGATAACAATTATTTTGTAAAAAATACAAAATGGCATATTTCTGGTATACAAAGAGTTTTTGAAAAAAAAATACCCCCCGTCGCAGCAGACCTGCGTACTCAGCGAATTTCCAAATTAGTAATACTAATTTTGACCACATAAAACTGTAAACCAAATAAAATCACATGCTCATAAATAGGGAAATAAATGTCTATTCTCCTTATGATAAATATAGGGAAAGAGTATGCAGGTATGCTGCCATGGGGAACACTAAAAGTAGGTTTTTATCATGAAAAAAAATTTATTTCGACCATATGAAGCTATTTACTAAGTTTCATCAATATCTGTCCATTTCTAAAGAAGTTTGCCTATTCTCCATATGATTAACATGGGAAAAGAGTATGCAGGTTTGCTGCCATGATAAGCACCAAAACCAAAATTTTTTACCATAAATGGATGAATTTCAACCAAATGAAGCTGAATTCCAAGTTTCATCAAAAATATTGGTTAATAAATGAAATAATAACACATCCCAATTCTCCATAAGATTAACATTGGAGCCCCAAAATACAATGTACTGTCTTTAGACTTTTGAATATCTCGGTAACCAATGGAGATAGAGCAAAGCTTCAAAATACTAAATTGTGTGTTTTTTTGAGCTAAATCCAATGGTCAAAATAAAAATTTAAAATTGTTAAAAATTACATATGAAAAATGCAAAAAACCCATTTTTGGGGTACAAAACCCCCCAAAACTACCCCTTCCGGTAGGTCGATATGTCTGGTTTACGAACTCATCCGAATAAATGTAGGATTACACATCTCTACCAAATTTGGTGTCGATCGGACCATTTTTACGAGAGTTATCGTGTCTAGGGACACACACACACACACATATATATATATATATATATATATATATATATATATATATATATATATATATATATATATATATATATAAATTTTAATGACTATTATTTTTGGTCTCTGGGCACCTCAAAACGAAAAAGTAACATGGTCCCTGGCTTAGGTCTTACCATGAGACCTACGGTAATAGCTTATTCCCTATGGGAAATTCGCTAAAATGTATTCTTGATTTTCTCTTTATTTTGACCCATAACCTATTCCCGGAGTTTGGCACTTTACTTATGGGACACCCTGTATACAAGGAATTAAAATTATTTAAGTGTAAATTATTACTAATATCTCGGCAGAATGGCATATTACGTTGGTGTGTAATTTCTCGCCTGATTTAAGTTTTGCCACAGCAAATAACAATTTATTTTAGTATTCGGAATATAAGATATGCCACAAAGAGAAAATACGGAGGCAAAACTAAACTTTAGTAACACAAATTAAGCCACGAGAATGACGTTTTGCGATGAAATATTTTTGCAAAATATACATGACCCAACACATTTTTTTTCCAACGTCTCAGCCTTCGTTATCAATCCACTTTGTTTTATATTGATTAACATATAACATAACAATACAGCATTTGGGTCAATATATATCTAAGGAGGTATACATTCTACAGTTAAATTTGATAATTGTAGCTCCAATTAACAACAAAATTTTCGTAAATAGAGCAGGTGTAAGAAAAAAAAATAATTATTCCTATACGAATGCCCCCGATAAGCTTTTAACAAGGTCACCCTCCACTTTGATATTCTGTTCATGACGCAACTCATTTGTCAAGCTGACGTTGAACTGGGTCAGTTTGAAATTTCGTTATAAATATTATGTATCTTTCGTAAACATACATTCAAATGAACAATTAATATCTTAAAATACATACACACCTACGGGGTACCTACAAAAAGTGGACTATCAGTATTACTAAATTATTTAGTGTTCCTTATTTTATAAAAAAGGTCAAATGTCATAAGAAATTATACTAAGGAATACTCTCAAAAGAAACTAGACTTTGCAAATCCTCATAATTCAAATGAATTGTTATTGACAGAAAATAAGGTATGTCAATTAAGAAATTGTTTTTATAAAATTGTACAGGTTTTAATACTTCATTTCAGTAAAACTTTTAATTTGCCCATATCAATCTTACCCATGGTGTAGGATGGCACTGAATAACTCGTGTGGTCTAACCTGAAACAAATTGAACGATAGTTATTATTCAGTCAAAAATATATTCATGTATCAAAACGCTAACTAAAGCATGCCTCGGACATTTGCGAGAAATGTTAGAATCTTTTTATTATTATATTTTTTATACATAAAAAATACTTTCGTTTACGCAGGCTGAGTAATTTAAAAGTAATAAAGGGTTATCTGTTATCGTTTTGTCAAACTGTAAGACACACGACGTTGAGAATGTGAGCCATAAATCAACAACGCCGTAAAAACTCGAAGACTGCCTGGAAAGGTTGTTGATTGGCCCCTGGAGATTACTCTAAACATTTACATAAACATTTGATAACACATTTTGAATATTCGTTTCTTTTTTTATAAAATACAGAAATAATTAAACAATATTAATATCACGCAACTGCCATAGCCTTCGTTTACACACAATCTAATTTCTTTTAAAAATTTTTGTATTGGTTTACTAGTGGAGAATTTAAGGTGGTAGAGAAAATTAAATTTATAATTTGTGTGTTGAAACGAAAGCCTCAACTCAGTTGCGAATTTTCAAATCAATTTCAAACAATTCCACGGGAGACCCAGTGATACTATTATGTCAACATTACTGCCTACTTGTCATTCTGTCTATCCACTTGTAGATTATCAGCCCCGAGCTAAATTCAATAGAGGTATAAAGCAAATAATGAATAAATATTGCAAATGGAAATACGATTGTTACAAAAACATAATTATTACACTGATTGATTTAAGGAATAATAACAATCAGATAAATTAAATTGTCCTGGGCTATGCAATTTTCTTTGCAAACTTTCTCGACAACGATTAAAATTTTTTAACAACAAATAAATTTTTAAAATTTCAATAATTATCTGTTAGCTAGCCAAAGTTATAGTTAGCTAGCCAAAATGCATAGGCTGTAGTCTGTATTCAGAATATAGCCTATGCATTAAACTATATTGTTAAATACGAAACCTTTTCGAGAACAGAGAGAAAAACCTGTTTATCTATAATGACTTAATAAGGACTGAACCGATTTGGCTGAAAATTTGTAGGGAGGCAGCTAATATAAGGACAAGAAAATACAAGCCATTGGTCAACCTGCACAGAAAAAAAGTGCAGGTCTCTCATTCGAAGAAACGATCTCCCTCTACCAAAAAAAAGTCATATGATTACTATTATATTATTATATGTTAATTTTTCCAGCGGAGTCCAAAGCCACGATTTCAAAACAAAAGAATCAACCAAATAATTACATAAATTCACCTGTAACTCTTAATATACAATCAATTATTGAGTTTGGCTTTAAAATATTTATTCATTTTTCTCATATTATTAAAAAAATGTTATTTTATGACGCAAAACAAACTTTGATAGGTTAATTACCCTCATATCCGTGGTTGATAGCCGCATTATTGGTTTTGCCATTCATTATAATTACACTATCACCATCGACTGTTACATGCGAATTGACGTGACATATTCCCAAAGGACGGGTGAAATATCCTAAATTAATTTAATGGAGAAGTTATATTTATTTCAAATACAAGAATTAAAATAAAGCCCTCTATAAATTTCATTAATGGTAATACAAAAACTTGGGATTAGAATGGGTCTGAACATTAATATTAATTTGGATTCTGACCCAATTCAACACTCTAGATATTACCATTACTTCATAAAGGGATCAACTGAAAAGATTCTGAACGAAGTGTCCTTTTATAGAATGAACTCTATAATTTAACCTAAGAAAATATTTGAATTAAATATAAATTCCTTGTTTAAAAATTGTAATAACCGATTATTCCCTGAAACTAAAATACCTATTTGAAATCAATAAATGATACAACATATTTTGTATTTTAGAATAAAAATAAAATATTGGCGTTGGCCATTGCTTAATTTGTGGCCTGAATGAGATAAAATGTGAATTCATTACATCACTTAGAATTATTGGAGGATAACTGAAAGCTATTATGGAAAACGTTATCCACTCAATTTTATTTATGTAATTAATACTTGTTCAAAGGGATAGTGGTATTATTTTGCTTAGTTCCTAGAACATAACCAACCTAGTTTAACAAAATTAAATGGAATGGGACGGGCTAATATTTTACTGGACTTATATTCTTATAGTCATATATTTTAATCTATTAGAATGCAAAATGCTATAGATTTCTTGGGTTATCTCACTGCAGAAGGTTCACGCTACCCCCCCCCCCCCCCCCCCCGTCAGTGGTTCAAGTAAGTAGTTATTGCGCCCTGTCCCCTCGTCTGGTCCGCCCGGTCATGCCTTAGGGCTGTTTTACTTTCCCCAGTGGACCCATTTTTGGGGGGAAAAGTCATCTTGGGACCACGCCGCGAAGATATAAAACTCAAACGTTGAATACAGCACAATCATTATGCCAACTATGTTTCTTAAAACATAAAATAAGTAAACCTCTTATACAGTGGTTCCATGTGTTATATCAAACATTTCAAACTGTTTAGTGTTACATACAATGAGTTTAATTTAGATTTACTTTAATACTTTCCTAAAATTACCGGTATTATGGATCTTAGGGTTTTTATTTCATAACCGTTGAATATATTTTATCTGAAAACAAAGTTCATGAAAAGAGAAAACAAATAAATTATAATTAAAAGAGATTAAAATACTCGTAAATCTTCGATTAAAAAGTGTATTTTCGTATGTATTGTGTCACGTAGTTTTATTGATTTAAAATTGTTTTTTAATGAAATATTGACCTTGTTTTACTCATGAATGTCCCATACGGATCGTACCTGAAATAGTTTTTAAAAATAACAAAGATAGTCTTGACATTTGAATGGACATTGTTATTTAAACTAAGTTATTTGGTGTACCACCATTTTGGAAATGTGCAAGTTTGTGTTATTGTTTAGTAAATCATTGCGGACACTCTCCATCACTGATTGGTAAAAATAAATTTAAGACGTTTCGGGATCTGGAATCTGATATCGTCTTCAGGTGGAAGAAGCAACTGAAAAATAACAAAGTTAGTAAAAACACACCAGGCAAACCTGGTGAAGTCCATAGCCCCACCTGAAAACGAGAACACTTTACGTGCCTGCCATGCTGTCTCCTGATTGGTGCAGTGTGTTTTTAATTTATTGTGCTTTGTTTTGACTGATTTAAGAGTTTTCTGTTCAATTATGGCTTTATTTATTTATTTTTTGTGAATTCCTTTTCTGATTTTAGGTTTGGCTGCGGAGGTTCGCATGGTGTGGTTTTACCAACTTTGTTATGTTCTAGGTACTGTTGAATACACATGATGACGGAATCAGATTTCAGATGCCGAAACGTCGTGTATTAAAATTCACTAATCAATGTTGGAAAATGTCCGCAACAATTTACTAGACGGTAACCTAAACTCACCATCACCAACAATGAACTTCAAACAAAGAATTATATGTTTGGCCATGACGATATGCTTGATGCGCAGATGTTACAGATGCAGGAAGAGAAACACATGGAAACACAAGCTTTAATTTTCCATCCAAAATTAAAGCTTAGTGAAAAAAATTATTAGTTTTCCAGTAGGGTACAACTATGTGTGATTATTTCCTAATTTCGGACAATATATTTTGAGGTGAAAGTGTGTTTAAAATATATTGCTTAATCTTCACTTTTGGGGAAAATGGTTATTACTCATTTTAAAAACTACAAACGCAAAGGACTGCTAGGACAATATGTGCATCATTACTCAATCGACAGACATGTATTTATGGCCCATGTTAGGCTGCGAGACGTCTTCCTCCCCTTGAGTTATTTGTCCCATAACGCCACCTCCATGTCAGTGTATTATCCCTTCTGGGGTGAACTGCACACACGGGCGATGGAGGGGAGACCTGACATGACGGATACTCATGGGGTATTATTTATTTCTTATTCATTTCCTACGGTGATACCGTTTTATTAATGTTGTTAAGACTAGATATTTTACTTAGAGGTACCAAACATTTATGCAGCAATAAGTAATCGATATAACAATTAAAAATTGCAAAATTTTACAGCAATTATAATAACAACATGGTTAACTTAATCGAGATGGTAAAATAATAACAGTTTATTTCAGATAGAAGAAGAGCAATGCAGAGAAAAATAAATAGACTAACAAATTGGTAATAACAACACGTTAACATAGAAAAACTTTATCTTTGATTTTTTTTCTTGTTTTTTTTTTATTTTTTACCATCATATTTATTTTTTATTTGATGATCCTGATGAACGCTAATGCCGAAAATTTGAACTTTAATTAAAGACAATGTAAAGAAGGTTTTGGTTTGTTGTTAAAATTAATTTAGTTGAAAGTCAGATAATACAAATAAAAAGTAGGGGCATACGAAAATTAATTTAATTTTTGTAAAATTCTTTTTCAAATTAAACATTTTCAAAATTAAATTCAACTGCCCAAATTTATTGGGCAAACGCACATCAAAGGCGTCCAGAGCCGTATAAATGTTTAATGGCCTCAGCGGAAACGCAATTAACGAAATTGTAATTTCATTACCGGAAAAGCAAAACTTAGAAAGGCTGTTACTGCATTTTTAACTCTTCCGTTCGTGTATTTTAAAATAAGAGTAACCATCAAAATAACCCTGTATCATCCTACTTTTGCAATACCATAGTTAATAACCTTTTATCTAAACTATTTTAATGCCCCGTGAAATGTTTGACGTATAATCGTAATATTGTTAAGTTGAGTATATAATTTTTAGTTAACGAGTTTCGTTTATATATTTTTACTTTGTAAAATTCAACCTTGTTTGAGTATTCAAAAACCTTATTTTCTATTCCTACAAATATATTTGTGTCAATTCGACATAAAGCTAAGATGAAATTTGTTGTTTTTCATTAAATAAAAAGTTACACATCGGCAAAACAAGCCTGATAACACTGAAACATACTTCATACCTTATGCAGACAGGAGGGAAAAACGAAAAAAATTACGAATGTCACAAAATAATTCAAAATGAACTAAATTAATATAATCAACTTTATAACTCGCACTCGCTCCAACAAACATGCGGGGGTAGTCATATACACTTCGATGTGCAAAGTAAAATATAATTATCAAACCTAATGTCCCACGTAACGGTAAAGCAACTGTAATTAATAACATGTCAACCAACACACACACTGTGAATGAGGTGACCCGAAACACCCAGGAGAGCTTGTGGCATTGGTTTTCATATCAAACAATTTGCTAGTGTGTAGTTGAGTTGTATTGATATTGTCACAAAAAATGTTATACTATATTATTAATTATTTATTTATTGGCAATAAACGGCATAATCCAGTATAAAAAATTGCAGTGACATGATACAATACAATTCATTAATAACACATGTGAATAATTCTTTAATACAACATTTCATCATTCAAGATGACATATTATTGCATTAATGATTATGGCAACGTTCAGGAAATTAATCATTTCTACATCTAGCTGCAGGTCGATAAAAATATATTTGGTATTTATAAAGTAAATGGCATTATGAAGATCAAAAGTTTAACTATGCCAACAGTATCCAAATTTTTTTTGTAATTTATTGACAAAATCATGTTGTAATATAACAAGGTATGTGGGTGGATCCAAACTTGCTTGACCTTTCAAGTTTAACCGTGGGTGTTTAGATTCTTTTAAGCTGAAAAGAATTTGTTTGCACCTCGTAACGTGTAAACAAATTCCAATCAAAATTGACGGAGTTTATTTAAACGAAATTTAAAAGACTGATGAAAATTAGATTGGTTGTAAATTTTATTTCAATGTGAGCCATTTTTTATATAAATGTTTTTAACGTTCTACCGTTATCAGTACAGTATTATTAATCAATTTGACAGTAATATAGATTCTTAATTAAAATATATATGTAACTAATTTTGAAAATAATTCATTGGAACAGTTAGAGTTTATAAATTTTAATTGGTTTGCTAAATATTATTTAGAAAAAAGGATAGTGAGCTTGTTAGAACCACTCTCAATAAAGTTTTAATTAAATACTCTTCTTTCCTATAATTTGTTTGATTTGAGTGATTCCTTGAATACCCAAAGAAAAAATATGCACAGCAATGCAATTGATTAAAATCATCTAAAAAAATATTTAAACGTTAAAAAATGTCATAAACAGGGGACAGACATTCGGATCATCGAGTGGAACCAGCCGGTCAACTAATGGACTGATCGCCTGATCGGCTGATCGCCTGATCTCCTGATCTCCTGATCGGCTGATCGGCTGATCGCCTGATCAGCTGATCGCCTGATCGCCTGATCTCCTGATCTCCTGATCGGCTGATCGGCTGCTCGGCTGATCGCCTGATCGCCTGATCGCCTGATCGCCTGATCGCCTGATCGCCTGATCGCCTGATCGCCTGATCGCCTGATCGGCTGATCGGCTGATCGCCTGATCGCCTGATCGCCTGATCAGCTGATCGGCTAATTGCCTGAATGGCTGATGGGACACGAGGTGGGAATGGAAGTGTTCTGGAATAAATCAGTAAACACGGCCGCGATAAACGAGTGATTCTGTTAAGACTGTAAAATCCGATCAAATATAGGACTTTAATCTATTTAAACCCATATATTATGAATACAAAGGTTAACATTGGCGGAAAACTAAATTAACTAACATCCATGAATACATTTACCAATTGTGTTATACCTTAATAGGGGTTTCTGGTCGTCTAATAGTTTTCGTATTGAGCTTGGTACAAGAAGCCATGAGCTAGCCCTGATGGATGCCTACTATAATTTTGTTCGGATTTCTTTGAATGACAGTTTGTGACACTTTCTAACAAAATACGCATATTGAAGAAACATTAATGATTAAATAACATAAATTATTATAAACAAGGAATGCAAATAATATAAGTAACGCTAATATTACAACCTAGCATCCACCCAACTTTTTTTTCAAATTACTGCTCATAATTTTCTCTTATAATTAATTGCAAAAATTATCATAGCAAATTACGTTTCCTTCCTACGCTAGGACCACAAAGGTTGGTAAAACTTAGCTGGAATAAAAAAATTAAATTTTAGATAGCTATTTCAATTTGCCTGATTTTATTTTTCGCATCTCTAAAACCTCACCCTAAGTTACTTCTCATGTCGGGATTTAAATTTGACAAACGATGACAGTATTTTATCCCTAAAGGTATATCTTGAGAAAGGAAATCCTTACATCACTATTATGGGACAGACCTGGGCTTTTCGCAGTGATGATACATATTTGGTTACTTGTATTTAAATTTTTCATTGGGAATAGGGCAGAGTTGCCGATATTGGACAGATTTGACAATAAACATTTCTATTTTTGAATTTCTTAGACAATGTTACACCAACTAGTCGATCGTTTAAAAAACCTTATGTTCTTGTTAAATTAAAAATCAAGATTAATAAAATGATTTTCAAAACCCTTGTCAACGGTCCAAATTAGGAGCCCGGTTGCCTAAGACAAGCGAGTGTCCTAGTTTGGACTGGGATCTTAAATTTGAACTCTGACAATACTCATATTGTACTTAAACATTATTATTAAAATTATACAACAATTTGCAAAATATAAAATCATCGTGAAATTTAATTATTAATAAATTAAAACATTAAAACATAAATTATTGTTAAAACTAAAAAACGTACTATAAAATATATAAAATAAATAACAATGAAATAAATAAATGCAATGAGGTTGGCCAGTTTAAAATTACCTCATGTAAACTATTCTTAACAGTTTAGGCAAAAACATGTTTCATTTCACTGTAAACGTATGTTTGGGCTTTAATGTATCCAACAAGATTATTTCAAGTATCTGATCATATCTTCTTCGATGGTGTTTTCAAAAATCTCTCAGTACAAATTGCTTTAAACTATTTCTAGTTTTGTCTTCTTCGTAACATTTTAAAAACTGTTCCCCTTTTCTCCTCCAGCAGGCCTCTTTGGCTTTATTTCCAATTTTTCCTCTCTTCTTTTTTTACTTTTCACTCTCTTTCTTCCTATCTTTTTTTTATTTTGAGTTCTTTCTAATTTACTCGGGCTACATAAAACTGCCTTTATTGTCCTGCTCTTGGTCATCTTCATCCCAACTGCCGTACTTGCAACGTTTTGCCATTTAGAACTGGTGACAGGACAAAAGAGGGATCAGTGTGCTTGTCGATTAGCGGAAAATTAAAAGTGTTTCCTAGATTGGACTGGTCTAGTCAAGGAAACTATCGGTGGTCCAATATAACGGTGCATTAAATCCTAACCATTCTTTATAACCATTTTGAGTCTTATGTTTATGAAATGGATTATATTACTTTATGGTTTATAAAGATCTTAAGAATACAAGACACAACGAAGATAATTGCATTACAATGATGCAATAAATGGGTAAACCCAGTTCTGAAAAATTCTGAAAACTACACATATCACTAACTCAACTCAACACAAAAAGAGAGCACGTGGCTGAAGGTTGGCGCTGAACTCTACAATTACACTTGCGAGCACGTTAGCTAACTCTTGAAACGCCACGCCAGTAAACTAAGGTTAATTCAAGGAACCGCTCCAATATCGGCTACTCTCCCATTCAATTGAATAGTCTAGAATTGTAACTAGGTTCTTCGGTAACTTACGAAATATTTTTACTAAGCCTTTTGTTTTTAGTGTACAAGACCGTCTTATCTGCCTTTGGTTTATACTTAAAACTGGTATTGATTTTGTTTCGATTATTTGTTGTTGTACTACACTGGTAAACTTTTTGTAGGCCTTCTAACAGATTATTTTCTCCACGGTAAAGCTTGAATATTATAGCATATAGGTTACGTTAGTTCAGTTGAGTCACCACTGAAAAGAGTGACTTCATGACCGGATTGCGTAATTGTTAGTCTCGCAAACAACTCTACCCGCGAGTAAACTTATCTACCTGAAAGGGCCCTAAACTATTATAATTGTAAAAAATGCATATTTTTTGAGACGGCTTTACTCTATTCAAGTTATAATGAAAAATATGAAAATAAGTTTAAAACGTAAACTAAATAGAATAAACCTGACTTTACAACATTAGGGTTGTACACGTTTACAGACATAGGACTATGAAAATCTTTTTTCAGAATTGAAATGATGTAGCAAAAACAACGATTAGAGTGTAGTATGTTTTTGTTCTTTGGTTTTTTTTGTGTCTATCTACGCCAGTCGCATTTTTTAACGAGTTGGCGCGGAATGGTCCAAACCTCAGTCTCGTTACGATCAAACACCGACCAGTTGTAAGAAAGCATCTATATATTAATACGCAAGCATGTTTCATTTCTCCTTTTTTCTCAGCTCGTGTTCATCGTAGGATAAATTCGAGCATACCGTTAGAAAGGTATAGTCCTGTAGATGAGCAGAATCACATTCTTATTCACATCAGACTCCAGGGCTACGCCCTACAGGCTTTCAAAGTTCCAATGTTAATCTAATGGAGAAAGAATTGAATGAATCATTAGACAGCTGTTGTAAAAACAATTGTTAAAAAATTAGGAAGAACAGATGTTTTAGTTCTAAAAATTTTTCAGCTTCTTGTGGCCAGATAACCGAAATTGTGATCGAATTTCGATCAGGAGGCGATCTCTAGTAATTAATTAATAGCCCAATGACAAATGGAAACTGGGTCCGGAATCGATTCTTTAAAAAGCTACTAACTTTCCTCAGCATCGAACCGGCAACCGGCACTATAACCACTTTTTTTAAATTTTAATTAAAATTATAATTTTAATATTTTGTTAATTTGACATTGTTTGGAAAAATTATGCGTTTTATGTTTAACGTTTAAAATAAAAGATCCTTATCAAAAACCAAAGCCAAAATATATTCCCACTTAAGTCCGTTACTCCACTAACGATGTTTGTCGAACCACTTGAAAGCTTCTTTCACAAACCTGCTTGTTAATCCGTAGTTTAGCAAAGTTATAAATGTTTCAATTTTTAAACACAAAAATGATTCTCACGCTCCTTTCACACATCACGTTTTTAGCCGTGCGGGAAAAAACCGCACGATTTAAAAACCGTCCAAAACACCGTACATTGTCAGCTGGTTAAAAACCGTAAACGTGCCTGTGTGAAAGGTCTCATAAGAATCTATTGGAATGTACACCGTACGATTTTTAATCTTACGGGCAAAACCATGATGTGTGAAAGGAGCGTTAAAGCGTTAAGCAGTATTATTGTGTTTAGAAAAATATAATTATTTTTCTATTTTTACGAGTATGATTCAGATTATTTTTGAAGAACTAAGTTTAAATTATCCTTTTCAATAAACATCGACAGTAATTCAGAGCAACAATATTCACTTTTTCAGACGTTAACCTTTCAGCAGGCTACATTAAGGTAGGAATAGGCGTTTTTTTAAGGTTTGATTGCCCAAGACACATTTTGTTTTACACTAAGAGCTATTACAAATAATTTAAAACACGATTTTAATATATGGTAGTTATATTATTTTTTAAAACGGTTGTTTAAATGTAGATTGAGAAATCAGGAACCGGAAAGTAAATCAGCCAAAGTCGCGACTTTCCGACTTGAGCCGAGGAGCCTAGTAATTAGCCTGACGTCAATTAACAAGTTTAACAGCGAAAGGCGCTAAGAGGAGAACTTTCACGTTAAGTGATTCCAACAAAAACAAAATGATCCCGTTTTCATAGTCTTCAAATTTTATATATTGAAAATTTAAACTGCTAATCACCTTCACCGCTAACAATTGTGAGCAAGTGATACGAAAATTTTCTATAGATTTACAAATAAAATCAAATTTGTCAAATACACTTTTCAAGGATAATTCATTAATTATTCAAAACTTATTGGTTTATAATACATAGTAAATTAAATTATAAGATTTTAAAATATTCGTTTCAAATAAGAATTGACATCCTAACGAGGAAAACATTCAAACAATCATTTCATATACGTATTCTTTTAATCATTAATTACATATAACTGTTATATTCATTTTTTTTTTTTTTCTTAAGATGGTGTAAAACAATCAGTGTAATATTCAAATTTTGAATTAAAATTATAAAAATATATCAAAAAGATGTTTGTAGATAAAATAAAATTCATAACAACCACTAATAAACAAATTTTTAAATAACAAGTGTGGGAAAAGGGAACAATTTTAGTTCGACATTGCTTGATTTGTGGACTGCCACTGAACATTCCCCTGAGGCTTTATTTAGTCATCGTGAACAAGCGATGAATCACAGATGTTCGCGGTTATTACATAAAGCCCGCTTGCGGTTACTGCAGTTCAAATGCGGTTACTACAGTCCACCAGCGTTTACTATAGTTCACCTGCGGTTACTACAGTCTACCAACGTTTACTATAGTTCACCTGCGATTACTACAGACCACCAACGTTTACTATGGTTCACCTGCGGTTACTACAGTCTACCAACGTTTACTATAGTTCACCTGCGGTTACTACAGTCCACCAATGTTTATTATTGTTCACCTGCGATTACTAAAGACCACCAATTCCACTATTGTTCACCTGAGATTACTACAGACCACCAACGTTTACTATAGTTCACCTGCGATTACTACAGACCACCAACGTTTAATATAGTTCACCTGCGATTACTACAGACCACCAACGTTTACTATGGTTCACCTGCGGTTACTACAGACCACCAACGTTTACTATAGTTCACCTGCGATTACTACAGACCACCAACGTTTACTATAGTTCACCTGCGGCTACTACAGTCCACCAACGTTTACTATAGTTCACCTGCGGTTACTACAGACCACCAACGTTTACTATGGTTCACCTGCGATTACTACAGACCACCAACGTTTACTATGGTTCACCTGCGATTACTACAGACCACCAACGTTTACTATAGTTCACCTGCGATTACTACAGACCAAAAACGTTTACTATAGTTCACTTTCGGTTAGTACAACCCATCTGCGGTTACTACAGTCCACCTTCGGTTACTAACCCACTTGTAGTTACTAATGAACCCGTACGATTAATTCAGTTCATATGGGGTTACCACAATAGGACTGTCGTTACTCCAGTACAACTGTGGTTACTACAGCACACCAGTTCTTGCAACAGCTAATCTTCGGTTACTACAGACCCACTGCTGTCACTACAGTCCACCTGCGGCAACTACAACCCCCCTTTTGGTTCCAACAGAGCACCTACGGTTACTGCAGTTCAAATGCCGTTACTGCAGACCACCAGCGTGTACTACAGTCCACTTGTCGTTACAACAGCCCACCTGCGGTTACTGTAACTTACCTGTGGTTACTGTAGAACGCCTGCGGTTACTACTGCCCACAATAGTTTAATATAGTTTACTTGTGGTTAATACAACCCATCTGCGGTTACTACAGTTCACCTGTGGTTACTAAAGTTCATCTATGGTTCATCTAAGTCTACTGCAGTTATTACAGCCTACCTAATTTTGTGACAGCCCACCTGCGGTTATTAGAGTCTTGTAGTTACTATATTTTTCCTGCGGTTATTAAAGGGTATGTTTGACGAGGCGCACTCGTTTATTTGTCTATCACTGTAAAAAAAAACTTCCAAATAATAATAAGTTAATCAATAGAAGGATTTTGAATTAGTCTTCATTATTGTTACACAAAGTAAATTAGTGATTTGAAAAGTAAAACATTAGTATAATTAATTTTATAATTTCGACTATTTTTAAACAGCAGTATTTTGTTTTAATATTGCACTGACATAATCTAAATCATTCGTAAGAAAATTATATTCATTTAATATATTTTCATGCTTGTATAAGAGATTTATGAATTTTATGAAATTATACACATATGATGTATATTTAATACCAAATGTACGCTGAATGCATCCTAGTTTGTAGTTATATGGATTTTTAAACATTTAAAATAATATTTCCACGATTAGTTAAAGTCAACAAACCTTTTTATGTATTTTAATCTGGTAAAAAATTCAAATTGATGATTTAAAAGTAATGAAGTTATATTATAAACTGTTAATAATCTGATACAAAAATATCAGATTTTATGCGTGTAACAGTATTTGGAATATTGTTGGTCGCGATTTGCCATTATATTAATGAAATATTTATGATCATAACTTAAGATATTTTTATCTTAAGTGTTTCCGAATCTATTCTTATTTCATACACTAAGGGTTTTAATAGTGTAAATGGAACTCCATGCATGTAAGCTCAAGACATGTGGGATTTTAAAGTCAATTTTTAAACTACCGTTCTATTTTCCCTCACATATTATGTGTCCCAGGCATCCCGACCTCGTAATACTATGATCCAATGTCAAAACTGTTAATTGATACAGCTTGGCCAGTTGTTAGTAGAAGAACCAAAACATAACAATTAATAGAAATAGCTATTTAAAAATTAAATTTAAAATATAGTAATTTTAAATTTGTGTCATAACGTAGTATTTAATATAAGTTTTATATATACGTTCTCTTATTATTTCAACCATTGTTCAAATGTCAACTAGTCTAGTTGTCATAACCTTATTGACGCTATACTAAAGTATAATAAAGTAGTTGCAAGTACAATGAGTCCATATACATTATTAATGTTTAGTCAATTTAATTGCTCTAATACCGTGTTAAGTGATATCAAATTCACTGTCAAACGACTGTCTCGCAGACTCACAGTTCGTTGTCGTGTAGAAGAGGGGGAGGGTTCCGCCTGTGTAGGGGATGTTGACGGGGCGGGGGTGTCTGGTGGTGACATCAATTGATGGCAACAGCGGCTCTTAGCGTTGATGCAAATTTGATTTTTAATAGAACGGTTTTGGGGCGGATAACCTTCTTGTGTACTTAACGGTCAGTCAATCGTTTATCTTGAAGAAAATGTTCACTCATAAAATATAGCAGTGAAAATATTAATATAATTTTATTTTATTTTTATGTGTATCATTTTAGGTAGCTACTACGGATCACATGAGATCATGAGAACTATGATGTCCCTAGTCTCAAATGAAACGATGACAGTACTAACATTACAGCTGTTTTGAAGGAATATTTAAACTGAGGTGAAAGTCAACTAAAGGTAAACAGATAAAGAAAATTCTAAGTAATTTATTTCCAGCATATATTACTTCTGTATCCTTTGCAATATGATGTAAACCGTTGTTCATCACTCGGGCTAAAAGTTTTTTTTTCTGTCCCAGTAAGAAAAAATTACCCTACTATTAATTAATGTCATTACCTGTGGAAGAATTTTTGTTAAAACCTTGATTTTAATGTCATTATATGTGACTGGTGAAGAAAATAAATTATAATAAATCTTAACCCAATATGTATGCATTTCAGCTATTAAACTAATAATGAAACCATTATCCAGTAATTAATCGATAAATTATATTATAAACAATCAATTATGCAATGTTTACTGGTACTGTATCCTAACATTCCAAGGTGAAATTTTTTATTTTATGCATAAATAATGACCTAAATATTTAAATTAAGTTTGAATATTTTTAATTTGGTCTAAAATTATACTTATTTAAAATTGACACGTTTGTGGGATTTGTTTGCTGTATTATTGAAATGTTTTTCTTATCAGTGGACAACTTAGCTTATAGGCCTACCAATTTAGGTATAAGCTATTCAAAAAATGTTTCACCGTTTAAGATTCAATTCCATTAAGTCTTCTTCCAGCACAAGCCGTTGTTCTTGCTAATTGCTTCATTTCCATTGTCATGTAATCCAAACTGGCTTACCAATAAGGCTACTTGACTCTTATCAAGGAAGAGTTAAAAAATAATTTGTTGTGTAGGTTTTTGAATTTAAAAAGTTGCGAAGGTTTACATGTTTGTAAGGGATTTTTAAGTTCATAATGAATAAATCTGTGCTCATAACCTTAGATTAGAAGATAACCGGTTAGCGATTGATTCATTTAAACGTCCATACTAAGGTCAACCGTGTTAGTCAAATTTAACAAAACAGTTACTTCAGTACATCTATCAATGGTATAAGGTTCAATATTAGTGAAATATGATTCAGACACGTGATAAAATATGGATGAACTTTTATAAGCTTCAACAAAAATAAAAATAATTTGAAAACATTTTTTTTATTAATTGGTAAAAAAACATTAGTAATCTAAGATTTCCTTATAAATTAATAAAAACTAGCGATTGCCCACTGGTCGAAATTCGACCAATATTTCATTTGATCTGGGCCCAATTTGTTGAAAAATAATTCATAAACAAAACATAATATGTTCTCCCTGGTTTGCTAGCATTTGATATTACAACAGCTGTCCAATGATTTTATCACTTACCCTTCTTCCATAAGATTAACATTGAAACTTTGAAAGCCTGTGGGGCATAGCCCTGGGGACCATTATGAATTAAAATGCGATTCTGCTCATCTACTGGACAATACCTTTCTAACGGTATGGGCTGATTTCTCATACAATGCACACGAGCTGAGAAAAAAGGAGGAAACGAAACATGCTTACCTATTAATATATAAAAATAATTATACTTTTCATAAGTATAATGTAAAAAACATTGAACCTTTTTTTCTTTGGACCATTACTGTTTATAACTATTACTTTGTCGATTAAATTTCTTGTTCGTAGGTTCAAAAAAACTATCGAAGTTGCCATTACAAATCAGTATACCAATTCAAATACCAGACTATAGGAATTTGTAGATTCAAGTTACTTTAAGAAGTTGAGCAAATTTGATGCATGGACCTAACTATTTTAAATGAGTATAATTTTCAAAGTTGGTTGTTGTTGCCGGATTTCCAACAATACATTCTCTTATCTCCATCGTTATCGTAGGTGAGGTCTTTCTTCATCCCCCTTGTTATTTATGTTTGACCCTTAGGCTAAGGGCTCTTTTTACCCCACAGTGGCTGCTCTAATAGCCATACATTAACGCAGGATACAAAGGGGTTCCGCAAACTCCGCGAGAACTTTTAACTGAAATAAACAGCCGTGGCAATTACAAAGAATAATTGAAGGTCCTGCGTTTTCCCCCTCGCTTTTAAGGAGTAGTACATACGTAGAGACTTTTAACACAGGAGGCCAACACATTTGCCAAGTTATCATGCAAATAACTTATATTAACTTATCATGGTGTATGTAAGAGTCTATATAGTAACAATATTGAGGTTTATGATTTTTATAGTAAGAGAGTTTGACTGTTAAATATAGTTAGTTAGTATAGAAATTCAATTATAAACTGTTCTTCTACATTATAAAATTTTGGATACGAATTAGTTTTCAATTATTTATTACATTTGTTATGTGAATTTTGTCACTATTTTACAATTTATGTATTCAAAATTAAAAGTAAATAAAAGTATAATACATGGTACTGGCGACAACTCATGGAAGCGAAGGGTACGAACTGTCGAACTCTCTCAACTAAGTCCATGGCAGAAACATTTCGTAATGCTCAATCCACAAGATTCATCCGCATGATTGTTGAAATATTGAGTCGCCTACTTTGAAGCTTGTGCTAAATAAGGTTATAACACTTTTATGTGGATTGTGAAACCCCAATACCAGATTTTATACTTTTATTCAATCATAATTTTGAATAAGGAATTTTCTAAAATGGTGACAATTATTAGAGTAAGAGCATGAAAACGGCAAACTTAACGAATATCATGGGAGTCAAAGAAATTGGAATAAATTCGCTTTGTTGAATAAAAGTCGCGTCTTCGTCTAACGTTATTCCGTCTTGTCAAACAAGTTTCAATACTCTCCATTGCTTGTTACCACGCGATTTCAAAGCAAGTTTGTTAAACTTTACTTCGTCTACATGAAGTCAAATTTGTAACATCGTTATACACGTATTACATGTGTTGTGGGAAATACTCGCTCAAACGTTTACAAGTTAAATGTTGAAAGTTTGACTGTCATTGGATACACCGTAATGTACTAATGTACTAAGCACTGTGCTGTCAACTTAAAAGTTTTAAAAGTTGTAACTATCTTAAATGTTTGTTTTATCATAAAATCAATTGTTTAAATGATTGCAGAAATAATATTAGTTATAACCGTCTTCCAATACTTTTTAGTAATACAACCTACCATTGAAAATATTACCTGTTATTGTATCTACCAACATAAAATGCATTAAGGTAGATATAATACAACACCTTAACTGCAGGTCTGAATTCATAAATATTTCGCTAAAAAATGTAATTTACAGTATTTCTATAATACAAGGTGCGATTACGAAGTTTTTTTTTAACAGTTGTATTTTGTGTAAAGTATTCTTTATTCTTCTAAGCCCCTCGTGTATAAAAGAATTTTAAGGGGGTGTCAATCTTACCTTGTGTATAAAGTTATTGATGTTTCCCCCATATGAAAATGTTCTTGCGAAAGTATATTAGTTTTTCTATGACCTCTAAAATTTGAGACAAAGTGATTACCTTTAAAATGCAAAATTATAATAGTACTGATAGTTTTGTGGATTATCCACTCACTCAGACTTAAATAAAATATTGTTTACCCCATATTACAAATATTTTATGTTCAAAGTTCCTGTGATAATTCATGTAATAGTTCCAGTAAAATAATAATTACAAGTTTTAATAAAACTGGCTCTTAGGAGAACCTCAATAACACAAACAATAGTAGCCACAAATACTACAGTAGTTACCGTAGTGATGGCCACACATTGGACATTCCGGTGTTGGCTTTTATTTGACACTCATTGGACATGTGGTAAATCACAGATCACAACGGGCGACAATTTCTTGCTGGCTTGTTTATGAGTCAGGTTATGCGTTTGAACACACCTGCATCGTTTATTGAGATTATGGTTTAGTCATTTTTTTTTTTAATTTAAATGTTTCAACGATTTTGCCATAGGTTTTACTTACAGAATTTTAAATGTACATTTAAGAAATATTAATGATATGATTATTCTTAAAATGTATCAAAAAATTATTCGAGATAGGCCTGTGTAGTTTTTACTTGTGTAACAGTTCTTAATTATTTAGATAATCTTACACAAAAAATTTAAGCAGTTATCGTGTTTTCAATAAGAGAAAAATATATTATTTGAATTCGGCCTAGTTTAAGACAGTATAGAGAAGATGGCCAAAGAAAAATACAAAAATTCCTTCTTTAAATTTAAGTTATAATTTTACTAACTTAGCTTTATACATTTTTTACGTTTAATTTTTAAGGTAATTCACTTTTTAGGTAAATTAAAACCTTTCTGCGCATTGTTGATATCAGACAAAAGTCTAAATTTGTACAACCGGAATTTCTCCAGGCTTTTTACAAAAAATATATTCATAAAAAAATATATTCATAAAAAAATCATAAAATGTCTTCTTAGCTTAATCCGGTGGAACCTGGATTAATAATTCTAACATATTCGGCCCAGTTTTGATTATTGCCTCAGCGATGTCAATTACCGTACCTGCATATCCGGCAACATGGTAGCCCCCACTGATTAACTATTAACATACTGATTACGTGGTAATCCTGGCCCGGACCTGCACTTACACATGTATTGGTCGATATGGAACCCCTATATACACACGAGCGATGCAAATACTGCAATATGAACGTGGTGCTAACAGTGATAGTGTCAGGTCGTGTACCAAGTTCTTAAAAAAGCTCTAAAACTGTTTGCAGATTTGATTTTATTTAGTTAGTTGCAAAAACATTTAACATTATACATTACCAAGCTAATATAATTTGAAATTATTTGATTATATGCGACATTTATTAATAACCCAATCATGCTGGTTCACGAACTCATGTATACAAGGTGAGTTTTAGGTTCCCTATTTATTTCCATACGGTATAAGTTAGAAAGTTTAAACTCCGCTCGTCTATGTTAGACCTAAATATCTTGTTTTTCATGTGTTCATTTACTTTAAACTTTCAATGCGGGATGGTCCTCAAGGTGAAAGGCAAAATGCTTGAATGTAAGCATAAGTTGATATGTACATATAATTAAAGGTCTCTGTTAGTAGAATACAATGCCGAAAACCGGACCTATAAAGGACGACCGAGTCAAAAACGGCAGGCGATCAAAATATGCCTTAAAATCATACTGCTGAAAACAAAAAAATACCATATTAGCCTACCCGAGACACTAGAGAGAGGTTACTGGAGAGAGGGACACTAGCGAGAGACACCCGAGAACTTCTTTTGAGGTCAAGTTTGTGGAAAATTGCTTAGAATAAAAAGCCCTTTTTGGTGTATTATATGACGTAGGCCAATGCAGTTTTCGTGACGACTTACATTATAGGGACGTCCCTAAAAGAACGCTTGAGAAAAACTTCATTGGCCTACCTCATATCATATATCATTTTAAAGGGCTTTGTATTCTAAGCAATTTGCCGTAATTGTGACCTCAAAAGGTTGAGCGTATCGGGAGTTATTGCATTTTTTTTTTTTTTTTTGCAGCAACAATATGATTTTAATTGATAGTTTGATCGCTTGCCATTTTTTACTCGGTCGTCCTTTCAATGTCCGGTTTTCGACATTGTATTCTACTAACAGAGACCTTTAATTTGATGTCCATATCAATGCTTACGTTTAAGAATCACGCCTTACACCTCGTGAACCGACCCTCATTGGAGGTGATTAGTCAATGAACACACGAAAAACAAAAAAATATTTAGGTCTAACATAGATGTGCGGAGTTTAAACCTTCTAACTTATACCGTATGGAAAATAAATAGGGGAGAAGGGACTTAAAAGTCACCCTATATATGAAAATGAAAGAATGGTGTTTTGCTTCTGTTGATCTTAAAATGAAAAAGTAACATGGTCTCCAACTTGGATCTTACCATGGCTACTGCCGTAATAGCGAATTCACCATAAGGAAATGCGCTAAAAGATAACCAAATGCTTCGTTACTGAAAGTGTTAAAACAAAAATTTCTGGAGCTGATTATCTGAAGATCTTGGAAATATTATAAACCTAGGTATTTTAACTACTGGTATTGTCCAACAAATATAAAGTTGAAATATGAGGACAAATTATTCGTCGTGACACTCCATTCACTCATAATGACTCGTATTCAGGCTAGAGTTTGCCCTAATTTGCCAGTTTCATGTTGAGTTTTTTGCTGGGATTCTCAGTAAATCCCTCGGCCAATTGCGACTTATTACCATGCAATAAGCAGTTGTGTATTTGAAAACACTCAACCCAATAATGATGATGGGATAAGAAGCACTTATCTGAAATAGCTCTTATTCAAGCAATGGGACAAACTTTTTTGCCTCATTAAGGCATTCTTTTCATTCCAAAATGATGGAATTTTGTATAAATAATAAGTGTTTCAAAACGTTTAATGACAATACAAGGTGGGCCAACTGAAAAGTAACATTACATTCTTTAAAGTTGTGTTATAAGAGAACTGATATTGTAAAACTTTCAAATAATGTAAACGTTTTGTACTAAAAGAATTATTTATCACACAGTTTGCTTGTACCCATTATGCAACATAATTAAGAATAACCTGGTATAACCTGTACCCCAAATCGGTAATAAACTTATAAAATTAAAATGAAAACAAAATGAACCTTGCAGAATTACGTGATAAGAAAAAAATTAAATATACTACACAACATTTATACGTTATTAATTATTTAATATTTCTTATTATAATACTATTAAAAAGAGGTATTATAAAATAAACTCTTTAATTACTTTATATGCGGTAACTTTACATTCTATTACTCTATACAGGGTGAGTTTCTTAAAGCGATCCAATAGCTAACTTTTTTATTCTATATCTGACATTATACTTCTTAAGGGGGGCCCTTCTAATGTTATTCTTACCGAACTAAAAATGAACTTTAATTGCCTCTAGCTCCCTAACCGTTAGGTTTAGAGAAAATGGCACAGGATAAAAAGTCTTAAAATCAAATTTAATTCCAAAAACACCAAAAAATGTAGGGTGTTCCATAAGAAATTTTAATGTTGGTCACAATATTGGAAAATGGCGGGAAACTTTGAAAAGTGAAATACATACCTAAAAGAAAAATAAAAAAGTAAAAGGGTTCCTCCATAAGAAGTATTCTGTCAGATATACAATTAAAAAGTTAACTATTGGATCACCTTATGAAACTCGCCCTGTATAATGTAGAATCTAATTAATTTCCATTCCTCCTACAAGAAAACAATTATATACTAACAAATTATTTTCTGTTTCTAATCTTAAACTCATTTTGAGATTTTAGTTTTTGGTTAAAATGCCTTTACAATTTAAAAAAAAGTATAATATCCTTATTAAGGTGCTATGTAAATTTAAAAAAAATTAAATTACAGACTAGTCCCCTGTTATCAAATGTTTACATAAATAATTAAGGAGATGGGACTTTTCCAGTTTACATGATGAACTGCTTGCAACGTTTTCTTCAAACCTTTAGCTGAGTGTTGTGACAAGACCATCCCAACAGTCAGCGCTGTCGTTTCCCACACATCATCACATGTTAGTCGTGAGATGAGGTGTAATTACTTCTGCAGAGACGAATTTACATCATATGCTTGAATTTGTCTCTCAACCTTACAGGATTTTAATCAATGATTCTATGTATTATGTCCCGGCATTATATACCTTACATTTTTAGTTAGTGTTAGATCAAAGCTTAAATGGTATTCAGCTTAATAATTTTACACTACGGTAAAAAAAGAAGAGTTAATTCGGTAATTTAGCTAGGAAATAATAAAATGTAGTAAGGGTGTAACGATTATTCGTTACAGGATTTTTATTTTATTTTACGTGGGAAAAAGTTTTAGTTACATAAATAAATGAATGAATTTTAATGAATTTTAAATGAATGAATGAATTTTAGTTAAATAAATGAATGAAGGATTTGAATAAGTGTGAGAAACAATTATTATTTTCAAGTCGAGACGCGGTAGTTGTCCGAGGCCGGGAACAGTTCACTTCAAGACGTAGGAGGGGTGGACAGATTTGAATTTACCGTTGAAGTTTGAAGCGAATGCGTGCGACGGCAGAAGCGATAAAGGCGAGTCCCGACCGCGGCCAGGCCTCATTTGGTGGTTAATCAGTGGTACGAGCAGTGCAGCGATCTACATTAAACTGTGTTTTTCCTTGTACCCTCATTTGGAGGTAAGATTTTCATTTATTTAGTTTAAGACAAAAATAAATCTTTTAATTCCAGAAGAGTTTTATTCAATTGTTGAATAATTAATTGTCAAATTGTTATCCAAACTGATGTAGTTAAACATGTAGAAAACTGTTTTAAGAGTAGACCACGTGCTGTGGAAAATTAGTCAGTGAAAGAGGACGTAAATTAATTAATTAATTTGATGAATTTGAGATCATAATGCTATATTGTATGTTTAATATTGTTTTATCCAGGATTTAATAGAATTTCTTTCCGACAGACTACTATGTAGTATGTAGGATTAAATGAATGAAGGATTTTAAATGGTTACAAGGCAATTTAAATGTAATTTCATGGTATATCTACTCTGTAAATAATAAAAAGAAAATATTGTTCAAGGTTAGTTAATTTTCAGGAGATTTTCAAATGAAATAAATTAGAGACCTACAAGTAATAAAGAGCTCGAATTTATTAAATATTGTACACGTCAATAACTCTACAGCCAAATGTAAGATTTCAGTACTCTATATAATTGCTTTAATTTTTTGGAGAAAAACACGAGACAAAAATAAGTTTAATTAATTTTTCTTATATCACATGCACTGGGCTTAGGGAGGGGAGTAGTGAAGTTGTGTACCAGGTTGTAAGATGGGGGAGTTTCCACAGGGTTCACCCCTTGGAGGAGTCATTCTGGCCTTTCATCGACTGTGGAGTCGCTCCAGTAGGTGCCCGAGGCACTTGGTTACCGAGGACCACATGCTGTTCCTGTACCGCTCCATCCCACCGGGTCACTGTGGTGTGGGACCTGATGCTGCTTGCTGAGACCAAGGGGAGCCGGCCACGTGGCGATCCACAACCCCTCGGACCTTTCCCTGGTCACCGACGCGGCACCCGAGGATCTTCTAAGTGATGAGTACACCAGTGCATGTATTTTGATTTTGGGGGCCCCTTTTGCAATTTAGACACATTATGTAAATTGAGGACTTTATTGTGTAGCCTATGTTTAGGAGGACATGTAAATAGCCCAGTGTAATTAATTGGCTGTAGATTATAAAATAATTTATAGCGTTCTGCTCCTGAGTAACATTGTTAATTTTGTTTTTGGTTTTTCGCATCCTTGCGCAGAGAAATGTAAAAATGAATTTATGTAAAATAAATCTTTCCTGGAATTTTGACATGTTTTATTTTGCTGACCAATCCATGCTCTGTTGTACTAAGAACTCACAATTGAAGGGCTTTAAGCTGAAGTGTGGCATCCCAAACCTTTCAATAAGAAATTCAAATTAGCAATGAGAGTGTGAGGGGTGTGACAAAAGTGCGCCACTCTGCTATTCAAAGTGAGTTAGTAACTCAAATACAATAAGAGCGTGGTGCGAGCAAAATAAAATAAAATAAAGTTCATAAACAATCATGGCATTTAATGTAGACCTGTTACTCAAGGATGAGTTATTGTATGAGTTGCAATGGCGGGGGTTTGCTGTGACGATAGATAACACTGTTGCAACTTTGAGAAAACAGCTTAGGAAAGCGTTAAAGGAGGGTATTCCAACAGATTGGTATAATTTAACGGTTTTAAGGGTTTCAATCGAGTTAGATAACTGTAGGGAGAAGGTAGGAGAGCTCAAAGAAATCATTTCTGGCGTGGCAAAATTTAAGGAAGTTGTTCATTTGCATAGACTTAAGGAGAGAGCAGGTCATCTCAAGCGAAGGTTAAATAATTTGTTAGAGAATGGGGAATCGCGTTTATCGGAAGAACCTCGGAAACAGGTGAACGAATGGTTAGGCGAGATAGAAAAGTGGGAAATGGCGCTTTGTAAAAGGGTGGATGATTTAGATAGTGCCGCGGTGGACGAGGTTTTGCGAAAATTAAGCGAAAGCCACGAAGCCGAGGAGAGTAAGTTGGAAATCGAAGCAAATCAAATCAGTGATGATGTTTTTATTTCGAATAGTAGTTTGCCAGAATCCGGTTTGTTGAAGGGGTCCGGTCATGGGGTAAACGATGATAAGGCTATGATGGCCTTGATGATTAATGAGCGGGAAACTGATAACCAGCGAGGTAATGCGAACTTTGTTGGGGAGTACTCAACTCAATCCTCAGTCAGTCAAGGAAATAAATTATTTACAAAGTTAGTAAATCCTTTAGAAAGGATTTTGAGAGAAATTCCTCCAAACACTAACGGTCTTGACCATGTTAAACTTTTAAGTTTAATTAATGTAATAAATAAGATTAAGTTGC
This sequence comes from Neoaliturus tenellus, assembly GCA_030545055.2. NCBI lineage: Eukaryota > Metazoa > Arthropoda > Insecta > Hemiptera > Cicadellidae > Neoaliturus > Neoaliturus tenellus. The sequence continues at coordinate 41,830,984 of CM061533.1, read as the reverse complement.
ATGGTAAGTTAAGAGACCTAAAGTCACTCAGGTGACTAAGTTTGCTAAAGTCACTCAGGTGTTAGATTTAGTAACGAGTTATGTCAGCGAACCTTTGTTGGGTAAAATCAATTTCCTTATTCAATCCGGATCCAGTCTCAAAGAAGCACAGACCTCATTGTTAAGATACTTTATTCCGCGCGGAATGTATGAGAAATTGAAGAGGGATATGGTACATAGACCTCAACGGGTGAATGAACCTTTAGCCATGTACGTGTGCGAAATTAAGAGAAATGTCGAAATACTTATGTGTGAATATTCTGAGGAGGAGTTAATCGAGATTATTATTTTGGGCATCAATCCGAGTGATAGGAGCAAGTTGGTATTCCAAGGGCTGCCTAAAACTTTCCAAGACTTAGAGAAAATGTGTATGTTTGCGCAGAACATCGATTATAGCGATAAAGAACGCGACGAAAAAGTAAGGAATCCATCACGAGGGAGTTATGTAAATAGGGGAGGTGTTAATAACATAACAGGATCTCGGGGAATTAACAGCAGTAACGGTGATACTCAGGTGTGTTTTTATTGCTTTAAACCAGGGCACAGGATTAGGGATTGCTGGAAACGAAACAAAGAAAGTCGGGGAGGATACGGTAGAGGACAATTTTCTCGCGGTGGTTATCGGAGGGAAGGTGCTAGTAGGGAGGTTGCTAATTCGCCAGCAGGAAACCAAAATTCGGAAAACTGTTAGATAGGAAGAGTGCCTTCCATAAAACAGGATCTGTAAATAGGAAAAAGGTTAAAAGTAAATTGAGAAAATCTGTAGATTATGTAAATAATGTTGGGGTTAAAGAGCATGTGAAAATAGAAAAGATTAAAATGAAAAAGATGGAGAGAAAGGTTAGAAATAAACTGTGGTTTAAGACGAAGAGAGGTATTTACAATTTACCCACAGTCGATGTGAGTTTTGGTAAAGGTGTAAATAAACTTGCGTTGATAGATTCTGGTTGTTCAGTAAATATTTTAAACAATAAGGTATATGAAGAGTTAGCCAGCAGTAAATTAATAATCAATTTTTCGGAAGATAAGATTAATTGCACGACTGCCACAAATGAACCGGTTGAAATAATCGGTGTTTGTAAGATTAAGATAAAGATCCAAGATAGGTCGTGGGCGATTAAGTTTGTAATTGCAGAAAATGTAAGCTGGGATGTAGTATTAGGAATAAATTTTATAGAGAAAACCGGACTGATTTTAAACTTAAGAGAAAATCTTGGTTATTTTGCATTTAATGAGGGAAATTTTTTTAATTTAAATGTTGATGTAAATCCTGTGAAGGTTCCGACAAAGGAAGGTATACATGAATTAAAGATCGGGTGTGAAGAGCTCAAAGAACGTATTATAAATTTAGTAGATAATAATCCCCACGTTTTTACCAACGAGATCGGTAAGGCAATTGATTTTCAATGTGAAATAAAACTTAAGGATAAAACACCTGTTAAAATAAGGCCATATCCGGTATCACCACCAAATATGAAGATAATGCGAGAGATAACAGATTCTCTTTTAAAGCAGGGAATTATCGAACCAAGTTTGTCATCGTATTCATCTCCCAGTTTTCTGGTAAGCAAAGGCGAGGGAAAAGGATATCGCTTAGTGACCAATTATAAAGAATTAAATTCAAAGATCGAGCCGATTGTACACCCAATAGGCGAACTTCAGGGATCTTTTAATTATCTCAGCGGCGCGTCAATCTATACAGTACTGGATTTAAATAATTCATACTACCAAGTCCCGCTGGATCCGAAGAGCAGGCACCTGACTGCATTTAGCACACCTTACTCGCTATATCAGTACACTCGTTGTCCATATGGATTGCATTTGGGTTCAGGGCTGTTGTCGAGTTACTTGGACAGAGTGTTTTCTGATATGAAATTCATAAGCGTTATTTCGTTTGTGGACGACGTGGTGGTATTTTCAAAAAGCCCTGAGGAGCACATAGCACACTTAACAGAAGTGGTAACACGTTTATCTAAGGCTAATCTAACGGTTAACCCGAGCAAAGTACTATTCGCAGCTAAGGAGATAAGTTTCTTGGGACATCGGGTGTCTCATAACAGCTTAAAGATAGACCCTGAGAGAACGAAAGCGATTCGCGAATATAAGAGCCCCACCAATTCCAAGAATTTGAGCAGGTTCATAGGAATGATTAATTTTTATTCTCGATTCATAGAGAATTATGCCGTATTGTGTGCTCCGTTGAATGAATTACGGAAGAAAAACGTAAAATTTAAATGGACGGAGGAATGTGAAACAAACTTCCAGAAGTTAAAGGAATGTATTTGTAACCCTCCCGTACTACGACTCCCAAACTATGAATTGCCATTTATTTTGCAGACGGATGCTAGCCAAGTAGGGTGCGCAAGCGTCTTATTGCAGGAAGTAGATAGTGTAAGGTACCCACTACATTATTATTCAAAAAAGTTTACAAAACAAGAGTTAAACCTGTCTGTATATGAAAAGGAGGCATTAGGTGTTGTTTTATCAATTCAAAAGTTTAGGAGCTATTTGGAAGTAATGCCATTTTATCTGGAAACCGACAATCAGGCGCTTTCGTGGGTTTTATCACACCATAACAAACTAGGGAAGTTAGGTCGTTGGACAGAATTAATATTAGGTCTGCCCTTTAAGGTTAGGCACATAAAAGGTAAAGATAACAAAATAGCGGACTGCTTGTCCAGAATGTTTGAAGGGCATCCTAGCATAGAGGTTGAAGAAGAGATTTCTGATGAGAAAGTAAATGAAATGGATCAGTTTGTAAATAATTTAAATGAAGTCATGCAATCGCAAGGGATAAATGTTGTAACTGATTATCCGCTAGCTTTTACAGACTTACGGGAGCATCAGGCTAACGATAAGGAGATAATGGAATTAATGAGTAGAATAAAAAGGGGAGAGGACTTGACACATTTTACGATTCAAAAAGGCGTGTTGTTGTTTAAGCCCCCTAACAAAACCAAAGGTCGAATAGTGGTGCCGAATGCATTAAGGAAAATGGTATTACATTACTACCATGACAGCGTTAGCACCGGGTGTCACTTAGGAGTTTCTAAAACAATGAATAAAATCAGGAGCAATTTTTATTGGGAAAAATTATTAGATGATGTTAGAGAGTACGTGAAACAATGTGAAGTATGCGCGCGGTCAAAACAAGCGCAGCGAGTATACCACGGGGAAATCAGTAGTGTCAAATTGTTGGTGCTGGCCCAGTTCAAGGTCACCTGAGGGATGACGTCATCGAGGTCAATGACCTCACCGATGACGTCATCGATGACGTCATCGATTGCGTCATCGATGACGTCATCACTAATGACGTCATTTCGATGACGTCACACCCATGACGTCACAGAAATGACGTGCTGATGACGTCATCACCCCTTACGTCATCAAAATGACGTCACCGACGCCACTGAGGTCAAGGTCACGCCGAAACTTAAAATTTTTTGGCACTTTTGCCGTTTCTCGCACTACGCTCCGAGTTTCAGTCAGAGTCCCCGTGACCTTGACCACTTGGAGCGAATTTTCGACGAGAAACGGCAAAAGTGCCAAGTTAAACTCGAGTTTCTGACATGACCCTGCCTAAATGGGCAATCGGTTATCCCTCAGGTGACCTTGAACCAGCACAACACCAACAATATGATATTACTGTGACCTTGAAAACCTAACAACGGAGCGCCGACACCGATGCGCACCCCACGACAGCCACCGAGTGACTGACTGTCAGGCTCTGTGTACTCTAGGTATATGGGGAAGTGGAGGGGGAAATCTCAAGGTCATCCAAATGGAGTTTTAAAAAAGTTGAAGAGTAGAAAGACTACTCTTGTGCTTCCTGGGCGACCTCATCAATTTCCAACGGATCTGTAAACCAATCCGATCTGTAGCGGCAGGAGTCCAGAAAACAGGTGCACCACCCATCAGGTTGTCCGTAGCACTTCCGACAATTGGTAAGATTGGAGAAATGAAATTTAATACACCGCTGCGGACAACAAGTGTAAAAGTAGTTGGATTTGTAGATTTTGAAAGTTTGTAGTACCGGTGGTGGCAGCTGTTGGTTCTTGCATCTACACCTGCAACATCCGAAGCATTCACATTGCCGGCAGGCCAGCCCGTCCACTTGCCATCTTGGTAGTAGGAAACACTTGCCCTCGCAGCAATAGGTTGTCCCTGTCTCTTCCTCCCAAAGCTTCTTTGCACAATGGACGACGCCTTGTATCTCTAAACACTTATGCTCGCAACATGAGACACGCTTAGTTTCCATACTTGATGTTGCTTTGGCGAGGGAGCAAGATGAAGTGATGCCGTGGCCAGCAGGAATGGAGCTTATATAAACTAAGGTGAGTGGAGGGGGAAAGGTCAAGGTCATCCAAATGGAGTTTTAAAAAAGAAAAGAGTAGAAAGACTACTCTTGTGTATCTATAGCGATTTCATTGATAGTGAGTGCTTCTGTATGCCAAGTTGATCTGTACTGACAGGCTCCTAAATAATGTTTGCAAAAACCTGCAAAATGATTGTTGCACAATTTGCAGCCAGTTAGCTGTTTTAATGTGAATTCAATGCAACGTTCAGGGCAACAAGTGTACTTATGCCCTCTCATCTGGTACACATGGAATGTCTTCAACTCCGGTTTCGGCTTCTTCCAAGACTTGCACTTACACATGCATTGACCAAAAGCTTCACATTTTCTACACGCCAGGCCATCCGCAACATCAATGTCATTCGGCCATGAAAAACATTTCCGTTCGCAACAGTAGTTGAGTTGACTCTCCATGTTGCTGTGGTGAAGGTGCGCGATGAAATGATGTTGCAGTCATTGAGAGTGCACGTTAAATAAACTCAGTGGAGGGGGAAAGGTCAAGGCCATCCAAACGGAGTTTTAAAAAAGATAACTAGTCGTCCTCCTCCTCCTCATCCGTTGTACTTAGAGAGCTGTCAGACGAAGAGCTCCGTGCAGGTGCTCCCCAGATGAAAAACAAATCAATTTTAAAACGAAGACCAGGATCTTGCATCATCAATTCCTTTAATTTGTCACATACTAAGTCGACCTTGTGTAAGGTGTCAACAACAAGCTTCCAATTCGTTGGTTCAATATAACTTGTAGTAGAGTCTGCCTCGCTGATAACCACATCCTCCGGCCGTATTGGAGTGTAGAGATGTGTAAAGTTCTTTGGCTGTAGCTGAGGTTCAGGCTGGCTGGAAGTGGAAGGTTGAGTGTGGACCCCTGTCGCATCGAAATCCATAGTCATTCTACATTCAATGTTGGGGTTTTCGTTTAATACATACACCAATTTCTCATGCAACATATCCACTTCTGCCGAGTCTTGCAGATGAACATTCCAGGAAAATGGCCATTCTTCATCCGTAGTGGAGTCAACTCGAGAAAGAGTGCTGTCCGCCATGATAGCTAAGCAAGGAATGATGTGAGCTACAGACTGTGGTAACAGTATTGAAAAGTAGAGGGGGTAAACCAAAAGTATGTGGAGGGGGTATTTGCAAGGTCATTTAATTTGGGTTTTAAAAAAAAGGAAATAGTGGAGGGGGAATTCTCAAGGTCATCCAATTTAGGTTTTAAAAAAAAAGGAATGAAGCTTACTCCTCTTCAGCCTCGTTGTCCCCTGCATCTTCATCAGCCTCATCTTCATCGACGTCAGACTCGCCGTAAGGATAGATCGGGGACATGGGCGAATATTGTGGAGATTGTTGACCGTTGTTGTCGTCCCCTTGCATTCTAACTTGGGACCAATCATAATTTAAATTCATTTGTATTATGATCCCAGGGTTGTCCCGCAGTATTTCCTTCATACGTTCGCAAATTGACTCCAAATAGTGTACACTATCGACCGACAGTGTCCAACCCGTACTTGTACCGACATCAGTAGTGGAGTCAGCTTGGCTGATGGTGTTGTTGTCTGCCATGGTTGCTTGTCGGACAAGGAATGACGGTTGATGTGATGCTCATGCAGGAACATGGTGAAGTGGTGGGGGGTGTGGTGGAGTAGTGGGGGAATTTTCAAGGTCATCCAAACGGAGTTTTAAAAAAAAAGGAAAACTTACAAAGTAACATTGAAACTTTCCAATTGATGGTGGCGAGCGTTTTCTTCTGCAACCTTGCCGACACATGTGACTATGCCGTACAGTATGAAAAGTACAACCATAATAAGGCCGAACAATAAAAGATAGCCGTTGACTATCATGATATTTTCTGAGTGGATCTGTTTTCTTCTTATCGCCCTCTCCTGCATCCTCTTCTCCAACTCGTGGACGAAGTCACAACATGCGTGAGGACATCTTTCATCTGTTGGTAGGTTTGCCATTGTTGATGTTGTCGGTGTGGCTGTTGAAGATGGAATGAGGTTTCCAATCGCGATGTGCCATGTACACCAATAGTCAAGTGGTGGGGGTAACAAAGCAGTGGAGGGGGAAGTTTCAAGGTCATCCAAATTGTGTTTTAAAAAAACCCATCTTGTTACTGAGCTTATATGTCAGTAACAAGATAGGTGTTTCTGCTCTTTTACTTCTTTAATATAATGAAAAAATATACATATTCTACAATGGTTAGGATAAGAAATACAACTGCTAGTCAGCTGAAGTAGTCCAAGTTGTCTGGCTCGGTCTTCATGGATGCTGGTGAGGAAGCCGTTGAGGAGTGTCCAGGCTCTTCCTTTGACTGCCGGGTGTTCCGTATATTGCAAGCGTAAACTTGCACATTTATACGGTAGCCTCGTGCCACCATCAGCTGCAACTCCTTGTATAAGTCGTTTAGCTCCTGCTGAGTCTTGATGCTCACCTCTTCGTAACTTGCGCAACTGACGTTGAGAGACATCCTGATGTTGCTAGGTTGGCTGCTGGAGTAGAAATGAAGCCGAGGCACAGCGTTTGGAGGTACATGGAAAAGTGGTGGGGGTGATGGTGGTGGGGGTATGGAAGATGCAATTAAACACTTCTAAACTTTTTCCATTGATACAAAGGGATGGAACAAATAGCACAGGTGTCCTTGTAGTTTTCAAATCTAAACATTGGTGCTAGAAATCCAAACTGTTTTCTACCACCTTCCTGTACGAACCGTCGAAGGTCTCTGACGGCAGCATTGCCACAAGGCCTACAAAACTTTTCCCCGTCTTGAAACCTATACCAGGAGTATCCCGAATACCCTCTATTATCTTTCTTGTACTCCTCGATATCCTGCTTTACTGTTATAGGGATATTATCTCGTAAAGCCGTCTGGAATAAAGATGCGTCAGTTATAACTCGTTGTAAGCAAAGCTCGTACAAGGTGCTCATCGTTTGCTAGTTGGCAACAGACTGACCGTTCTTTGCATCCAAGCAGGTTTGAATCCTAGTGCGGTAGTGGGGGTAATTGTGAAATGCAAAGGTCAAAGGTCAAGGTCACCCGCGAAGTTTAAAAAAAAATGCAACATATCAATACGTGAAGTCTGTCACATATTGATATGTTGCATTTTTTTTTGTTTTTTTTATTTTTTTGTCTTTTATGATTCGTTTATTTATAAAACATTACAACAACATATGTATAACATTAAAACTTAAATCTAACACTGCTGCTTGTCAGCGATGTGGATGGTCAACTCTGTAGAATTGCTACCCGTGCAGCCGTGCGACACCAGGTATAGACACCCGGGTTGAATAGAGCGAAGATCCTCGTTTTGTAGAAGATGGACGAATCTCTTGGGCAGGTACACCTGGAACTTTGGTTCATCCCCCGGAGTAAATGGCGCCTCGCTGAGACTGCAGCAGATGGCCTCCCCAACTGTAGTTTCCATCTTCTTCATAGCATGGATTATGTAGTGCTTCTCGTCTTTTAGTTCTGAGCACTTCTTTACAGGTAATATTGTTGACTTGGAGTGAGCATTGAACTGCTCGACCAAAGTCTGAAGGAACTGGTGAGATGCCATGGTCAGGTTACAGATCGTCTTCTTGCTCGGAGATGTTGTCGTCTCGGAATCTCGAGTAATACTCATGCCAGGTCCCTGTCTGCTCCCCACTTATATACTCTCCGTTACCCCCACCACTCCCCACTTCCCCATTTTGAAGGTAAGAGGCGAGTTTATAGGCATTTTTCAAAGCGCAATGTCTATCTTTATCATGTTCTGGGCTTTTTGTACAAATACATATGGTTTCCAGCATGTATTGATAATTCTTATCCAATTCCACATCATTAACCGGAACATGAGTAAATCCTTCGATCCATCTTTTCTTTTCCAGCCCCTTTGTGTAAATATTGGTAAACTTGTCTGAAAAGTGATGCATAATGTGATACAAGTCCGTGTAACTTGTAAAACCATCATACCAATCGATATGATGGAAGTGTTTTGAAATCCATCTGTTGGTAGTAGTGGCTTTACTAGTTAAAGACGAATAAGAACATGGTGGTTTAAATAAAAACGAATAAGGAACACTTGTATTCATGTCCAAAAACACAAGTTCTTTTATAATGAATCTATCATCATTACCACGAAACGCTTGAAACTCAATAATACCAGGCTTGGACTTTACTTGTTGTTCTTCTCCCTTGTCCATTTTGAAGGTCACACGTCTGCTCATTACGAAGTCAGGAGGTCAACTGATTTCCACACCACGGTAGGTACTACTTTTATACCAGGCCGTACAGTTGTTGGCGCGTTGGTGTATATTTAACGTGGGCACCGTCCCCAATAGGCCTAACCCCACAAAATGTTGGTTATTGTTTTAAAAAACTAACCATTGTCATTTAAGTTTCCATCTTTATATTTTCCTTATTTTCATTTTCATCACTAACACTTGATTCTTCTCCTCCATCTTCCTCTTCTTCCTGTTTTACTGATGTCTTATGTAGTTGAGCGTACTTTTCCAATTGTCTCCACATCTGTACTTCATGAGGAACTCTATTAAATATAGAAGTATCCACAGGTCCGTATAATATAGGTGCGTCCGGTTGTTTGTCCAAAGTGTCTTCCAGATAATCTTTAATAATCGAACTTGAAAACACCAGTTGTCTCAAGTATCTTGTTATAGGTTCAGTAGCACAAGTTAAAATAAAAAACTCCTCTCGATTAAGTTGAATTTTGTTATCATGTCTTGTTGTGTCTCTAAACCGTAGCTGATGATCACCACGTTGTTTAATGATATCAATTTCCACATTTGAATCCAAAAGTCCTACTTTTGTCTTTCTTCCAAACATGTTACTACTTAAATAGCATTCTAGTAGATGCAAATGTTTCATAAACGATTCCCAAGCACTGTCCGTAAACAAAATCATTTTGGGTCCATGAGTTAAAATTACAGTAGGGGAATAATCTGTAGATTTCATAACACCGATTAAAACACTTTTATCCAAACTGGAAGAGATTGGGTAAAATATTCGCAAAAATACCTCACTCAATATGTTTGGAGAAATATTATCTTCAATATCCCTTTTTCTCTTTTGTATAGTCTTTCTTCTTTTACCTTTTTCTTCAACATTATTACTGGCGTGAAGTTGTCCGCAAACGTTTTGTTCACCTCCTTCCTGGTGACCTTGAGGATCTAAAAACTCAGATATCTCCTTCTCAATATCTACCACATTTTCAGGTGTACCACTAGGAGAAGCCATATTGAATACGATGCTACCCATACAACAGTAGGCAACAAACTGATGAGGAGCGGTCTGTACGCTCTGCTTTTATACTCGCGGAATGAAACAAAACCGGTTCTTACAATACATTTTTAACAATTCCAGTTAAAGGTGTGTATGTTACGATTTTATCATGTAGAATTAAACAGTATGCAGTTGTATTAGCCGGTATAGCATCGTTGAATTCCATTTCTATTTTTATATCCACACTTGAAGACTTTACTGATTCATTTTGTTTAGAACAATCGATTACAACTATTGGGTAGGCATCGAAATATTTGTCAGGTGGTAATAAAGGTGTATTTGTTTTACCGTAATATGAACTTTGGAATCTCGCGTACATATCGTACAATATACTGTATTTCTTCTTAGTGAATGACACATTTAAATTGTCGTATGGAAAGAATTGTGAATTTAAATAAACTTTAATATTTTTCAAGTCACAATGATCAAATTGTCCTGCATGTTTAGTAATGGAGTCTCTTCTACCTGTTTGTAAACCAAATATAATATACCTGGCTCGTTCTACATAATTCGATGTTTTAACAGTCCAAGTGTGTCGATCCGTAGTAGGTAAACTGGGATGCTCATGAAATTCCCAACTTCTAAATGGAATAACAATATCACGATCGGCTTTTAATTTTCTTAAAAGTAGCATTCTATGCTCGTCAGCCAATTTAACATGTGGAACTCTCCATACAATTTTGTCTAATTTTAATTTCCATTCTAAAGTCGCATCTGTAGTAGCATCTGCAGCTTTAATAATGTCTTTATCGTTAGAAGATCTCAACAAAACTAATTCTTGTTTAACGTTTAATATTATTTTCCTATAATCTTCAGCAAAACCAAGCAGCAAACGTAATGGAATATGAAAATCAAAATATCCATTTGGATTTGGAGTGATCGTGTCAATCGTAGGTAATACCCATCCGGCAGGTTTAAGTAAATTGGTTTCATTGGGTGTTATAGATGTTAATCCTTTTAAAGTTGTCGTAATACCTACTTTTTTAGTGGAATCAACTGTTACACCTGATATTTCATATCTAATTTCATCAAATAGGAAAGCCATAGGATTATTTATAAATGGAACTGTTGTACCAACAGTAGTACCGTCCTTTTTAGTAACTTGTCCTTCAATATACAAGTAACTTTCACATGGTAGTGTGTAAATGTCTTGATTTTGTATGGGAATACGGATTTCATCGTTATTGTTTAATTTCGATGAAGTGTAAGGGTTGTGGGTGTGATATTCTTTTTCCCATAGGGTTTCGTCGAATGTTGGACCCTGCGCTATATCCAGTATATCCATACTCGGTTAATTTTAATCCAATTCTCTCTAAGAAACGAATGTTCTCGCGTGTTAACTCCTCCACAGCTGAAGAGCTACTAATGCGGTTTCCCGTAGGTTGTTCGCTTTTAAATGTTAAACCCATGGTTTTGTATTAAAGTGTCGATTTTAAATGTAATCTAATCGTAATAGGCTCTTCTCTGAAGTCTACCAAGTTACCGTCTTGATCCAATACGCTCAACACGATGTCTGAAATGAAAGTGGTGTTCAACGGTAGATATACCAGGTTTTGTGGCTTTTCAACAATTTTAAATCCAGGTGGTACACTTGGGTAAAAAGTATGTATAATGTGGGTGTTAGCCCCATCCCTGTAAGCACCTTGTATAATGTTACAAGTTATGTCTATACTATTGACTTTTAATATTGTTACTGTTTTCTTACCGGAATGTGTTACATCTGGTTCTAATACAGGCCCATCGTTGGAAAATCCTAATAAATCACCAATTGAGTTTGGTTGAGTGAAATCTATATAATATTTGGAAGTAATTTCAGCTTTCATCGTATTATTATTACCTTTTAATGTTATATTGTCTTTTCCCATTTTAGTTTGCAAAAATTCATTTATATGATCAATTTCATAAGAACCTGTGGGTAACCTGCACTCTTGTAAGTCTGTAAATTTTCCACTGGCATCCTTTCCCTTATAATAATGCAATATGTTATTTTTACCTTCCGTAACATTGGGAATAGAGTTGTACGTTGTAAAATCCAATAGTGCCGCCTCCCAAAACCTTCCTTTTTGCAAGCGTAACGCTGGAAAAAGGATACTTCGTAAAGTGGACGATTTTCCTGTTAATGATACCGTATAGGAAGACATCTCAATAGTGACTGATACTTTTAGCTAGAAATTCCAAACATAAATGGCCGCATATTGAAGTATTATCAGGTTGTTCTCTTTTATAGTTATAATATATGTTTTTAGCAGATTTAAAGTAATTTTGAAGTTCTTTTGGTGGTGGCAAATTACCGAAACTATCAAAATAATATACATTGTTATTTAGTTTCTTATAACAAACCCAATGGGTGCCAGGCCCTTCAGTATTATCCAAATTTACAATTCCAGTCTCATTTTGCCACATTTTCTTTGGTAAACTGTCTTTCATAAACACACCGCGGAAAAATGGTATTTTTAAACAGGAAATATATTTAAATAATTCAATATTGGTTAATGCTTTATGTGGTATGACCAATTGATTTCTTTCATTTAATATGCACGATAAGGTCTTAGGTAAAGACCTGCCCCGTTTTTTACCATTGACCATACGGTGGGCTTCTTCCTGCCTTTTCTTGTAGATCGTCGTCTTCTTTTTATATTTCCTCCATGTTTTCTTGTGGTTGACCTCCTTTTTACTCTCCTTCTCCTCCTTCTTCCACCTCCTACTGCTGTTTTAGCCTTCATACCTGCTGTTACTGCTAAAGCTGCTGCTTTTTCTGCTATGCTAGCGTCACTTGATTTTACTCGTTGCCAAGCTATGTCCGCAAGCTTTTTGTCAGCTATTGATCTATTTTTTGAATCGGCAAACGTGGAATATGCGATATCGTGTTCTTTACAAGCCTGATCTAACTTGTTTATGCCAGGATCGCCTCTTTCCAGTCGTTTTTTCAATTTAGTTCCTGGTCCGCAATACTGATAACCTCCCGGTATATGAAATTCGTATGGTAATGCGTCTATTGCTCTATTTACTATGGATCCTACTGGAATTCGTTTTAAAGCTTTACTTAACAGAGAAACCGCTGTGGACGTGATCCCACCTCCTCTCCTTACAGTGTCTCTATATGGACTGATGTACTGGAACGTCATTATTGTCCTTTTATAATCGCAATGTACAACTTATGTGTTACCTCTATGACAAGTTGGACATAAATGAAGTCGTTTATTGTGTTCTTTTATTAAATATCAAAATCACCCCAATCCGATGATCTAAACTTTTTTGTACGAGGGTTGATAAAATAGTTTTGAACAATTTCCCGTTTAATCCAAGTACCTCTCTCAGATTCCAACAAAGGAGTACGACTTGAACCAATACCAATATGATTGTATACATCAAATAATGCATTTCCTAAAACTTTTACAAGAAAATTAACAGTGACAGCATTATCCACATGTTCAGGGTCTTTAAGGTCTGTTATACGTTTATTATTACAAGTATACACTTTGCTATCCATTTGTGATAATGTGATAGTCTGTCCTACAGTTGCAGCATCATTTGCTTCTCTTCCTTGCGCCATGTTTTTTAATTTTTTATTACTACATATAAAAAACGCATAGTAATTATTTGGATCTAGATGTACTGTTTGTCCTAAGGCAGCCGCGTCTCTATCAGCATGACCCCATGACACATTTGATAACCTTCCATGCCTGCAATCCCAATAAGCGTTTTTGTATGTCAATAAACGAAATTTTTCATTACCTTGAATAAAGTCATCCCCTTGCTTTAATAATACTTCATCTCGTTTTGCAAATCCAGTTGTTTCTTGTTTTAAAGTCTCTTTCATTTGACCCACTGTTGCACCATCAGATGGTGCTGAACCATCTTTTACATTCGCCAAACAATTGCCAAGACAATCGATAACTCCCACATCACGTATGACACAATGATCTTTTATATATTTGAGATTTACAGCATCATTTTCATTTTTTGGATAACCTATATCGTTAATAACAAACTTATAAAAAGAAAATCCATCTTTTGTCTTTTCAGGTATCAAAGAATGTAAATAGCGTCTATTTACGCTGTCTTTTGCATCTTTAGGGTCATCTACGTTGGATATACGTTTATTGTTGGCACTATACGTTTTCCCATTGAATTTTAACGTATTTTTTAATTCAGATGACAAATAACCTTTGTTTATCGCATCACCGTTTTGATTTGGTTTACCAACGTTGATAATTCTATGATCTTCTGCGTCATATGTGTTATTTTGTAGTTTTAATGTTGGCGATATCTTTTCCTTTAATATTTTTAGATTTATTGCATCGTTTTCATCCGTAGGATCTTTTATGTTTTTTAACCTTTTATTACTCATATCATAATCTCCATCGGGTGTTTGTGGTAAACCAGCACTTCTTTTTAAACTATTGGCATAATATAACCCATCCGAGGAGTAACGTCCGAACTTGTCGACACTCATAGTGCAACTGAATAGTATTCTAGGGAGTAACGCATTTTTATGAGATTACCCCACGGTTTCGGAGTTCATCCACTAAAGCCACCCATTCGTTTTCCAATCCAGTATGACCCGCTTCTTTAGCTTCATGTATTAGTTTCATTCTATCCACCAATTTATTGATATTATTGTAATAAATCACATTTGTGTTATATAGTTTCTTCATTAAACCTGTACCCGTAACGGACTTACTTCTTTTTCTTCGTTCCTGAGCACTTACATCCAAAGTGGATGCCATAAATCTTCGTTTTACAGGTTTTCTTTGTGTTAACGGCATTGTTTGTCTTCTAGTTGGTATTAACTTGGATACAAATTCTTTATATTTTAAAGACTTAGATCTAAAAGGAGGCTGGTCAGGTAAATACTTTCTCCTATATGCATTTGTCTGTTCCAAAATATTTTTATATGCTTCCATGTCTTTTTCTTTCACTACCGATACTGAAGGCTTATTTTCAAATAATAATTCAAATAATCCTTTTGTGCCCTTATACCTTTGATCACCAATGACAATATTATCATGTTCGTCAACGTTTAACGGGCTATTACCTATCATTAAACCGTCTTCTGTTAATCTCGCTCCATAACTATGGTAATTCTTATTAGGAATTGTTCCGAGTAACATTTTTACCATGTATTTCCTTCCTAAAGGTCCTTTGTTATGAATGTTTTCACCCAATAAGCTTATGTTTGACGGACCTTCCCTTGTCTCTTCTTCTTTTTCCTCTTCACTAGCAGTTGATACAACTTCATGTCCTCTTTTGGCTTTTACTTCATATAAATCTTTTATTCCACTATAGTCCGGTGATTCTAGCTCTCTTTCGGGTTCTCCACCGGTAAAACCACTATACGTAGAGGATTCCAGGTCTTCATCACTAAAATCTTCTGATTTTACATTTTCTCTTTCAAACTTCGTAATAGGTGCAATCGCATCTCCTTCCAATACAGGTTTAGCAAATTTTTTGTTTAATTGTTTCAAGGGTTCAGTAATAGGTTTAAAAGTAGATTCAAGGAATTTCTCCCTCTCGCTAATACCTAGTTTCAATGCTCTGTTTTTAGCCCGAATAGAATCACTAAGTGATTTTATTTCTTTTACTAATTTTTCTTGGTTAACCATGTTTGTAGCAAGACGTGTTGTACAACAATGAATGTGTTATACCACGTTTAATGTATTAATATAAATTTATCAAATCCTATCCTGTATCGACCATTGTTTAGCGGTTGTTCCTTCATAATTGTTAGGAACCCATACTTTTCAGCCCAAGCCTTTCCACACAACTCTTTAAATCGTTCAAATGTCATATCCGCATTTACATGATCAAAATATATATGTTTTAGGTTGGTTTCGTCCTGTTTAAATACAATTAACATGTTTGCATTGTCTCTAATGAGTTGTTTAGGTATTTTGCTGTAAGTTTGGCCAATATAAATGCTATCTATGTTGTTATGTCGACCCATAGCGAAGTAATTCCTTATTGTGTTTTGGTTTTCACAAGATACATCGTCGAATATAAACACGGAGAATGGTTTAGCTTCTTGTGGCTGCATGACACTCTCGCTTGCATTAAACTTTAAATATTTAACTTCAGGCACATTACTCAGTATTTTTTCCAATAATTGATACTTTGGTTGTTGTAGTGATTTTGAAAATACATATAGATTGTTAAATCGTAATCCTTTAGGGTTTGTAATCAAATTGAATACTACATTAGTTTTTCCACAGTTGGAAGGTCCGGTAACCAGACAACGAACGGTGTTTGGTAACAAATTGCCATGCTTCCCACTATTGAATTCTGAATTATCCACTGTGAGTTCATCTATATTATTAATAGTAAAACTCTCTTTTTGTGGTACTATCTCCATCCTTTGTAATGGTTCAACCTAAAATGATTCTCTATCGTTATATCAAATCCTTTTTAGGTATCCAAGAATCTTCCGTCTTATTAAATCCTAACCATCGTACTTTGACCTTATCTTTTTTCCGTTGCAACACCTTTTCAACTAAATATACATCGCCTACTGTTGATTTTAACATTTCATGTCCATAAAACCCTCCTTCAAGCAATTGTCCTTTATTATCTTTTAAAATATATGTCTCAGGTACTGTAGGTTGTACTTTGAATACAGTAAAAACCTCATTGGTCCAATTTGGCAGGTATCTTTTACTGAATACACCTTTATATTTACTTATTCGCACTTTATCACCCACATTAAATTTTTTAGGCTTTAGTTTTTCAACTTTTGGTTTAGTATTCGTTTTTATACGTTTTAATACAAGGTTTTCATTTTTACTAGTTACTTGGTTTGGTTTCATCCCGATAGTCCTATGAAATTTGTTATTGTAATCGTTTATAAGTTTTGGTAACATATCAATCCATATGTGCGATCCTCTGTTGGAAAACATTTTATACATTGCACTTTTTAAAGTTCTGTTGAATCTTTCGATTATTGAGGCTTTTACTTCTGAATTGGTTGAATAATGGTTTATATTGTGTTTTTTCATTAAATTTGCAAATTCCTTATTAAAATATTCTTTTCCATCATCTGTTTGTAAATGTTTAATAGTATGTTTGTCTCTTTGTATAGCTGTTTCCATTGCTTTTGTAACACTTTTGCCACTTTTATCTTTTAGTGGTAAAGCATCTGCCATTTTTGAAAAACAGTTAATAACAGTCAATATGTATTTATATCCTTTATTTTGTTTGCTATAAGGAATCATTTCGATTAAATCCGCTTGATATAAATCATTAATTCCTTTTATCACCGTATTTCTTCGTGGAAACTTTCTTCTTGCAGGTTTATGAAGTTCGTTGACAATTTGTTGCTTCAAGTCCTTCATATTGCAGG